>OZ026623.1:24224659-24740242 GCA_964020975.1 Hermodice carunculata
TAGGCCTACATTTCTTGGATTCCACATTTCACTTGATATCGATCACGACTTACCTGAAAATATAACATCTCAAGTTGGTCTCTTTGCCGACGACTATCTGCTGTACCGGCCTATAAACCACCTGGATGACCAATTTGCCTTACAAAGGGACTTAGACTCACTGGTAAACTGGTGTAATAACTGGGGCATGAGGTTCAATGCCTCCAAGTGTGAAATTATGCAAATATCAAGGAGGAAAAAAACTTTTACCAGAATGTATTCCATCGATAGCCAAGGCCTTCAGGAAGTGTCAAGTGCAAAGTAGCTCGGAGTGAACATAGATAAACTAGAATGGTCAACACATGTTTCATCAACTTGTAAGACAGCCAACGATACTTTGTCATTCTTACGCCGCAATCTACGTAGCTGTCCATCTAAACTACAAGAAACAGCATACTTCACCCTTGTCCGCTCAGTGAAGGAGTATAGTGCTGTAATTTGGGGCCCTTATCTTGTTAAGGGTAAACTGTACCGATATGACTCAGCGAAGAGCTGCACGATTTGCTAAAAACGATCACCATTATACCAGTAGCATTACCGAAATGTCCAAGGACCTAGGTTGGAATAAATTAGCTGAATATCGTTGAAATATAAGACTCACCCGGTTTTATAAAATTGTTCACCAGTTAGTCGTTATCTCCACGGACAATATCCTCCCTCCAGTAAACCCAAGAAGACGAACCAAGCACGCCTATTAATACAGAGCAATTTCAGTTAATTCAACTGTATTTAGACATTCTCACTTTGTTAATATCACCCCCCACCCCCTGGAACAACCTGAACAGTAACATAGTAGAGAGTCCCACCATTAACACCTTCAAACGTCAACTCAAAAACCAGTGCGACTAGGGACTTGTCTGCCTCTCATCAGCGTGATATTCCTCCTAGATGTTTGCTAGGCCTAATTATAATCCAGACCTCCCGTTAACAGTGAAACGGCCGGACACAATGTATTGTATATTTGTAGGCCAAATGAACTGTAGGCTGCCCTATACCAAACAGTTCCGCGTGCTGTCTTGAACGTTATAACAAGAATCAGCATAACCACGAATTCGAAATAATTGGGGGGGGGGGGGGCAATTATGAATACCTCGAGATTAGGAGTCCACACAGTAGCTTTACGGTGAACACCCGATCCCTGCACATTTTTACCGAACAAAAGAGCTTTAGAACTAGGGTCCACATTTCATTTACCTTCAACGCTAACCCACAGGTATTGCCTTAAAAATCCAGGTAGTATGCACCAAACATTTGGTTTACCCCCGGTTTAACTATATCCCTGGTCTACACCTTTCTTCAATGTTAATTCTATAACAGAACGTGAAGTTTATTGGACCCTCCGAGGAGGAAAAGTTTTGCCACAGCCTACTAGGCCTGTTCGCCGCAGGCGATTACTTCCGCAAAACGTTTCCTCGGAGGAGGGTCCAATAAACTTTATCGTTCTTCATGGAAGCTAGGTTCTGTTTTTATTCCCATTTAGCCTGTCTTTTTACTCCGAAATTGCCCTTAAACCGTACCTCAACAAAGAACCCTGCACAGTTAGTTACTGCGTTGCTGGCCGCGACGTTGTGCGCAGAAATACTTATTGACACGTCATCAAAGGTACCGCCCCTTAACAATCTGTTCTTGTCAAGATCAGTTGCGTTATGCATAATTCAGGTAATTTACTCTTCTCTTATACTTTTGTCAAAAAGAAAAGTCGGACATCTACACAAGACCTGTTGTGGTACCATATGATAGTTAGACCTGAGCGGGAATATAGTTCCCCGGGTATGGATCGGAGAGTGATGTAGTGCTGACACTGACCCAATAAAACAAACTTTACCGGACCTAACCACGGTAGGTACGTAAACAAAGACCGTCACAGCGTAGTTATAGTCGAAGTGAGAATAAATATATATAGGCCTAGGTTCACTCAATGTTTTGGGCACTGACTTGTTAACAAGTTCTTTAACTTTGGCGGATTTAAAAATTATTTGTTGTGACCTTTCATGAAAACAACCGAACAGCCTTGTCTTTTAGTTTTTGGCACTCCATGCTGTCAGGAATGGCTGGACTTTGACTAAAAGTTAACTTACAGATAGGTTGTTCTGCAGGCCATGTGATTTTCAACGCATAGGCATGTTTATATACTTATTTATTCGTTTTATTTACCCAGGGAATCCTTCAATGTAAGCCCGCTATTGCCCCAGGAGTCCCTGATAAAAGTACATCGAAATACTATATACATGTATACACATGACATTAACCAAAAATATATATTACACAAGAAACAGAAGGCCCTTCTTGGTCCAATCTATCATTCACCAACACATTTTTAATGTTCAAAAGTTGTTACTCTTCCATCCAATGTCCTCCCTGCTTTTAGACTTAAAATTTTCTAGTGAGGTAGCCTGCTTCGTTTCAGGATACCGATCGCTAAAGCCACTGGTTTGGATAAGATCAACCATGCATTTCCCAACACAACGCCTTCTCTCACATACATGTACGCTCAATAATGCCACAGTGCTAACTGAATCGAAGCAGGCAAAAGTCATTCCACTGCACAAAAGTGCAAGCAGAGATGACACGAACATTGTTTTTTTTTTGTTGTCTGAAAAAATTCCCTAAGGTACACAGGTGACTTTAGTCAGGTATACCTGCTCCCCATTGGGGAAGAGAATATATGAAAGATTTGTGCTGCAACCTTTGACACATAGCTTTTTCCAAAAAGGCTGAGTAACTGACACGATAAGGTATCACTGCTATGGAACAGTAAATTACACTGAGTAACTGACACGACAAGGCATCACTGCTATGGAACAATAAATTACACTGACACGATAAGGCATCACTGTTATGGAAGAATAGATTACTCTAAATAGCTGGCACGATAAGGCATCACTGCCATGGAAGAATAAATTATACTAATTAGCTGGCACGATAGCGCATCACTGCCATGGAAGAATACATCACACTAAATAGCTGGCACGATAAGGCATCATCGCTATAGAAGAATACATTGCACTAAATAGCTGGAACGATAAGGCATCACTGGTATGAAAGAATACATTACACTAATATGCTGGCACGATAAGCCATTATTGCTATAGAAGAATACATTACACTAAATAGCTGGAACGATAAGGCATCACTGGTATGAAAGAATACATTACACTAATATGCTGGCACGATAAGGCATTATTGCTATAGAAGAATACATTACGTTAAATAGCTGGAACGATAAAGCATCACTGGTATGAAAGAATACATTACATTAATATGCTGGCACGATAAGGCATTATTGCTATGGAACAAAACATTACACTGAATAGCTGGCACGATAGAGCATCATTGCTGTGGAAGAATACATTACAATAAATAGCTGGCACGATAAGGCATCATTACTATGGAAGAATACATTACACTAAATAGCTGGCACGATAAGGTATCATTGCGATAGAAGAATACATTACATTAAATAGCTGGCATGACAAGGCATCATTGCGATAGAAGAATACATTACACTAAATAGCTGGCACGATAAGGCATCATTGCGATAGAAGAATACATTACACTAAACAGCTGGAACGATAAGGCATCACTGGTATGGAAGAATATATTATACTAATTAGCTGGCACGATAAGGCATCACTGCTATGGAAGAATACATTACACTAAATAGCTGGCACGATAAGGCATCACTGGTATGGAAGAATACATTACACTAATTAGCTGGCAGGACAAGGCATCATTGCGATAGAAGAATACATTACACTAAATAGCTGGCACGATGAGGCATCATTGCTATGGAGGAATACATTACACTAAATACCTGGCACGATAAGGCATCACTGCCAGGAACCAAATGACACTCACGTACTGGCACCACAAGGCATCACTACTATCAAAGAGGGTAGAGTTCTACCCTCCTTGCTACTATGGAATGATAAATATACACCGAATAACTGGCACCACAAGGCATCACCACTATGGAATGACAAATATACACCGAATAACTGGCACCACAAGGCATCACTACTATGGAATGACAAATATACACCGAATAACTGGCGCCACAAGGCATCACTACTATGGAATGATAAATATACACCGAATAGCCGGCACCACAAGGCATCACTACTATGGAATGACAAATATACACCGAATAACTGGCACCACAAAGCATCATTACTATGGCATGACAAATATACACCGAATAACTGGCACCACAAGGCATCACTACTATGGAATGACAAATATACACCGAATAACTGGCGCCACAAGTCATCACTACTATGGAATGATAAATATACACCGAATAACTGCCACGATATGGTATCACTCTTATGGAAAAATGTACAGTGCTTTTGAGGAAAGCGTCAGATAATCGGATGTTTGAAATTACCTGGATCGAAAGCAATCAATCCTGGACTTGAATAGAAACATAACCACAGCAAAGCATTCTCTTGTTGCCCCATACAGTCGAACTTATTGATAAAACAAAGAAAATTTTGTTTACAGTTTCTGTTTTTGTCATGAAGAAAAAAATACATGACTTTTTGTAAAAACCTTCAGTTTGAACGCAGAAATCTTAATTAAATAAAGTGCCGGCGTCCTGACAATCTTCTAAATGTGGGGTTTTCATGCCATCTTTCAGCCAAGAAATCTCAATTGGCAGGTACATTTCTCGATCTGTGTCAAAGAGTTTGTTGTGGCCCATGCTTTACATCACATGTCCCGTTTGTCATTAATTGCAATATTGATATCGGGCATTCACGCAATTGTACAATACCATTATCAAGAGGCCCTACATGTAATATGGGCTGGTGAGCCTGTCGGCCAATTGTTTTTCCGAATAAAATATGTGTAAACCAATTGTACAACGCGCAGCATGGGTATCCTGCCTGGCTGCGTTCGGCATGAATGACTAATAGGACACAGTTCCTGTGTGTATGAAACCGTAAATGTGTTATAAATCTAATTTGAGCCCTTCACTTCAGATATAAGGTGCTACTAGGCAAGCCGTGTGTAAAGAGGACCGAATGGCAATCTTTTGCCTTGAGTCCATTTCTGGCTATCAAAATATAGCATCAATTATGATCATTTGAAAGCCGCAACTACACAAAACTACAATTTTTCTTCGCGGAGACAAAGTGTGCCGCCTCTCTCTCTCTCTCTCTCTCTCTCTCTCTCTCTCTCTCTCTCTCTCTCTCTCTCTCTCTCTCTCTCTCTCTCTCTCTCTCTCTCTCTCTCTCTCTCTCTCTCTCTCTCTCTCTCATGATTACAATAATGAGTATGTCATTATGCGTGTGAATCATCAGTATAGTTTGAATTCAATAATTAACATCATCATCATCATCGTCGTCATCATCACCATTATCATAAAAAAAATAAATGATCCAAGGTAGTAATTTCCCGGTGTGTAGCTCTCCCACCTGGTACAATTTCAGAAATAGGCGAATTTTGATTATCTTGCTTGTGTATTCGAACGCAAATGTAACAGGCGACTCAATATTTTGCTTTATTTTCTGATTGGTCATACCAGTACGCGGGAGGTGGGCTAAATTGACCTGTACCCTTTCAATGTTGATGGAAAATAGTTGTAATCTTATTTTACCCAAGTTAAATTGTATTTTGGTATAAATTTGAGAGACATTATAATTTTCATAGTGCTAACTTTGGATGAGGTAGTGGGTTACGAAGATTAGCACTCCAAATACTTATTCTAAAATGATTAAAACAACAACAAAACGCTTAATTATTCCTTACAAAACTGTCAATACCAAAACAAAACATAATTAATTTTTGAATAGATAATTTCCATTTAATAATAATAATAATGTTATCAAATAAAAACAATTATATAGCGATCACTACAAGTCTATTTTGTATATTTGTGGGTAAAATGTCTGTCAAAGTAACGTATCTCAAAAATAGCTTTAACGTGGACTATTTTATGAGGGGTTGTAACCATGTTGTGTCATAGGCCACTGTTTATCTATTAGAATAACAATTTTAGGGGTGGGGGGTGTACTTGATGCTGTCTACATGTGCGAATGACGTCCAAAGGGGCACATATATACAACTCTTCAATGCAGGAAAACTATGAAGTTCACTGCACTTAACCCCTGTTCCAGACCTGCGTCTCGCATGTTGCAGATAACTATGTATGTGACCGCCTCATGCATTATGGTGTTCTATGTAATACAACCAGTCAAAATACTTTGTAAAAGTCCAACCTAAATAAACAAAGATACAGCAGATGACATATCTATTACTGTTCGCTGTTGAACAGTTTCAGCGATAAAGGGTTAAAGGTTATTTATCAATCGCATCGCCACAGAACTGTAGTCTATTAAAAATTTAGATAAATTCCAACCAACACCGCTAATCGCTTTACGAGTGCGGGGCTCTACCTACCAAACCAAATGTTCACGAAATTTTACAGTTTACTAGGAAGGATAATTATATTGCATATACTTTGTTGAAAGAAATCAATAAAACAAAACATTGGTGAATTGAAGGAAATATATGCAAGATGAATGTCTTCTTTTACTGCTTTTTTTAAAAATCACTGCTTGTTAGAATTTGTAGTTGTTCATAGCATGTTTACAATGAGTGTGTACAGAGTTCACAAGGTATCGTAAAAAAGCATCTGTCAGAGAGCTTTCCCAACGATTTTCTAATAGGTTTGTGGATATTAATTACAGAGTGCCGCGCACTTTCGTGTACTGTCGCATATTGTTGCGTTTTGAGGTGCAGTGTGCATGCGTTTTGTGCAGGTTTTTTGTTGCGTTTCTTTAGGTGTTGTGGTCTTGAATGGACTATTGCGTTTTGGCGCGCATTTTGATGCGTTCTTGTACCTGTTGATATGTTTCTTTTTTGGCGGGAAAAATAAACACGGATCGAACTGGGCGTCCCTTTTTGTGCCGATACACACAGTTACATGCAGTTTCATTTGGCGTCATGATTTTGCACACTTTCATTAGCGATTGCAAGGGTTGCTGGGCTTTTTTACGCGTTAGAGGTGTGCGTTTTGGTGCGTATTCTAAAATCCGCACGTCAAGTTTTGAGCGTGCTCATAAATTTTTGACAATCCGCGTGAAACATTGGTGTCTTGCACTTAATTGCGGTTACACGCAGTTCTTTGCGGTTCTTAAGCATTTACACGCCTATTGACGATACGTTTTCCTGAGGGAAAAAAAGTACGCTTTAACTGCACCCCAAAACGAGTCACCACGCCAAAGTGTGCGACTGCCTTTAAGCAAAAATATTCGAAGTGTATTGACCACATAGATCTGGATCGTACTGGTCAGATAGAATTGCGGGCCATTGATTACAGACCTTTCGTTTCTGAGGCGTATATATTTTGGATGCATTAGACACATAGATTTACATATTCATGGGACAGCTATGGCCAACAGAAATTAGATAATATAGGCAGAATTTCGTCAAACTGCTTTAAAGTCCGTTTTTCAGAGAGTTGCACGGCACTTCAGATAGTTAAACAAGCACTCATAAGCGAAGTAAGGTATTCCTCAAATACAGAATTAGAGGTTAGAGGTGGCTTCCTCTGCATGCATTCCCAAGCTATGGAGGACACTCTGCAGATATATTTACCGCTTATTCAGGACTAGTTTTGCTAGGTATTCATCGGACAGGAGCATTGTTTGGAAAACATTCAAAGACACACATCGGGTACTTTGCTAGGAATTGGTCAGATACATTTGCAAACTAGGAAAGATGATTTGCTGCATGGCGAATCAGTGTGTGTGTCTTCAAAGCATATTGGTATGGCAATGTACACACAGTTCCATAACACAGGAGTAGAAGTTGGAATGGCATCTCTATTTATTATAGCTTTGAAGTTCTTCAAGTTTTAAAATTTCTAATGGTGTTATTAAGCATAATTTAAATTGCCACAACTTTTATTTTTAATTCATTAGGTGCGCAGTGGTCAACAACCCCCATAGAAGTTGAATCGATATCTCTATCGATTATAGTGTTGACGATATTCAACATTGAAAATTTTGAATACTGCTAATTAGCATAATTTTAATTGCTACAACTTTTGTTTTAGATATATTACGTGTGCAATGGTCAACAACCCCCCAGTAGAAGTTGAAATGACATCTCTATCTATAATAGTTTTGAAGATATTCAAGTTTTAAAATTTCAAATGCTGCTAATTAGCATAATTTAAATTGCTAAAACTTTTGTTTTAAATTCATCAGATGCACACTGGTCATTAAACCCCTAGAAGAAGTTGGAATGACATCTCTATCTATTATACTTTTGAAGATATTCAAGATTTAAAATTTCAAATGCCCGTAATTTGCATAATTTTAAACATCTTCATTCCTCTGTATAAAACGGTCAAACTCCTTGTATGGAGGTACAATCATGCCAAGTTTGGAGTTTCTATGTATAATAGTGTCCGAGAAAAGTGTCGGACAAATTTGCTGGTAAAGAAGAAAAAAGAAAGAAGAAAGAAAGAAATAAAGAACTCGAGGAAAAACAGAAAAGTGTGTGTTGACACACACACTTTAATAATGCGGACAACATACACGAAAATGAATCAAGTCAGATTATAGAAATACATACATCCCACACGGAAGTAGGTCAAGTCAGATTATAGGAAGACAAATTTGCAGGGGATAATGCGGGCATCCCACACGGAAGTAGGTCAAGTCAGATTATAGGAAGATGCATTTGCAGGGGATAATGCGAACACCGCACACGGAAGTAGGTCAAGTCAGATTATACAAGCTTAGTTCTGTGTGCTTTATCTTTCCTCAACATAATTTTTACTTATCGTATAACATTCGAAATCGGCAGTACATGGCTTATACAGCATTCATTCAACAGCTTTGCATGACCTTTGGCAAGTGTTATATGGCTTTATGTGTCCTGAATGAGGCCATTATTGTAAAGCTTTTCATGGCCTTAGTCAGGCAAGTGTTACATATGGTTTTACACGGCCCTAGAAAGGCCAGTGTTATAATTATGGTTTGCATGGGTTTGGTAAGGCAAGTAGTATATGGCTTTTAGATTGTTTCCCCCTGGCATTCATCACACGACTTCAAACACGAAGTAAGAAAGCAGATCTGTCGGCCATATCTTATGGTTTGAGGCACATGAATCGGACAGATGTATAGCATTCTTTCCATTGTTTTCGCAGTAATTGATCGGAAAACGTCGATAGACTCCCACGAGGAAGCCAGCAGTAGCGTACATCAGATAACAGGGACGCCACCAAATGGCTCTGCAGGCCAAATTAGCCAGGACGGTTTGCATGAGCTGCCTCTGTTAGTTTTGGTGGGTATTTGAAAAATCTGATGAATGCCCTGTAATTCTATCTGCAATAATCACACATTGAATTTAAGTGTATCGATAAATTGGTGAAAAAGAACTTTCAAATGGCAACAAAATTACCAAACACCGCAAGATATATTGATGACATTGCCTGTGTAAATGAACAAAATTTAAGTGAAATTTCTAAAGAAATTTACCCCAAACATATCCCTTTGGAAGGTAACAGTTCAGATGGTTTCAGAGATGTGTTTCTGGATTTGGACATTCAGGTCACTAATGACAGGTTTTGCATTCAAGTTTATCACAAAATAGATGTCAGAACTTTGAAGTAGTTAACTATCCTTTCCCGGACAGTAACGTTTCGGAAGCTGTTGGATATAATACATTTTTGTCACAAATTTTGAGATTTGGTCGTATATGTTTTATATTTTGGCATCATTCTGCTTTAATATTCACCTTTCAGACTTTATACGCTTTCATGTTTTCTGTCAGGTTACCCCCCCCCCCCCCATTATCGGTAGCAAGCAGCTACCTACGACAGTTACAAGTTTGCCTAGTTGTACTTAAAATCTGGTTGAGAAAAATTATGTTTTAATAACAAACATGTTATTGACTTAGATGCTTATGACTATCATTCTTTTCTGACATGCTTAAGTACACATTTACTCAATGTCAAAAAATTAATTAAATTTGACAGTATTCACTCAAATGTTGCAAACCTGACCCATTATGTTAAAACATTGATTCAGGGTTGGCAGTGAAATAGAGTTTTATTGTTTGGAGAATTTCAATGTGGGGAGCAAGTGTCATCATGGGGTTTGTTTTACAATTCTGGTGCAGGATGTCCATTGTTGCAGTATTTATTAGGATTTCCCTAGGTTTGCAAAGGTGGACTAGCTATAACTGTTTATTTTAAAATCGCTGGGACTGAATGTAATGCCCCAGTTTGTTCCCATTTCACTTATACACTGGCAGGTGGTTTAACTAAGATAAGCTATCCAGCTAGAAAGGGTAGATACTGGTGCAGCGGTAAGTCAAATCGTTCTTATCTGAACTTGTACAATAACTATACAAATTTAGTGATTATGTTTGGTTTGAAAAGTATTCTTCTTTTATATTCAAGCTCTGCATTTATAAGCAAAACCTCACGTATTAAGATAATTCATCCTTTGCCACGTTGATATTTATTCATTATTATGTTGGTTGTCTTTGCTGAATATTTATCTTAGACAAGGAGCCGCTACTAGAGACATGTACGGGTATAGGCTCCGAAGCATGTTCTGAGTAGTTACCCGCTGAAGATCCTTTCATTTATTTGGGCTAATACAGCCTATGTCACAATTCTACAGATGAAAGTGTGCAACAAGGATAGTAATACTTCCATATGTATATAGGTTAGACAGTGACAGGTTAGCTCATGGAGAGGAAAGAGTTCGAACTGCGGAATAGGGTGATGACTACTAGGAAGTGGTTCTGGACAAAAAGACACAAATACAACAGCATTAAAGGGCATGTAAAAGATCTGTTCGGGCCATAGCCAGATTGTATTGCAGAGCTATAGTCAGTTTGTAGTGCAGGATGTTTAGAAATTAATTTTCTTTAAATGATTGGATGATTTTTGAATCACTTCTAAGTTGTACTTTTCTGGAAACTGTTCACACATCGTTTCGTGTTTCATTATTTCTGTCTCTTTAAATCAAAGTTTTGTGCATATCTCGTAAAAATCTCATGGTCATAAAACAATGTATCTGAATCAACATTATTTGAATTAATTTTAGCCGACGGGCACAAACTGCATTTCTTTTACCTCGCTGCATAGGTAGGAGTGAGAGACTTTAATCGTCAGCCAAGAGCGTGTGGCCTGGTGTACAATCGACAACTGGGGTGACGTGAGCTGGGTTTTCCTCAGCTATCTTTACGCATTTTGTCAGAAGCACATTACTCAAAACAGCGACCGCAAACGATTTAGCGGAGGAGGAGTGAGAGCAAGAATGTTTCCATTTTACGGCGTTTTCAGCGCCAAAATACTAATTGACACTGCTATCATAGCTAGCACGAAAGTATCTGGGCAGGTAGCTAAGCTGCTTTGGCACGCAGAGCCGATGCACCAAGAGTTTGGCTAAACCGTGGCCAGGTCAAATATCTTTGAATACTTCGGAAAAAAAATTACATGTTGTTTCAAACAAAAAGTAAAGACCTCACAAACAGTAATCTTAATTTATTTATGGATGGTTGTAAATTTGCATCTGTCTCTCACGCGAAGTTTGTGGGTGTGATGTTTGATCCCACACTGAATTAGAAACAAATTTTAGACCTGTAATTAATTGTTTAAGTCCATCGGTGTAACAATAAAAGCGAGACAATTTCTGTCAAAAAGCCCTTTTAACTCTGTATTATACTTTCCCCTGCCTGCATTTGTCCTATTATGTCGGCAGAACATATGATGGCATTCTTGAGAAGCTAAATGTAACATAATCATGAAATTAAGGATGTGAAAAAAATCTACACAAAAGTTCAGGAAATTGTTAATTATGTTTAAAGCACAGAGCTAAAGTGGGTAGATTGTGTATAGGTACGTTGCGGTGAAATAGCATAAATCTCATTTGGGATTATGAGTTTGATTATATCATAAAATCGGATGTGTAACCATTTTATTCCACTCGAAATTGATTTTCCAATAACTCTCAAGCAAGGACAGTTAGGATGTGCTTCCGGGAAGTCAATCGATGCGGCTTCTTTATTCAAAATACACATCTGGCCTTCACAACATGGTTATTTATTGAGCGACAAAAACTCGTTCGATCAGGAGTGCCATAGTTCTACTGTCTTCCTTTTGGAGATAATTTCAAATGCACGTGGCATCCCCCCCCCCCCCCCTTGATCGTGAAAACAAGGAAACATTTTTGTGCCACAGCTGAAGCTCACGTGACCTGATCAGGACTTTTTGATTATGTAACAATATTATGAAATAATACGTAGTAAGACAACGTAAGCAGATTCAGTTGTTAGCGTCTCTACAGCACAACAACAGACATGAAGGACTTTGTCATGTTTCTCCAATTTTATTCCGTACTTGTGCTTGTATTGCTTGAAACTGACCATTATGCAGACAATATGGCCTTGTGGAACATATTTCGGCCGTAGTTTCTGATTGGATGTCGTGCTACTTCTTTCCAAATCCAGGTCACTTGCATACCGTCTAAACAACACTTGCAAACTCTCTCAGTTCTGAAATCTCTGCCGCTGCAATTTTCAGACATCTTGTTATTTCTGTGTGCCAACATAGATATTCTGTTTCCTCAAAATTCATTCCTTCCTTCGTTCATTCATTCTTTCTTTCTGTCGCCCTCGTCTTTTACGCAGTTTTTTTCTTGGAGATGGCTATCGCTAGAAATCTGAGCTGTTCCATGGCCATAGCTCTATTATTATGAAATCCGCCCTCTCATTTAGAATGATTTAATGTGTTCAAAATTAAGTAAAATAGTGACAATTGAAATTATAGTAAAAGCGTACCATATCCTCAAAACTATTCTAGATAGAGGTGCCATTACAAATTCAATATATGGGTTGTATCATGGAAACAAAATTTGAGGAATTTCAATTTATGCTACATTCACTGAAAACCTTGCAGAATTAATATATAATTTTCTCTCCCCTATCACCACATGTACAAGCTGGCTACTCATGTAACTACATCCATGCTGTTATGCAACCATTTTGCATGCATAATCGATTAGCTTGCACAATCAAAACCTGTCTCCCTGGCAACTTACTATCCATAGTATAACTGACAGTTTGCTCTGAAAGGCTTGGTCTTGCAGCAAATGAGAGAAAAAAACTCCCAACAGCTGTGTAATAGCTTAGTTTGCCAACAAATCTCGTACTTTGTATGTTAAACAGATCCCTCAGGTCCAAATAACTAGGTGGCCCCATTACGATGCTGCATGCCATAAAGCGTCATAGGAAGGAGCATTGGCCTAGGGCTTTTGCAGACTGGATCCCAAGTAACAACTGCATCTCTGGGTAGAAGCCTGTAATGTGTAACCAACACCCCCCCCCCCCCCCAATCTTAGTAATCATTTCAAAAACAAGAAAAGTATGATTTAAACTGGGAACCCAAGAAATCTGCTGCTGGCACAGTGGCAACCAAGCTGTGTATTCAGATCACTGTGAGGCCAGTGAGGGTACCCTGGGGTGACCCTTGGGAGTATTAACACTTCTGTGTCGATTGCCCCCATGCTTGATATCAATATGAGAGGTCACAATTAACAATTGTGTGAGTGTGTATTTACCTGAATGCACAACCCAATATACAAAATGCTTGCGGGCTAGAGGTGTGTATTCTTTTAAGATTCTATTTTAAAGTACCATTCAATACTTTGAATAGTTTTAGGGTCAAAGTTATCAAACTTACAAGGGTATATACTATATACGACCGTTTAGCACAAGACATTTGGTGTTTCTAGGTAAAGCAGTTTTAAAGTTACATAGGTGCAGATTACAATGGATACTAATGGGAATACACATATCTAGCCCGTTTGCCTACAGAGCCCTCTACTGAGAACCCACACGAACCAGTTGATCTTTACCTTACCAATTTGCAGATATTTACTGGATGCGTAGTGACTGGTATCCATTATGCGGAGATTTGCTGGATGCATAGTTGGCCACGACCATCTGGGTATCTTAGCCTTTTGGTTGTTTGAAGTGCAAACCTTCCTGCCTGTTCCAGACTTTGCAATTTTCTATACCTGGTTTTTCTTGTAACCTATGTGGTAACACTTAGTCTGTATAGGTGTTCTAGTGTCTTATCAGTTTCTGTGTTTGTGTGTGTTTTTTTCTTTCTTTTGCATGTGATAAAGGAAGAAAGATTGCTGTTTTAACAGATACATCTGTATAATAGCTCTATGTTTTACTCGCAGCTATTTCTCCTGGGAACATATTATTGTGTGTAAATTGTATATGGATCTACATATACTGTTTATTTCTACATGGTTATACTCATCCATACTTAAAAGGGCCCACCCTGTCTGGATTGGGCACGTTTTGCAATTTCCCAGGGTTCCCTCTGTTGACAGCTTTAAATGTAACAGTTAACTTGGAATTGTGTATATTTGAGTCTTAAGTTTTCGTGATATTCAATTTTCAAAATGTGAAATTCAAATTAACATGATTTTAACTGCTGTAAGTTTCTAGCCTTCATTTGCTGTTCCATATTGCATATACATACAAGCAGCAGTTTGAATTGCACTTCTCTCTGTTATAAGTGTGAAGATATTAAAGATTTAAAGTTTGAAATACTCCCGGTATTCTACAAAGTCAATGTATGATTACCAGTATATATATATATATATATATATATATATATATATATATATATATATATATATGGAAATTATTTTGAAATTAAGGTAACAGATGTAACATTTGATTTCGTGCTCATTGGGCTTGCTTCAAACTTTAAATGTTGAGCGTCTTCAAAATATTGTAGATAGAGATGTCAATGGCGAACATCAATTGATGGGTTTGTGGCATAGATGCATCCAATGAAATGAAAATACAAGCTGTAAAAGTTGAAATTGTGCTGATTGGGCTCGTTTAGATGATTTTTATGTCCACCACTTTAAACCTATTAAAGATGAGGGACAATTTTAATTCGAAAGATTGTGGTCAAGATACATTACATTATCAATGAACAAAATGTTAAAACAATTTGAATTTTATTAATTTTCTTTTAAGGAATACAGACAGATTTGCCCAAAGCAAATCTTATTCTTTTTATAGTTTTCTATGAACTCTTTAATTTTGTCCGGAATTATTCTATTTTCAAAAAAAAAAAAAACAATAAAAAACAAAAACAAAAACAAAAACAAAAACAAAAACAAAACTAATGTTGCCATGGTGATTGACTTAGAGGTTGTGCACCTAGTTTGGAAAAATTCATGATGTTTATAAACTATGCAAATTGGGGCAACTAAAATTTTAAAATCTCAATAGCTCCAACACTATTACAGATTGACACAAAATTCCAAGTTGTACACATGGAATTTTGACACCTGCCAATCTAATGGACAGTCAACAAAAGGTGTCGAATTTTATATTATGCTTATTAGGGGCATTAAAATGTAAAAGTTGAATATCTGCAAAATATTATAGATAGAGATGCCGTATCAACTTCACCATGAACCAGAGTTGTAGCATTTCAATTCATGCAGTTTAGGGCCATTTGAAATGTCTAATGTCTTGAAAACGTAAAGGCAGATGTACCATTCCAACTTTAATTTATAGCTTTGTACTATAGTGGCATCAGATGAACCAGAACCAAAAGTTGAAGAGTTTAAATTTATGTAAATTATGGACATTTTAACAAGTTACATGGAGTAGACGTGTCCGTCATTCTTTAAATGCTTTAGTTCATGCTACAGTAGCATCCAAGTAAGCTTTGCAATCACAGAGGCTGATTTACTTTGGAACCAAATTTTCCTTTCTAGTTAATACTTTGTATTTGTATAACGGTTTTCGGCAATAAAAAGCAATACTAGTAGGATACAAATATTAGCTAGCATGAAACTCTTATTGCGTCATATCGGGCTTTCACTTTACGCCAGATCGCACGCCGTTGTTCCCGTGATTCAACGGTGACGTCATTTTGTTCCCACACGTTTTGTTTGCATGGCTTTGTCACTTTGGCTGTGGTTGATATCAATAAAACTCCTACGCCCTACGCAGGTGTGCATTCAGCTTCTCAGCATTACTTGTTCACATGAATAAAAGCTGTTTTTTACGTAAGCGCAAATGAAAACAAAAAGTTTGTTCTTGTTAGTTTCCAAGCACATTATTTTGTACTAGCTACCCGGATCGTCCGTGCTAGTCACCAAACGGACCTGAGTTGCGACCGTATCACCTAATCCGGAGGCCTGAGTAATGCACTTCGAAGATCCAACTAGTCAGTAGGACTGACGACATGGATGCTTTTGAGTTTTATTCTTTATTTCCATTCTTTATTGTGCCCTGAAACATGCCAGAACTGCAGAAGTTTGTAAGTGTTGTTGAAACCGCATGCGAGCGGCCTTATTTAAAAAGTATAGCAACAATAACCATATATCCACTCAGAAATAAGCAAGCCAATATGGTCAACCAGACACCGAAGTCCCTGTAATGGCCATTTTCAAGTAATACGGGTAAACGTGCAGAATGTATAGATAGATAGAGACCGACCGACCGACCGACAGACAGACAGACAGATAGATAGATACATAGATAGATAGATGGATAGATAGATAGATAGATAGATAGATAGATAGATAGATAGATAGATAGACAGGCAGACAGACAGACGGACAGATAGACAGATAGACAGATAGATAGATAGATAGATAGACAGATAGATAGATAGACAGACAGACAAACAGACAGACAGACAGACAGACAGACAGACAGACAGACAGACAGACAGACAGATAGATAGATAGATAGATAGATAGATAGATAGATAGATAGATAGATAGATAGATAGATAGATAGATAGATAGATAGATAGATAGATAGATAGACAGACAGATAGATAGATAGATTGACAAGGCAGGAAATGCAGTGACCAGTACTGACGACTGGTATAGTATCAATGAACGGTACATCAAAGTTTTACCAATTTTCGCAATTTCAAAGAAATTCTGTGTATTGTATGTTTTTTTGACTCATCCATGTATGATTAAAAAAAACAAATATTAATATAAAAAAAGCAGGACATATTTTTATCATTTTGGTCACCAACTTTCAAACACACCGAGTTTACTGTTGTATATTTAGGTAAAGTTGCAACTACAGGACAAAAACAGTGGTTAGTAGTCCCGAATGCAGATTTTAACACCCTTTTTACTGTAGTCTGCTTGCTAAGGTACAACTGGTGCGCCCTTTTTGAAAAAAAAAAAAGTCGATAGAATCAATTGTTGCACCAGACAGCTGGACCACATAGGTAATGAAGGCACTTGGTGCAAATTCAGAGAAAGTGTTATTGAGCCAGTCATTTTCTTGGTAAAATATGAGTTTGTTCAGTATATATAAACAAGGCGTGTTAGTACGTACATTGATTAAAGTGGAAATGCCAACTGAAATGTCAATCCCTGCAGTAATACAAATGTAATGTCATCCTGAGTACGTTCGCAGAATATGGAACTGTTGGGTTTTCTTGATACATTTATTTAAATATCTATAACATCCGACCACTCAAACTGGTCTACGGCGACCGCTTATTTCAAAGATTGTCCGCTTCATCCATTTTATTAAATATTGTCCTTTACCAAAGATATTCGATGGACATTTCTGGCAAGACTTGCAATAATATATATAATATATATATCTTTATTTTTACTTCCATAGATAGTACAATATTAGATGTATAAATAATACGTGTGTAATCACACAGGGCTACATAAAGCTATCAATGAATACTTCAAGAGACTACTGTGCTGCAAATTTGCCACCCCACCCTTCGTGCTTCTCCGAGATCCTAGTGCCATGGTAATGGGGTGGGGCTTAACTTTTTCGGGTAATATATGCTACATGTGCGTATATGACACGTTCAAGCACTGGGTATGCTTCGATTCTACCAGACGCAGATGCTAGTGAACTGAGCACCATAGAGAGTAGTTATAGTGTATTAAGTGACGTCACTTTATGGCTTCCCTTGGTGAATAAGAATAAAAGCTGTCATCAAAATCTAAATATATGTACTGGAACGCCGGCAACTCAAATCCAGGTCAATACGCCTCAATAGGATGTAACTATCAATAATTCCCGGACTCTTGGGCACTGTCAGATAGATCAAGTTTATTTGTGTTTATATTGATTACACTGGAATCAATAGGTATACTTCACATGGCGTTTTTGATATGAAAATGAGCACAACATGGTGGAAACATAGTATACGCTCATCTTTCGAAGCAAACTCGGGACGCTTGGTGTTGGGTCCCACCAAGTTTCATGCCGCTAATAAATACGTCTCTGATGAAGATGTGACGTAACCCCATTGTGATTTTGTGAACGTTGAAAAAAATTCTAATCATTGTGATGATAACGAAAATGACGATAACGACAACAGTACTGTTAATAGTAATAGTGCCAAAAATGACAGTACTAGTAATCACAAACAAATAGAAAGTTGAGGACCGTTTTGAGGTATAGGCTAAAGTTTTACTTGACGCATCTTATTATCCACAAATACACTATACTTTTTTTCAGAAAGAAGACAAGGGAATGCCCGCATGGGTCACAAACAGCGCAATATGTATATGAATGTCGTTATTAAAGCATTGATGTTTTGAAAATTTGAGTCAATTCCAGGACAAATATTCCGCCACTTCAAACCATGTACAATGTGAGGTACTGATAGACCGACCCCGCGCAAATATTAATTTATCTGTTCAAACTGCGTAATTAAACACTTACCTATCGCCGACTAATTGCTGTACGTCTCAAAGATAGACTGCCGCAAAACTATGTCAGAAGAAAAAATCCAATGAGAAAAAGTACACTTTCCAATACCTAGATGGTTTGATAATCTAGTTGTCGTATGCTGCGTGGTCTCCCTTTATGTATTTAACTGTTCAAACAAATCTTATCCTCAAAGTTCATCAAAATATATTACGTGTTTTTGCGGGATTAACAAACCGTCCCAGGAAATTGTAGTAAAAGGTAAAAATGTCCTGAATCAGCTGGAACTTTTCTGTCTGCCATTGTCGCCTGAAATTAATATTACAGAGCAGACGACCGGTCGATTTCCTGGCGTTAGGAGCAGAGATCGACAGAGGGCCACATATGAAACAAGACGACACACATACAACTGTCACATGATCAATACGTTGTGACTCTATAAACTTCAACCGTAATGGATAACAGACACCTGGCGTGTAGTGCGGGCAAAGACTTATAATGAGACGCCACAGTCCACGGTCACAGTGTCACGGCCACGCCCAGTGGCCTCTTTCCCACCATGGACACTGAAAGAATTGTCAGATTGAAGCTGTTTTTGACATTGTCTAAATATGTATGAATAACTTCTACAGATACTTCCCCACAAGGCAAGGAAGTTTATATGTAATTATGATATAAATACAGTGCACTGTGTTTAATTAACTGCATCTCAGACAAATTCTTCGTCTACTTTTGGAATCAATTTCATTCCTTCATTCGTTGTTTCATTCATGCATTTATACATGTATTTTGTGGCCGTCCCCCTAGCTAGGTTAAACCTAGTCAGCCAACAAGACTAGTTCTCTGCAGATTATTGGCGGGTTTTTTTGGCTATTTTCTCTGTATTTTCTAAAAAAAAATAACGCAAGCCCTTGACATTCTCCTTTTCAATTCTAAATTTAAAATTATCGGCCCAGCCCATTGCGATGTATTCTGATATCACATAAATGCTGACCATTATTCGAGTGAAAATCTTTTGACGAGGAATTAGAATCTATAACTAGAAAAATCTGATTTGCTCGTAAACAAACTCCGTCTGTGTGCCTTGAAAACTATCTATCTATCTATCTATCTATCTGTCTATCTATCTATCTATCTATCTATCTATCTATCTATCTATCTATCTATCTATCTATCTATCTATCTATCTATCTATCTAGCTGTCTGTCTGTCTGTCTGTCTGGCTGTCTGTCTATCTATCTATCTTTCGATCTATCTATCTATCTATCTATCTATCTATCTACATGTCTGTCTCTCTGTCTGTCTGTCTGCCTGCCTGACTGCTTATGTCTCCCCTTTTGAAGATAAAAATAACTCAATGAAGTAGATATATTTGTATTGGATGACTTCATCAAATATACCTGCCATGTACACGCTGCTATGTCTCTTGATCCACGATGACGAAAGGAAAATAAGAAGCTTTGTAAGATGCACTGTTTAGCGTTTGCTTCCGAAGCAGTTTACACCATTTTATTTCGATGGTACTTTACCGGTTTGGTCGGACATGACCAACAACTTTTTAGTGGAAACCTTGTAAAGTAAAAGTACGATTTCATTCAAGATGACACTCTCTGAAATCATTGCGTCAGATTTAGACCACGCAAACATGGCTTCCATTAAAACGTCCCTAATGATGCTAAGTCAAATCTGGTCGCGTGGTTTTGGCTTAGCATCATTAGGAACGTTTTAATTTAGGGCGACAAATCAACTTTACTCAGACAACGTCATTGCAATGTTAATGTTTTGCCTTCAGGAGGCATCTTTGTGGAACTTTTAACTTTTATGCACCTTTCATTCCATTTCACTCACCAAGATCACAGGAGTCACCCAGGAGCATGACCAGAGCTTTGCTGGTTGCAACTATTCTTTAACGCAAAAAAGGCCCTCTGAATAGCTCCATCTTTTTCACCCACAATTTCATGGCGATACACAAAAGTGATTGTGGGGAAGTGTTCTCCTTGAGGGGGGCGATTTTGGCGGAGGGACAACACTGACCAAGGTCGGTGTTTTTCCCTGCACATATTACCTTTGCTTAAGGCACCTTGGCCCGGACAAGCTTTATTTACTGACCTTTACTCTGGTCTGTGTCTGTATACCCGACACAACCACATAGAATTTGTACTTAAGGCTATCACTGCTGACAACAATGTCTATTTACGCATAAAAATGCGTTGTAAATGGCTTTCAACGGTCAGAGTAAGACTGGGCATGCGCGTGTCCAGCCACTTTGTCACAAAACAAAATTTACGTGCCTCTTATCATAAAGATGTGCAGGTGCGTGATCTGACATTTGTATGTTGATTCTTAAGGCTATCTAGCAAGTCATCAAGGCTATATTATGGGGTGTAATAGAACCCTTAATTTACACATAATATGAATAATATTCACCTGCGTGCGAGTAACTGGTTTATTAAAAGACCGAAATACGGAAAAGGAAATAAAAAATAGGCAAACATTAATACATGGCACACTCAATGGAAAAATAGACGCGAAAATACAAATACATGTCACACCCAGTGGAAAATAGACACGAAAATACGAATACATGGTACACTCAGTGGAAAAATAGACACAAAAATACAAATACATGTCACACCCAGTGGAAAATAGACACGAAAATACGAATACACGTCACACCCAGTGGAAAATAGACACGAAAATACGAATACATGGTACACTCAGTGGAAAGATAGACACGAAAATACGAATACATGTTACACTCAGTGGAAATAGACACGAAAATACAAATACGTGGTACATTCAGTGGAAAAATAGATACGAAAATACGAATTATGAAAGCGGAAAATGCGAAAGTGAAAAATGGTCGAAAAAAATCGGACTTTTATTCGGGAAAAACGGACAAGGCGGACAGTAAGAAGTGAAAGAAAGAAAGCTATAAAAGAGAACAGGTTGTCAATGGCCAAAGACAATATTGATGTCAATCATTCACTCAATAAAGAGAACTTTTCTTTCATGATCGAGAACAAAAGAAACTATACTAAGACGCTGGAAAACTGAGTGGGTCGATATGTGCGAAAAGATGCTCCATGCATCGTTTGCCTGCTGGGCCAATCAACCTCGAAATTAATCTACGTGGTTCAGTCTACTTGCAGGGGAGGAGAGCCTCAGTCGGGCTACTTCTTCACTTTTGGTCGCCACCTGGTGGTGTATATGGGTGCATAAGCGTGCTTCTCTTTAAAATGTGTACAGGTGTGTATTCTAACCTAAACTAACGTTGAATTCATAGCCTCAAGATATTGTCATCTGTTAAAGGGCACAGTTATATTAACTTATTGTATAGTCCTGTCTGTACTGTATGCATTATGCGTCCGCCAAATTATTGGCTTTTCGAGCAATCCAACGTGTATCATTATAAATGTGTTTGCACTCAACCGTTAAAAAATTAATTATTCCTTCTCAATATCTTGTAAGCTGTTTTTGCAATTTATATTGTTTCATTTTGGTTAACACTTTCTACTTGTCATTCACTTTCTTGCTATCACTGGCCTGTCATATCTTTTGGGAATTACTCCGTTGGAGTAACGGGGGGGGGGGGGGGGGAGGAGGAGTTAATATAAGCTTTGATTGTTCTCCGAACCCTTTTCTGATGAAATAAAACATGTTTAAATAAAAAAATCAGGATGCATTTTTTTCAAAGATTCATGAATAGGTATGATTGGACTATGGGCATTGCTTCAAGGGCATCCAATGGCTCGATATGGGGCCACGTAGTAATCAACCAGCCCGGTGCTTCTCTGATTTTCAAATAAATTTTAAAGTTAAACAAATATTTTCGCATATTTCCAGCTTCCTTTATCGCGGAGTAAATTGTAACTTCCGAGTATATCCAAAATGTCATTTGACCATACCGATATGGATCAACGCAACATGATGGGCACGTAACCCCCCCCCCCCTAATTATATTATTCTATGTGGACAAAATCGTGAGTCCATGTGGTTAAGTCACAAACATCTGTCATTCTTCAGCTTACAATTCTTCTAGAATAGGAGAGGTCACAATTAGCTATACAGTGTGTATTGACCTCAATACACAACTAAATGCCAAAACATTTATCAGGGCAAAAGATTTGTGTCTTCCCATTGGTTTTATATATTAAAGTTACGCACAATAAAATGGCCACCACTGAAGCTGTGGTTATATAATTTAAGAAATATTTCAGATACATAAGCAGTTTTGGGATGAAAAATTTGATGTCTCAAGTAGCAACAGTTTTGAAGTTATTAATTTGTAGCAATGGAAAGTAATGGGAATACACAATCTTAGCCCTGAAATGACTGCACTGCCCTCTACAGCAAGGGCTTGGAATCTTCTGTTCTTGTCCTGTCCTATTGAAGAAAAATTCCTCATTGTCTAAGTAGAAAATTTGACTCAGCAATCTTAATCGTGGTTTCTTTGTGTCTTGAATACATGGAAATGTGTACACGTTCATGCTTTCAAACAGCTTCTACAAGTCATTTTGAATATGCATCACGCTGGCCGACAGAAGAAAGGGACCTCATTCAATAAAGACGGAACCACCCTTAATGAGGCTAATTGGTGCTTTGCATGTAACCCAATCTGCTCAGGTATAACTCGTTATTGCACCGAAGAAAACTGCAGTTTCTTCTGGTCTTTCAGTTGAGCTTTATTTGTAGCACAGCCTTACACGGCAAAAGGTTTAATTTTGACATTTTTTAGATAAGATTAGTTATTTTTTCATGGCAATTTCAGTCTTTAACGGAATTAACATTCAAATATGAACATGGATATGATGGATATGAATAACCAATGAAAAAAAAATAACAAGGAAAAAAAGTCTTTTTCTGGGAACAGTGTGTGACTGTGATTAAAATTATGAACATTTATTCTTCCTGCTTCAAAACATACCAATTACTACCCACAACGACAAGCAGCGCCACCCTGTGGGATCAGAAGTGTGAGGAGACTTACTATAGTTTTGCCACTTTTGATAGAAATTGGTCAATCTGAAGGACAAGTTAAGATTTACTGAACAAGATGAGGACCTTAAAAATTGAATTCGCACAAGGGATATTTCACCGTTTTCTTCTAAAAGCAATCATTTTTAATTTACTGGTCAGGTCGGGTAAACGCCTTTACAAATGAGATGTTTAAAGGTTGTGACAAAGCAAAAATGAATTTTTGTGGCTCCAGTGACGTCACAAAATTAACATTAATAATAATAATGATCATGATGATGATAATAATAGTATATATTTGTATTCCGTTTATACTCTTGACCTGAGGTCCTGATTCTGGGACAATGGGGTACACAGTGGTCTGCACTGAACTGTGAAGACAATCGTGTTGATCATGGCATTCACGCAGAACTATTCCCGTCAATTCTTTTCTTTTCTTTTCTTTTTCTTTTTGTAGGAATGGAGATATGATGCATTGATAATTTAGAGTAACAATATATGTTATCCTGAATTGCCTGGCAGCATACTGATGATACTAATATACAGGTTCTCCAAACAGGGATCTACAGTATCCACGTATACACCACACAGAGGACTGTAAAATACTATCAAAGGCAAGGATAAATGATCAAAGGACTCAGAATATACATCAGCAACTCGTAAAAATGTAAAAAAAATTTCAATAAGAAATTGTAAAACCTTCAGCTGCTCCTGTACTCAGCCGGAGCAACCGATCAACATGCGCCAATATGTTGAAATTGACCCTGTATGGTCCAATGCTTGCTGCCCACTTTGATAGTTTTTTTCGTATCCACATAGGCAAGTGACATTTGATGCAGTTCATAAGGATTGTCATCTGAATTGGCAGCCTCAGACTAAATCCCTGTATGTAGACCTCACTGTATTGAAAGCAGTCTAGGTAGGCCCACCATAATCGTGCTTTGTACATATGCCATGTTGTCATCGTTTTCGTATATAAAGAATTAACACTACGCTTTAATACCCATCACACCAGGATTCTGCCACGTCATTTGTGCTCATCTGTGTTATTAACTAAATGGGGGGGAACCGACTCCCAAAGATGTCCCCGCCTGATAGGCTTCTCACAGTCAGCAACATGTAGGTTCTACATTTAACAAAGTTTCGTACACTCTGTCAATATTTTATCTCGATGGATTTATCTACTGATTTAAGTTCAATATATAGATTGAAATAAATGATTGTCTGCATGTTAATAAGTATAGTCAGAGCTTATAATGAGCATATTTTGTTAAACAAAAATTACCCGTCAAACCAGTTTTTTTTTTAAAAACCTATTTTTGCATGTAAGTTGGACTTGCTTCTCTCTGCATGTAATTGTCCATGGAATAATTACTTATTTACGCGAGAATTAGACTTGTAGACTAAAGCAGACGGCACAAAATACACCCATAGACCTCGCCATTTTACTTGGTTGTGAAATATTCCAACAGTTGAGCAGGCTAGTCTGTTCAGCACACGGCAGGCTAGCCTGCTCACCACACCGCTGCCGTACCACAGGTCACGGCCAAACAAACATATGAAGTATATACACACGTGCGACAAAAAATTAATTTTGAGAAAAAGTTCTGCAACATGGCGAAAATGTCCATGTTCAAACAAAACCAATTCTATGCATGTTACCTCTTTCAGTGCCAAGCACGACTAAAGTCAACCTATCTAAATCAAATTAGCCTGAATTGTCATAAGGATCCCAGATTTGCATTCCTCGTAAAAAGACCTTCATTCAAGCACCAGTATACCTACAGTTCCAGAGAAAAAAGGCCAGGTCAAAAGCTTTTCTCGGCGAGCATTGGGCGCATTGCGCACAATGCTCGCCGAGAAAAGCTGTTGACTCAGCTAAAATTTGGCGCTGAAAGAGTTAACTCTCACAGTCTGGTTATAGTAGGACTCGGTCAACAGCTTTTCCTGTTGGTGGTTGAGTCTAATGCACTAAACCCAGGCCAAAAAAAACTGTTGACCTGCGGTTTTGTTATTCCGATATCTCTTTTCTCCTTAGTTATCGTAGGGAAACAAAATCAGTCATGTCATACGACGGTGCTGATTTTTCGACCAAAAGCGATAAAAGAGTTAGACCTGTTTGTTCTTATTAGATTATCGGCCGGGACAACATTTGCAGCTTGATGATTCCTGGCAACGAAAGTAATGTACAATTGGCACACAAGTTACGGCAACGCATTAGATGGCCATAGTAAAAAAAAAAAACAAAAAAAAAAAAAAACGCGTCAAGTTCACAGCGATGGGGCAGAGCAGCTCAGACTTGAAAGTATTTAGATAAAAACTTGTAACTTGTTCGTTTATAGGAGGGGAAAAAAACTCCACATGACGGGGTCATGAGGAATGGATTGACACAGCGCTCTTTTGAAACAGTTCACTGCTCGCCAAAGGCTGGCAGTGAACTGTTTCAAACTCACGCTGTCTCAACCCATTCCCCATGACCACGTTATGTGGAATTCTATATATCTAGCCTACATGTCTAATTATAAATATATTTTATTTATGAGATATTAAATAAAAAA
Organism: Hermodice carunculata; assembly: GCA_964020975.1. Classification (NCBI taxonomy): domain Eukaryota; kingdom Metazoa; phylum Annelida; class Polychaeta; order Eunicida; family Amphinomidae; genus Hermodice; species Hermodice carunculata. The sequence goes on from OZ026623.1 coordinate 24,250,963, forward strand.
AAATTAAAACAGATTTAAGGCACTTCTGTGCGAGTTTTGAGGAGACTTTTAAAAACATATTATGTGTAACAGAACATGATAGAGAGAAAAGAGTAAGTGTCAGTCCACCAGTGTTCTTACTCATGACTGGAATATAAAAGGGTTAATGTTTTGCCAAGGAAAGCGAGAGGACTGCCTGGCATCCACTCAGCAAGGTGAAGTGGATCAACGGAGTTGTATTGATCCTTCAAAAAGGTGGCTCCGTTTTTCTTTCCTGGGGCAATTCCGTGAGAATTCATTAATATCGGTGTCATCTGTTGCTTCTACTCTTACATTTAGTTTGTAATTGTATTAACCATTATCTCAATCTTGACAGCTCTGCTTCGGTAATAGACCGCCACTTGCTCAAAGCGACTTATAACATTATGGACGTAGATGCTAAAATTGCATAAACAATTTATCCAGGAATTGTATTGTTCTGTCTATACATTATTATTATGTTGTTGTTTACTCTTCATTTCAAATATAATCGCGAACTGGTAAAAGCGCTGTGAAAATGGTGATCTGTAGCTTACCACACAAATAAATATTAGTATGCTATGTTATATTGTTTTATTTTTCTTATGGACTTTGGTTTTTTCGCCTTTCTGGAGAAGAATGTCAGAAGAAATGGATAAACATCTGAGATGCCTTCAGGAATTCTCGAATAGGGCCATCCCAAAGTCTGGATCAGGACAGAAGGTAGTGAAAGCTTACAAATACGCTCACATCCTGGAATTTCTGATTCCTGAATTCAACACAAAAGTGTGAGTCTACATTTTGCCATTAAAAGAAAAAAATATCTTGCGTACTTAGAGGTTATGAGGTAGGCGTACTGCACAGGGTAAGAGACTGATTTAGCCATGGGATGATCTTTGTATCCTCAATATATCTGCCATAAGAAGACGAAAAAGGCAAATGCAGCTTTTTCTGGGATTATGTAAGATGCTACATATCAATGCAGTAGCCAAAACATACAATTTCTGGTTCATAATTTTGTGTGAGAAAAGCCCACCTCCCCTTCAGGAAGAAACAGGCCTAAACTACTGTCCTGTCAGGTCACGCAACTTGTGTAGCACGCACCCTTGCAACGGGAATGACGTCATGGCGCATGACGATTAACGTCATTAGAGTCGCTGTTTCCGCAAACAGAGTTGTGAGGTATATACTGACTTTTAATGTTATTTTAATGGGGAGAAGATTGTATTTCCCTTGGGAAGATACTTGACTATTGCTAGTGTAACATTATCCATGTGCTCTAATTGGATAGTTTCAGTAGCATCCTTTATTTTGGTGTCGGTATGTCCCTTGAAAGACACTGCATGCTACAGGACTAAAAATGCAGCATCTTCAGGTTGATATTTATGAATTTATAATTTGGGTGTGTGTGAGAATCCTGTTCTCTGATTGGCTGTACATGAACTGAATGCCTAGTAACCACTTTAGAGGGTGATATTTACGAATTTATAGTTAGGAACTTGTGGCTGCTCACATCTAATTGTTTATACAACATTACAATGTAAAAGCCCCCATGTGCTGATTTTAGCCTCCTTTTGAGCCACCTTGCGCTGAAATACCAAACCTCATGCTCTGATACCAGCCCAAAAAACAATAATGATAACTACGGCTGTATTTACACACACACACACACACACACACACACACACACACACACACACACAAACACACAAATTTCAAAAATTCCCTTGGATGCAATAGTATAAAGCCCGATAAGAGTGTTGTCTTTTAACGGGTGAAAAAAAATAATGTTATTGTACTAGTATTTGCTTTATGTTTCTACTACTCTTTTGTTGTATATGAAGTATCTGCCCCTATATATATATATATGTATATATATATATATATATATATATATATATATATATATATATATATATATATATATATGTATATATATATACATGTATATATATATACATGATTATATACATATATATACATATATACATACATATATACATGTATATATACTTATATATATATATATATATATATATATATATATATATATATATAACACGATGTGTGGTCAACATAATGCAATATGGAACATTCCATGTAACAAGCTTTTCCGTTCAAATAGTCTAGGGCCTACTAGCCTGACACATATGGTGGCCATCTTTGATTTAAACATATTTTATTCTTTCGAAAGCGATCAGGGAACAGGGAAACCCTTTATTAACCCCTCTCGCAGAGAAAAGGACAACGGATAAACAGGACGTACGAGTCAACACAGAAACATACAAAAGAGAGACAATTACAAGACAGGGACAGACAGTGGGCAGGAGTTGGTGCTGTGTAAAACTACAGCTAATGTAAAGGCTACCAGCACTAATAGGAGAGAACTTGCAGTCTCTCAGTGTGCTCAATATATTTGTGAACTGCTGCAAAAATAATGTAGTTATCATCTGGAGAACAGTTTTTGTAACCATAAAGAATAGTTGCTGTAGTAACCGGTGTTACTGGGATAATTTTACTGCTGAGGTCAACCCTAAAATTTTGGTATAAAGGACATGTAAAAAAGTAATGCAAGATGTCTTCGATACCCATACCACACGAGCAGATAGGCGAGTCAACGACGCCAATTTTAAACAGATGCGAATTGAGACGACTGCAGCCCAAGCGCAATCTTGTATGCTTGATGGCAGTAGAACGCTTGCCAAAATACAACAGTTCTAAATATTGGATGGGTTGTTTGGGAATAGGTTTTAATTTTGACTTGAACTGGCCAAGTGAACTGGCATTACGTGTGTCACAGGGTAACTGGTTCCACAGTCGAACAGTGGATGGGAAGAATGATTTATCATATAAGGATGTTCTTGCGCGAAAAGGATAAATGTTTGGTCGATTACGGGTGTCATGATTCGCAGCTGAGGGGGGAGCATCAGGAAGAAGATCACGCAAATACGAAGGAGTCAGGTTATTAACAATTTTGTACATGATAGAAAGTTTAGCTTTTTCCCTTCGTTCGGCAAGTGTTTCCCATCCGATTTCCTCGTAGAATTTAGATGTTGAAGTACCTTTCATCGCACCAGTGATTACCCGGGCTGCTCCCAACTGAATTGATTCCAACCTGTCAGCATCGGCCTGTGCACACCCATCCCATATGGGACTACCATACTCTAATAACGGACAATGAAGGATATATAAATAACTTCAAGGGTTTTCCTGTCCAGGCGAAATTGCAAACATTTAAGGATATTTATCAATATATTGGCTTTTTGTACAATCTGATTGATATGAAGAGCCCATGTTAAATCATTATTAAGGGTTATTCCTAGGTGTTTATGGTGAGAGACATCCACGAGCTGATTTTTTCTGAACAGAAGGGGCGGGTATGGTATTGGGGGTGCTTTGCGCGTCACAATCATACTGTGAGTTTTGAGGGTATTGAACGAGATCAGCCACTGTTTGGACCAATCATATAGCGATGATAAGTCAGTATTCAAAATGTCGGTTGCCGACTGGGGGTCATCCACTGCCAAGTTAAGTGAAGTATCGTCAGCAAATAATTTAATATTAGAGTTTACAATATCTACGATACCGTTAATAAAGATGAGAAATAACAGGGGACCAAGGACAGAGCCTTGAGGAACCCCAGCATTGATTGTGCCCCAGGTGGAGCTATGACCTTTAATGAGCACACGTTTTTGTCGCTCTGACAGATAGCTGCGAAACCAAGGTAACAATTTACCAGATATACCATTTTTCTCAAGTTTATGGAGTAATGCAGAATGCCATACTTTATCAAAAGCCTTGCTCACATCCAAGAATACTAATCTTACATCTTTTCGCATATCGATAGCCAGACAGAGCTCGTGGTAAAGTGGCAGAAGTTGGTTGACCGTAGTCTCCCGGTATAAACCCAGACTGGTGCGAGGACAAAACAAGATTATCATGAAAGAAGTTAAAGACATGTTAAAAATGATTCGTTCCATAACTTTGCTCACACAGCTAAGAAGAGATATAGGCCTATAATTTGTACAGAGTGATTCTGAATCTTTCTTATGAACAGGTATGACATTTGTCCTTTTCCAAGAAGGAAAAGAATTTTGATTTAGTGAGAGATTACAAAGTTGCGTCAGAGACTTACATATGGATGGTGCAGCTTCCTTTAATAATCTAGGACTAGTTTCGTCAGGTCCAGTGGCTTAGATACGTCTATATTGTTTAGTATGTCCATAACCTCATTTTCAAGAATATGGACATTAGCTAAGGTATGAGTCAAGGGCTCTAGAACAAGGGGAGGTAAAGTAGTGGACGAAGAGTTGATATTACATTGACTTAAGAAAAAGGAATTAAACACCTCAGTTTTAGAACAACTATCAGATATGTACTCATCATTATGTAATAAAGGAGGGACATTTGAACAGTGGTTTCGATTCAAAAAGTACTTGACAGTACGCCACCAAGTTTTCTTATTGGTACCTGAATTGTAGAGAAGTGCACTCAGCTTAGAATTATACTGTTCTTCAGCATTTTGAAGATATTCTTGATAATTGTAACGGAGATACCTGAAATGTACCCAATCATCAGGACGACCGTGCTTTTTAGCCTTTTTGTGGGCCCTTGCAACCCCCCTCTGAAGACACCGTAAATTGCCATCATACCACGGTAAATCATGTGGCCTTATAGTGACAGTTTTGCTTGGGATACCCTGTCGAGCAATACTTAAGAAGGAATCAGTCCAGGCTTCACAACATATGTCTACATCGTCTGACAAAAAACACGTGTCCCAATTAAAGTTTGCAAGGGAATTACGAAAAAGACCAAAATCTGCTTTAGCATATTCCCAAATAAAGCGGTCATAAGAAATCTCACGTTTGTATTTAAGCGATAATTTAGCAGAGACAACGCAGTGATCACAATTTAAGACTGGGGGTAAAACTCCAGTTTCTAAGACAAAACTAGGTTTGTTAGAAAGGATTTGATCAAGGCATCTCGAGGTTGTGTCCGTATTGCGGGTATTTTCCTTAATATGAATAGCAAGTAAATTGTTCGCACAAAATTGTTCGCTTTACACCATGCGAAGTGTTGGGATCGGCATTGAGGTCACCAAGTACAAAATATTATTTATACCTGAAGCTCTGGCTAAGTCATAGCTGGTTTGAAAATCATCCCAAAAGGATACAGGGGAATTTGGAGGTCTATAAATTACACCTATCAAAAATTTGTTGTTATTCATTCTTGCTTCACACTATAAGAGTTCGAGATTGTCAACTTCCAAGTCGTCACGGCGCGAGATAAAAAAATATTTGGAAACAAAAAGTGCCACGCCCCAACCTGGAGCGCCTGGTCGATCGCGACGGATAATATTGTGACAGTGGCGTACAATAAAGTCGTCATCACTTTGGTTACCAGATAAAAATGTTTCAGACAAGGCTATAATGTCAAAGTCATGGGACAAGTTAGACCGAATAAAACTAAGTTTCTCTTGCGATAAACTTTGTATATTTGCATGGCACATGGAGATAGCCTGAAAATTGACGTCAGGCCCGGAATTTTGGTGAACATCACAAGCTGATAAAATCAAAAATGGAAAAACAGCTAGGAAGTACACGATATTTTTAACGTGGAATCTTTCAAGTGAAATGTATATCCAAAACAGCAAAGAAATATTACGTCGCAATTTGGGAGGATACAAGTAAACAGAAGTCCAGGCAGCTGTAACGTAAAATAATGCGTAAAAATAAGTAAGAGATAGGGAATAATTATTGACCCAAGTAGTGGCTGTGGTGGGTGTACACAGGCAAACCGACACGACGACCAGGACAGCTACATACAGTATAAAATCGACAGACCATAAGTAAACTATGCAAATACCATAATGTATCACAGACTGAAAAATTATTGTTGCTTTTAACCATATGATGTCAAACAATATGTGGTACACAAATGCAAAGTTCAAATATGTAATGAGCTGATTGAAGACTATAGGCTGACACAGGGGTTGACCAAAATCGTGGCTGGTAATCAGTATTGAATAGTAATAATAAAACATGGCAAACACAATAGGTAAACATGCAAGAGGAGCCCCAACACATACACATGTAGAAGAGACATAAATTACAGACCAGAAACGTAAAAAGTATAATCTTGAAGCCGACATAAAATTTAAGATGTCATGTGCAATGTTTTTCACAACACTAGGAAACACAAAAATATCCTTAGTTTGTACAACTGGTCGTGAAAACGAGAACAACAAAAATGCGATATACAAAAATAAGAAACCAACTGAGTCAAAATTATTCAATAGACTCATGTATCTCAGTTGGTTGCCAGGGAAATCCTCATCCTGGCCATACCGAAGTACGCCAGTAAGGTGCCAAACTGCCACTGTTCCGGAATAATGAAGTAGGAGTACAAATATGAAAAACACAGATGGCAACATGTTGTGGATGCCTGGTGTATAAGAAAGGACCTGCACAGGGAATGAGATGCTATCCCTGATGGGTTGCTGTGTGCATATTTCCAGCGTTAGGAGATGTACCGTGAAAGTTACAAAAACCCTGGTTTTTGTGATTAATTAAACATTGTAAGCACAAAACCCTGAAACATCACTGTAAATCCCTGTTTTGTGACACATGATATGTCAGAAGCATGATGAAATTCTTGACGAAATAGTTGACAAAATTCTGGATTTTGTAAATAACTGAACATTGCAAGCACAAAACCCAGAGTTTTTCTTAAAAATCCTAGGGTTTTGTTACGATACCTTGGGTTTTCTAAAAATCCCGGGGATTTTGTTTCACGAAACCCGTAGTTTTGTACATAAAACCCTGGGTTTGGTATATCATTGGACAATACAACTTCGATTGGTGGGTTAGTCTCGCACTGTAGTCCACATTACTCAGTTATGTGGTGCGTTCGCCATGCATTACAGTTAACATTGTTCAGTTAGTATATGGTGCGTTCAGTTTGCATTGCAGTCAACATTACTCAGTTATATGGTGGGTTCACTTTGCATTACAGTCAACATTACGCTGTTATATAAACAACGCTTAAATTGGGGCCAAAGGGCAAATGTATGAAGCAGTCAGAAGATGGAAACCTTCACAAAGGAAGATATTCGATACACGTTGATATGTGCCTGATCGCTCACAGCCTGTCAAAAGTATTCATACTCTTGGATCTACTTATGCATCTGCAAAGAGTAAATTAGTACGCGCTCCACTGAAAGGCCTCCCACTTAGCAAAAATATTTGGTGTAATGAGAGATTTGATAGTCTGGGATCAAGCATACTTCACACATTTTGTGACCTAAAGTGACTTTGGAGTGTACCCAAATGCTGGTACAAAAGAACTGTTCATTCTGAATGCCCATGTGTCTAGTGTGACAGACTGGATTCCCTAAAGAAAATGAAGTGAATATCAGTCAATGTTGTCTCGCTTGTTTTACTGTATAAGTACAAATTTGTCGGAACGTTTATTTTCCCGGATTTACATAAATTCAAAATTCCCCCGTTAATATTTTCCCGAATCGCCGTCCGGTAACATTAAGCTCCAGACAATGTCATGTGCGCATTGAGTGTTTTGGGTTTTCCCGTTTTTCCCCAAGATGGCACAACTCAGGAAAATGAATACTTCGGGAAAATTTGTAGTTGTACATACAGTGTATGTGAGCATATGAGTAGTAGTTGTGGTATTAATCTAAGCGCAGATACTTACGAGTAGGACTATTTTAAAACTTTGAGTGTAATTCTATCTTTATTGTATAAGAAGTAATTCTTTTGATTTTCTATTTTGTGTGATCTCGCTTGATTGTATTCATTTTGATGTGCTTTCAGTTTTCCCAGATTTTTTTTGGTTTAAACTATAAAAATACTAAAAGTTCTAATGGTACTACTACTACTACTGTTACTAGTATTAAGTGCGTTAATGGTCATACTAATAATGCTAATGGTACTTGTAAAAGTAATAATTATTAGTTAATAATAATGCTTTATTGAACATCCACAAACAATAAATAAAATACTGAGCCAATGATGGTTAAATTGGCTGTCAATCATTGGATATGGTAACTGTGTGATAAGTATTGTGGCTTTCATGAAGATGGATAAAGCAATGCTGACCCTTATCTGTTCTGACCATTGCCTCCAAAGTAGATTGTGCTCCACTTTTGATTTTACTGTGCTCCATGTTTTCGTTATACTGTGCTCCGTTTTTTTGGTTTTACACGGCATGGAGTAGAGAATACACGGAAGTAACGCGCGCGCGCGCGTGCGTGCGTGCGTGCGTGCGTGTGTGTGTGTGTGTATGTGTGTGTGTGTGTGTGTGTGTGTGTGTGTGTGTGTGTTCAGGACGTAATTCTGACCCCAACTTGCTGTTTTCTATATCTAGATGACCCACACGACCAAATCAATAAAGATCATAAATAATCTATAAAATTAAACTCAATATGTGCTAAAGAACACACAATCATCCAATCCTGAATATTTAATATCCGAAAGGATTAAGACGTATTGACAACCCATCAGAAAGACCTGGAGACACAGATTAGTATTAATAGCTCATAAAATACAGTAAGCAATGAATCAGTATTGTCGCGTGTAACCCCCCCCCCTCCCAAATATAAATATGCCCACTTGTGAAAATATTGACAGCGTGTAGGGACCCGAAATACGATACCTGTACAGTTTGTGAGATCATTACTTAGCTGCACGTAAAAACAAAAACAAACAAACAAACAAAGAAAAACGAAACAACTCATAAAACCCAAGTGTATTCCGCTGGCTGAAGTTTTCAAGGGGGGGGGGGGGGTCTGTTGTCTCTCTGACTTGATTGTTTATACAAGAATGCTAGGCTAACGGAAGGAAGTATCTATTGTGCTTTAAGGTCGAGTCCCGGGTATTAACAACACGTGTTTCTTTTTCCATTTCCGGTTCCCTACGTATTTTTCATATCCGGGACCCCAGTAGAGTTATATTTTACCTAATCCGCATTGTGACATAATTAAAGAGAATGGAAAGTCACCATGACCCCATGTCCATATTCAACCTCAATTTATATAAGGAAGGTTTGTAAGTGCTAACTGGCTATATTTCAACTGCCAGAAGGCCTTGACGGTCACCACAGAAACCCGGTAAACTCTGCTGAAAGATACACTGGTCTGAAATACTAAGCACCTCAATCAATCGATATACTTTGATACCAATCTATGATCGACGTGACAAATAACTTTAAGTCAGTCAAATCCATAACATACTATCAAACTTATTTTTATATTCTAATTGATGAAGCAAATGGCTTTAAAGTCAGTCAAATCATTTAAATTACAACACCCCTTTTATATTGCTGACGAGACAAAATTATTTGAAGTACGTGAGATCATTTAAAAAAATACCACACACACACACCTTTTTATATTACGAAATGACAAGACAAAATTATTTGAGGCATGTTATATCACCTGAATAAATGCCATACACCCCTTTTTATATTGCTGCTTGACAGGACAAAAGGCTTTGAAGTGTGTCACATTATCTAAATAAATGCCACACCCCTTATATATTGCACACTGATGGGACAAAGAGATTTAAGGTCAGTCACTTTAATAAATGATACACACCGTTTTCATATTGCTAACTGACCAGACGAAGGGCCTCCGATCGTCTCCTCTGTTAGTTTAATAGTTAAAACATTTACCTGTCTTCTTTTAGATCTGTTCTATATTTTAATTTCCAAGGAATTTCCTCATTTTTACCGGGTTATATGACTTCGTTTTTTGAATTTAATGATAATTTTTTTTTGTCAGTCTGAACCAGTTTCAATCAAAATGCAGCTTTTAATGTACGACCTGGCAGGCTGTTTATCCTCCAGATTAAACCTGTTAGTGGCTGATGATACCAGCATTATCATATCCACAGCAGGGCCCATACAAGCGAGTTCTTGCCCTCCTCCCCTCTCCCGATCCTCCAATCCCTCCTGCGCATGCGCCATGGGCGGGTACAGAGGTAACTACCATAAACATCACCTCTCACGGAAGCCCATATAACTTTTTAAGACTACTTTTTGACGACATTTGAGATTACTTTTTATTTCATCTTTAAAGATAGCCTATTGTATCAGAAAAATTTTAACTGACAAGAGAGGTGGTCTTAAAAAGCAGGTATCATTGTAATAGGAAGCGACCGCTGTTGGTTCATGGTAGAATATATTCATTTATAGTATGTTAATTTAGTTTTGTTTTATCTGAACATTAAATAAAAAGACAGATTAAATGTCAGCAAGCTGGACGACATCAACTTGACACTCGTCAATGCGCATGTGCTGAAATTTGAAAATCTAGTGAGTCAATAGACTGCAGGTTGTACGAAACTCAATCTTAAATGTACCATATCAGAGTGACATAGAGCTTTGTCTTAGTGTGACCTCTTGGAGGTCAAATAAAATGCTTCGGACATGTATTTCATTGAAAGAAGATGAAACAACTATAAAACGAAATTCTGACCACCGTGGTTTTAGATAATGACCTCCGCAACTTATGTTGAGAACAAACAAGAATGCTTTCATCCTGTATTTCGCATGGTCGTGTGATTTTTCCCCATTACTTTTGCTTTGGAAGCAAGATGAACACATGCAGGGCAGATGCTTTGTATATAACCTTTCAAACTGAACCGGCATCCAGCAATTAAGACCGAACACAAAGTTAATGCATTTGAAAAAGAAGATTTTGCTCCAAGACAGCCAACACTGTATCAGGTGCAGTCAACAGCTAGCAGCTCCAGCACCAAGAAACGCAACGCTTACTCCTTGGACATTTTTTTTGGTCAACTTTGTGGTCCTTGATGAATATGTACACTCGCAACACTTTAACGTTAAAAAATATTTGGCACGTAAGAATAATGGAAAAAAATAAAAGTAATTTACCTGTCTGCAAGCGGACGAACTTTGGCACACACTTGATAAGAGAGAATCCAAGCTTCTTGTCTTCCCATACGACACGTCACGGACAGACTCTAAATACACTTGTGTGTGGGGAACTACATTAATCGTAATGACACTGAATCATAAATTTCTGAGGTGCCCCGGAGGACTATGGTGATCACTGGACCCATACAAGAGTCGTCGTTATTGCAGTCCACCTTCGTCTTGCTAATAACCATCACGCATCAGTGATTTTTGTACTGGAACTTATTTCTAACGAGTTACAAGTGAGGGGTCTATCGGATTTCTGGTGTATAATCCCAAAGCATAAAAGCCTTGAAACATAAAACCGCGCCCAATGCGCACCGAGAAAAGCTGTTGACTCAGTCCAGTGTTTGACACTAAAACAGGTAAACTACAATATTTTCTTCCCTGTGTACTTTAATTTGAAAATGCTTATTCTAATATGAGACACATTAAAAATGACCTATATTGCGGTTTCAACAAATTTCTATTTTTTTATTTCCTTTTTTTCAGACTTAGTATAAACACCGGAGAAGCAGTAATCTGCTGCATCGTGTATACTCTGTTGACTAACCCCGTAGCCAGTATAACCACGGGAAAACAAAACCTATATCGTGCACAACCAGCTGACCGATTCTCGAAGTTGGTATAACATTCTCGTGCATCGTATGGTAGGTACCAGGTCTCGTGCAAGGTGACGTAGCTATAAGTTGTCTTGCGCAGGCACGTGATGTTTGCTGCGTCCTATCAATCCATCATTGGTCTTCTCCTTTTTCACAGTGCACTGCAATTTTGTAACCATCTAGCAAAACCATACTAATCGTACCGGCAAGGCGCAAGCCATTTTTCAACAAACTAAATGGATATCTACTGCCAGTCAAGTATGTTGCAAGTGGAATTCGATACACTTTTCTTTTTGTTAAAATGGAGGTCTGCTGAGAATTTCAAGACGTGATGTCTTTGGGCCATACACTTTTAACACTCTCTCTGGAGCTGAGGCCTTAAATCAATGGCACGTTAAGAGAAAAGCATCAATAAAATGTACTTTATTCCGTCTTTTGCATGCCTCAGTAAACGCAACAGTATGTGAAACGAAAAGAACGCTCATTGTTGCATTTTTTTCTTCCGGGGGCATACATATTTACGCTTGCAACAAGAAAGAGAACTTCTTAGTTTTATTTCAAAATACACTGAAAAAAAAAGATTCTGCAGAAAATATGGTATTTTGCTAACTATCGTGCGTTGGAGGTTTTACTATATGTAATATCGTGACGACATACATTATTTTATCCCCACGTCTCTGCTTATGGCCTACTGTTCACTGTCAATTTACTCGCAAACTTACTACTAATAACTCATCCAACACAGTAACACGACGAAATATAGTATTATACCTGCTCTTTTGAGGCTTTTAACTTACTGGCTACAATAACATGGCGACATGTAGTATTTTACTTGCTCCTTTGCTGTCAGCCAAAATTATTGTATTTCGTATTATAGCTCATATACACAATAGTTTAACCTAACGACAACATAGGAAAAAGATTAGAGTTACTTCTCTTCAGTAGCTACCATGGTATTGTTAATTTCACAAACTCACTAACCCGGAATTGTTAAACAACGTGCCACTCTCAATGAAAGATATATATATATATATATATATATATATATATTAGATGGTTTCTGCAGAGTGAGGAAGCAATTTTGCAGCCTTGTGTACTTTTTGAGGGAAAACGCAGTGGTGAGACTGATATAGAATGATCGATGTACGTATTTTCTTTTTAAATTTTATATTATACTTCTGATTATCAAGTATTTTGATTAATGTCTTATGTTTTTCACTGATTTTGGATGCATGGAATTTACCAGGACAAAATGTTTCAGGACCCTGAGATATTTTCTTATCAAAGTATGTGAAAAATATATTATTAGGAAAGAGGTAAGATCGGACATTCCTCTCAAGTCTAAGTATGTTGAACTCCAAATAATGACAAAGATCTATGTTGTTATCAATATAGTAAGACAGACAGACAGGCAGATAGATAGATAGATAGATAGATAGATAGATAGATAGATAGATAGATAGATAGATAGATAGATAGATAGATAGATACATACATACATACATACATACATACATACATACATACATACATACATAGATAAAAATCACGAATCTTTACAGTGTTAAAAGCAAACATGACTTCTGACAAGGATACATGTAAACCCACTGGTAAGTCGAAAATTACACGAAAGAACATTTGAAGATAAATTCCAAACACAATAATTTATTCCATTTAAGCAATAAATTCCCTATTGCCGTTCCTATCTTGTTTTATTTTACTTTATTTTATTTTATTTTGTTATGTTTTGTTTTATTTTATTTTATTTTATTTTATAAATGAAGGAGGGTTTGTGGCCTTCGGAACAAAAAAATGTCAAACGAAAACCAAATTAGTCTGTACTATCAATTTGACTTGCATGCGTACGATAACTTCTCCTCAGAATGTATGGTTACACTATCAGGCGAGTTGAGAAAAAAACCAACTTCCTTCCGATTTTCCTATTAAGACGGTCCAGTGGACCACAGCTGTGTTTGTTCCTTAATTGGTCATTCGATTGCAACATAACGCTACTGTATACTGTATACCTGAGTTGTCTTATTGGCTACTACTCTACACTGATTTGCAACCTAACACCGATACTTGTTTCGTAAACTATTCAAGCCATTAGGAGTGAAATACTAATCTTGTAACGTGTAGTCCATTGGCGTGGCGATCAGATATTTTCAGGTGGAATGGTTGCTTTACTTCTGTCCATAAGGCACTGAGGGTGTTTTCTTATGAAGTGTTTCAATAAAATCGATGGAAGAACGGCTTCATTTTGAAAGCCCAATTGCCCTGTTAATATACATTTAAATGCAATGTATGTCATATACCATACTAACCAGAAACATGGTTACTTCAGAATCACGTGATTTCAAACAGTAACATTGCACTGGAAATATGTATAACTCTGACCCGCTGAAGTAAAATTCTGGCCAAATAAATTACAATGCCAAAACAGCTACCCTGGAGGACTGGATACAGCTATTCGGTCAAATATCAAGCTCACAATGCAACAGAAATAACAGCTGATTTTTCTATATGAGCAAAAATATCAATGGTAAAAATGTTTTGATGAATGTTATTAGTCAAGAATTAGTGGGATTTGTCTTTTACAGAGGAACGTGTGCAATGTGGATAATAGTAATTCCATATGTATATAGTTTAGACAGGGATAGTTTAGCTTGTGGAGAGTAAAGAGTTTGGACTGCGGAATAGCCCGGGTAATGACTACTAGGAAGTGGTTCTGGGCAAAAAGACCCAAATACAATGATGGTTCTGCAAGTTTTCCTCCAGTACATTGGTGCCAGACTTGCCAGGCTGTTGTCCCTCCTCACCCTGAGTGCCTTGGTGCCAGACTTGCCAGGCTGTTGTTCCTCCTCACCCTGAGTGCCTTGGTGCCAGACTTGCCAGGCTGTTGTCCCTTCTAACCCAGAGTGCATTGGTGTCAGACTTGCCAGGCTATTGTCCCGTCTAACCATGAGTGCCTTGTTGCATGTTTCTGTTTGTGTATTTGTTTGATTATCATATGGTATTTGTCACTTTTATTTGACCTTCAAACTTCATGACATACTGTATGGTCCGTTCACAGCGGAAGAGATGGTTGGAACACGAGAAATGAACTTTCTTTCAGAATAGACCCAACTGAAGAATATGATTCCTGGGCCGTTTCGGCCTACAGTAAGTACCTGACAACATTCAAGATGCCCTGCCTTAAATTTATTGTGACTGCACATACAGAAAACATGCACTATTTTGTGATGGGAATCACCAAAAAAGTAAGCAGGCATTTTCGTGTCAAAATTGTGGTGTTCCTTTTGTCCTGTGCATTTGTTTGGGGGTTTTTGAGATGGGATTTTGTATAGAGCTTGGTGTTCTTTTTCCAATCGTTAATAAAATATGTTTAGACGCAGAATACTATATCATCTGAGAAATTTGATATACTGCACCAAGAAGATAATGTCAAATAATAAATTAGTTACACTGCACCAAGACGATATCATATAAAACACCAAACATGCCGTACCAAACAGACAACACATCATGTAGGAAATTAGCTATACTGTACCGAGAACACAATATGTGAAAAATTAGATATACTGCCATGAGAAGAAAATCCCACCGCGGAAACTGGCTATACTATACTAAGAAGACAATAGCGCATGATAAATTTGATAAACTGTACCAAAAAGATAATACTATATAGAAAATTAGACATACTGTACCAAGAAGACAACATCATATGGGAATTAGATCTACGGTAAGTTTTAGCTGGAGAATTACAACATATACTTGGATATTGTGCAGTTTGGGCTCAATTGCACATAAGACTTAGACTGTACTGACCCTGACAGGACGTATCACAGTTTGTATAACACGGCGGCATAAAACTTAAAAAATTCTGTTGCCAATAGCCACGTATACTGGATGGGTTCATAACGTATCATTGAATAATATATATGGGTAAATGATATCCCGTACAAATGCTTTAAATTAAATAAACAACTTACAACAGAGACTTGATTACATTAGTTTGTCACCAAGTGATGAAAGAATCAGAACAAAATATGTCCTGCCACACCTTATAAGCTGTTCATTATGTACACATATTTTAATGTTTTGCTGACATGTTATGAGTAAGAGAACGTGGGGCTTACTCTAATCAGTATGGCATTTGTATTATATTTCATGTTTGATGTCCGTGACAAATTTGGCATTCTCATACACGTGGGAACTAGTTTCTCAGTCAATGTTATTGTAAGATAGAATCACTCGTGTCAGAAAAAGCCCCAATTAAGACAGCTGCTCTGAATTAGTGTGTACATCTCCCACGCTTTTAATTATTGATAATAAACGCCAGTCGTTCTATGGCATGATGTCATTTCCGGTATTACTCATGATCAGCATCACGATTGTTATAGCACATGTCTTTTCCTAAGCAGATTAGTATGATGCTTGGTTTTCGTCCAAGTGTTTATTTTCAAAGTGTTAGGTCATTTATTTACTGGAAGTAAACATTTGCCCTATATTTATATGCTATTTGAATAGATATATGTGTTTATGTATTTTATACATGTGCTGCTTCGGTGACGGGGTCAAAGCAATATGTTATTTCTAGTAGGCGTGCAAATATCAAGGCGGCAAGTTCAGAGTGAATATGAACTTTTTTGGAAACTTCGGCTTTAAAGTATTTTATCTTTACATTTTATTAGCATAAGATAGCAGACAAATGAAAACGTTTGTAAACAAAGCAATAATCATGAGTAAAGCACATTATTTTCTTCTTGAGAACATTGATAGACAAATATATTAAAATTGTTGGTAAACAGAATTTTCTTTATGTGGGTTCATGATGTTAAATACTGTTCGGCATGAAGGTCCATTCTATGCAGAGGTTTTTAGGACATATATAGAAAATTTTCCATACAGCTTGACTTTCGGTCTGGATGAACAATATATATATATATATATATATATATATATATATATATATATATATATATATATATATATATATATATATATATATATATATATATATATATCTTAGAAATTGTGTTATGGAAGGAAGTGTCTCTAGCCCCACGCTGTTAAATCTGTATCTTAACCAAGTGCTATATAGATTTACAATTTACAGCGGAATGCTGCCCATTGTTTTTTTCAAGAGAAAATTTCAAATGTTTATTAGATGTTGATGATATAGTTCTTTGCTTACCGGTGCTATAAAACAGTTGTATAATAAAGCCACCTAATCTCTTGGCAGGTCGAAACGAACTTTTTTTTTCAGTTCACAGACAGATGTTAAACTATTCATTTATTTTCTGATAAGCTCGCTGTTCCTGTATTTTTTATGGGTGCAAAGTTTGGTGTGCATAAGTTATCCCATCTTTCACATCTATTGCTTATGACGGTATATCAGCCTACTTCAAATCCGAAGTTGAAAAAGTCTCTACTTTTTCTAGTATATGCTCTTTCAATGCAGAAAGTGTAACATTTTACTCACCCTCTAGAAGGGCCCACCCCTCTTACAAGGCCACGTTTAGGCTGCATTTTGGGTGCGTTGTAAGAGGGGAGCCACTGTATTTTATTGACAGAAAATAAGCAGTTTATGCCCCTTTAAATGCATTAAAACCCTAGAGCTTGGGGGGGGGGGCTCCGCCCCCCTTAACCTGCCCTGGACCCGCCGGGGGCCTGGGCGGCCACCGGACCCCCGGCCTTACTTGCAATGTTCAGCTCCCTCATTGAAAAATCCTGGATCCGCACCTGGTTTATGTTTCGAATTGTATTGTATAAACTGTGTTGTGCTGTTCAGGCATAATGTTTGACCTTGTCAATAGGTACAGCCAATAAAAAAGATTCATTCGAATGCAATAAAAAAACAATAGAGATATGCTCTTAAGCCCTGAAGATTCATCAGTATTTCACCAAAGTAAAGCGTTCTTTCCATTATAACACAGGCGCCTTTGTTTGCTTGCTCTCAGAGTCATTATAACACAAACGTCTGCTATCCTCAGCAGTTTGCAAGACTCGGCTACCATCAGAACAAATTATGGTTTCTGTCCTCTGGTTCACCACGGGGTACACATTCTAGTCACAGAAATGACGTCACACGTCATAGTATCTGTTCTCATTTCATATTTAAAGCAAATTGAGTTCAATGATTTGATAGAACGCGTGTCCATATTTCGGTTACCATGATGGGCTAACCTGGAGTGCTGTGCGCAATTTGTAACACATGCGTTTGAGAAAAATGAAAACAATATTTTAGGGGAAAATGTTAATTATCTCCAGCCTTCTATACACGCCTGTAGCCTAAGTAATGAATTGTATTTATAGACTTGTGTATACCCTTTCGGAATCCCGATGGTTGACAGTTGCCACCACATTATATAATTGTATTGTTCGTTGACGTCAATAAACAGCGGCAATAACCACAGATCACTGAATTAATATCCCTCCATAACAAACTTTTTCTGTCGAAAATCGATAAACTGAATTGAAGGCCAATGACCGGTATCTTTCATGAGTACGATTTTTTAACATTCTTGTTAAGCTGTCAACACAAACTAGCGCCAATGAACCACGCTGATACACCAAGCAGCATATGATGGTGGAGGCAAGAATCACAAAGTCAACACTGTCTTGTCGATAATGACTGCTAATTTCTACTTTCGTTTGCTTTATATTTTTTCTTTCCGTAATGAATAGTATTGACTTAGAGCTTCAAAAGAACCCATCCAGTCACGAGGAAGGGCCGTTGCACAGCGGTTGCTCATGGCCCGTATTGTGCCATTCAAAGATGCTGCTTCAATCTTTTAGCACGGTCTGTTGGGGGTTAAAAGTGATCATGCGTGAACATAATAAAGTGTCCATGGATCGATTTCCAATTAAGATGGGCTTTACTTCTTGATCTTTACATTCACCATGTCGACAGGCATTGGGCCAGTTAGCATGCAATGGTCGTTAGCACCTAGCCTGGTTAAAACCATGGACGAAGGCTCTCATACCAGACATGAGAGTAAAAGGTCTTGTGTTTAAATCTAATCCAAACAGTTTACCCAAAATTCATATTATTTAGCTTGCGAACGAAAGTTTGTCAGTTACGGAATTTTATGAACACGAAAGTCGTCTTTGTTTGGATTAAGGGTTAACATGCTGGGCGCTGCCGACTTGCCCTACGTTGAGTCTATAATGCAGAAAACAACAGACCTGAATATTTTATATATGTAAAAACTGCACAACTGACTCATGCCATCACAGTCAGCGGCTGCTTTCCTACATGAGAGAATTACCAGTGAACTCAGACTGAAAAGTTATTTAAAAAAAACAACCATAACTTACCTGGACGTTTTGCTCACAATCTGTCCTGCCCATGCGTGACGTCAACATCAGATTGCACGTGATCGTCAGTAAATTCCTACGAGAATGGATGGTGTTATACGCCTTGCGATAGCCACACACTGATTGTCCGTATCCTAACATTGTGATGGAATCCAATCTTCAATTTTCCTCAGAAACTATTTTATCGCCAAGGTGTAGTTTAACAGAAGCAGGTGCTATGCATGCCTTTGCTCAGTGTTTTTGTTACACTTAACTACCTGAATGGTGCATGTGCATGATTATCGGCTTAGATCGATCATTATTGAACTAATAATAGATCTTTTTATTGATTACACATTGTCTGGGGAATTCTTCGTGATCAGTTTTGGAATGAGGAGGGATACACCAATGATGCATCATATTGCCACTAATATCTAACTCTTTCCGACGTAAATAAGTCGGCAGCAACCAGTGATCTCACAAAATGTGTTATAGTTTGATGTTGCTCTTTAAATCAAATGAAAAAGGTTTTTTTTTTTGTTTGTTTGGTTTTGTTTTTTGTTTTAAGTATGTGAGGAGTCCAACAACGTGGGTCATCAGCCATACCTCGATGGTCTAGGCGCTGACCTCTTGAACCTGTCTTGATGCCTGCATGGGTAAAGTCTGGCAGTAAATGCTAGTTTGCTTGTATTTGCAGGAACTGGCTTCATACTGCTTGCATTAAAGTAATCGTTCATACAGGAATAATAGTTTAAACACGCCTAACTTAAAAAAGGGCACACAGGTAATCTTTTAAGACAAGCATGATGGTACTTCGAGGGTTTCTGCCTCGAGGGCTTAATGTCTGCAACTAACCCAGCGTGTTAAAACTGTAATAAATTCGTCACGAATTGTTACTCAGTAATAAATTACAGCACGAGATTTACACCCATAACACTGCTAGAAATGGTCTTTCTTTCTTTCTTTCTTTCTTTCTTTCTTTCTTTCTTTCTTTCTTTCTTTCTTTCTTTCTTTCTTTCTTTCTTTCTTTCTTTCTTTCTTTCTTTCTTTCTTTCTTTCTTTCTTTCTCACTTTCTTTCTTTCTCACTTTCTCTCTCTCTCTCTCTCTCTCTCTCTCTCTCTCTCTCTCTCTCTCTCTCTCTCTCTCTCTCTCTCTCTCTCTCTGTGTCTTCCTTACCAGCAATTTTGTCCGGCAATTTTCTCGGACATTATTATATTCAGAAACTTCAAACTTGGTATTATCATGGATCCATATATATGGGGTTGTGCCATTTTACGAAGAGGGTTGAGCGCATTCAAAATAAAGCAAATTAGGGCATTTGCTAACGTAACACAACTGCATCTGCATGCTATTTCCACCCATAAAACTGCCAGAAATAGTCCGATGTCGTAATCATTTCTGTGTACCAACATAGTTTCTTTCTTTCTTTCTTGCTTTCTGTCTCTTTCTTTTCGTTACCAGTAATTTTGCCCGACACTCTTGTCGGACACTATTACATTTAGAGACTCCAAACTTAGTGTGATTATAGATCCATACATGAAGTCGTGTAATCTTATAAAGATGGTTTAGTGCATTTAAAATTATGCAAATTAGGCCATATGAAATTTTAAATCGACTATTATCGACACTTTTATAGGTAGAGGTGCCATTCTAACTGCAACTCATAGGTTTTGCTGTAGGCACAGCCAATAAAGACAAACAAATGGTGCAGAATTTAATTTACGCTAATGAGAGCACTTTAAAAGTTCACAACTTTTATAGCTAGAGATGCCATTCCAACCTCAACTCATAGGTTTGTGTTGTAGAGGCATGCAATGAACCACAAAAGAAAGTTGTCAAATTTTCAATTTATGCTAATTAGGGCCTCATGAAAAATTTTAGAGGTTGAATATATTTTAGGTAGAGGTACTGTTCCCAATTTAATTCATAGATGTGTACTGTAGGCTCATCTAATAAACCAGAAACAAAAGTTGTAGCATTCAGATTCATGCAAGTTTTGGAAGCACACCGACAGATTTGCTTTCCAACAAATCTTCTTTTCTAGTTGTTTGCTTTTTCATCGTTAATGATATTCTGTAAATTGCTATATTGTCGGATATATAAATTTTGACATCTTTTTTATTTTTGACATTTCACAGTAGTTTTGATTTCACTGTTTGGGACATAATTTCTGTTCAAACAATTTAAAATACTATTTCACAGTGTTTTTATTGTCACGGTTTTGCGCTATCCGCAAAATAAGCGAAAATGAGAGTAGAGCGAAATTAAATTAATTTACTGTAGAAGATTAGTCACCAGGTTTC
The DNA here is from genome assembly GCA_964020975.1 of Hermodice carunculata. Taxonomy (NCBI): domain Eukaryota; kingdom Metazoa; phylum Annelida; class Polychaeta; order Eunicida; family Amphinomidae; genus Hermodice; species Hermodice carunculata. Next base: position 24,272,121 of record OZ026623.1, read on the forward strand.
CCCAGCTCTCTCTGGGCAGTTGCGCCCAGAGCACATCAAAAGAAGCTGCTGACCTTACCCCCCCCCCCCCAAAAAAACCCCTCTTCCAATAAGTATCATGGTAAACAGAGAGGAATATGTTGACGCACTTCAGGGCACATGTGAACTTTATTTGACATGTTACAAGGGACGGGTTGTTATCGGGTTACACAGGGTCCATGAGCCTGTGGACTTTCAATAATGTGGTGCGGGTGGTGGTAATAACTGCTCCCTGGGCCAGAGAAGAGAGTTGGCGAGAATTGAGCACCAGACTCGGAGACACTTTGTGTCATAATGCTACCACACAACACTCTGTACACAAGGTGGTGCTCCATCAGAGATTGGTTGTCCCTCCTAATATGACGATTCAAGGTTTTGCAGTTATTGAAGATGGACAACCAGGGGATCATGTTATATCACCTGTACCAGTTAATATTGACTTACTTTTACCATCGATTGTAGTACCAGGTCTAGCCAGAGTTCCCATTGACATAGTTGATATGGGCAACACCTTTGTAACCCTGAAACCCAGGAAGCTGATGGGCAATGCTGTTTGGTTGGATCGTGTATTATCTGGCACTGATACCACAATGGCTAGTTTGTTCATTTGGAGGACCATGGTTCTGCAGATAACCACCCGACAGTAAAAATCCATAGGGTCAGACCATTCCTGTGGGGGTGCTGTGAGGGATAACAAAGATCTCTTGCATAATGGTGTGCCAGAATACTTAACAGCTCTGTTATATAAATCCATTCTACATCGTACTGGTGAACAACAACAAAAATTATCATTGTTGCCATGTGAGTACTCTGGCATTTTCACGGTAAGTGAACATGATCTAGTGTGTTTTACTGGGGTTCCACATCAAATTGACACTCAGAATGCCAAGCTTATTAAACAATGTCTCCGGCATGTTCCTTTTAGTTTTTAACCATAGAAAGAAACACATCTCCAGAAGCTACTGGATATTGGAAGTATACAACCTTCTATGTCAGACTGGACACTTTTGGCGAGGAAAAAGGATGGCAATGTTTGCTATTGCATAGATTACTGTGCACTGGACAAGATTGCTTTCAGGGATGCCTATGCTTAACCTGTAGTAGATGAGTGTTTGGACACTTTGGGAAGCATCCTTTTCCATTCCTCCTTGGATTGGCTAGTTCTTATTACCAAAACAGAATCAAACCAGTGGATCACCACAAAACAGCATTGCTACCCAAATACAAGTTGTTTGAGCACTCATGTATGGCTTTTGGTCTTGGTAATACTCCAGTGACTTTCATGTGTGCCATGAATCTGATGCTACGAGGATTAATGTGCACTAAAAGCATTTGTGGATGATGTGCTAATCCCAGGCAAATCTTTCTCAGATCACTTCGAAAACTTGGGAATGGTATTTGAATGATTTCAAGAGAATGAAATAAAGTTAAAACCAGAGAAATGCTCCCTGTTTCAAAACTAAAGTTCAGTTTTGGGGTAAGATTGTTTCAAAAGATAGCAATAGAGTGGATAGACAGAAAACTTAGGCAGTAAGAACATGGCATGTACCAAAATGTACCAAAGATGTAGAAATCTTTCTAGGGTTTGTGGAATTAAATCAGAATTACCATAGGGAACGTATAGTAAATTTTGGTGAAACCCATGCCTGTTTATAATAGCTTAAGGGTCCCAAAGTAAATTTGTATGGGAGGAAGTGCACGCCCAGGCATTAGATTTGTTAAAGTCAGAATTCCTTGAAGCTCCACTATTAGGGTTTCCACAAAACAAAGGACAGTGAGCACTTAAGTATGATGCTTCAGGGGTTGCAATTGGGGCTGACCTATCTCAAGTACAGGACGGCAAACTACAATTCATCTCCTATGGTAGCTTCATCTTAACAGCAGCACAAAGGACGTATTGCACTATGAGGAAAGAGCTAATGGTTGTCCACTTTACCAGGTATTTTAGACATTATATCCTGGCCAGAAAGTGCTGGCTCATAAAGATCACAGAAGTCTGGCTTGGCTGATGAGGTTTAAGTACATAGAGGGACAGCTTGATAGATGGCTGGAAGAATTAAGGCAGCATAACCTTTGTATTATTCATCAGGAAGGAAAGAAACACCAAAATGCAGATGGTCTTTTCCAGAATTCCAGATCCCCAAAGTTTCTATAATTATTATAAAGCTGGCATTGATATCTCCCTGTTACCATGTGGTGGGTGTAGATATCGTGCCAGAGCTCAAGAACAGTGGAGCCAGTTTGAAGAGAATGTTGATGACCAAGCATCTCTGGTGGTTGGAACCATCTCCACTGACAATGACAACTGACTGATGTGGACTGGTTTATTGGCTATTGTTCACATGAATGAAATTCTTCAGCAGCAATCAATGTTTCTAGAATATGTCGAAGACAGAGGCTAGTTTGGACTCAGCCATAATTGATACACACAGGGAGTTATTCTAGCTGTTCCATTCCAAGATCACTTGGACTGAGGATATTTCAACAGTGATCACAGTGTTACCTCCTAATTGTATAGTTTCCCTATTGCATTGGAGGGTGTTAACTGCCATCGTGGGCAGTCTTCCAGAGGAATGTGTGGACCAAATGACGTGTGGTGCGAATGGAGCCACAGTTGTAGACAGAAGATGCAACTTATTTCATCACTACTAATCAGACTCACACCTACATTGTCATAGATGCTCATTGTCACATTGGGAAATTACTGTTTAGTTCCCATCAGCCTGATCTACAAACAGCACTGGAAAAACTTCCAAAGTCTCCAGAATAATTTCAACGGAAATTCATCAGCAGCAATCAATGTTTCTAGAATATGTCAAAGACAGAGGCTAGTTTGGTGGAGCTGAGGGAAGATCCCCAAATACATTTTTGCATGGGCATTCATTCATCTGTGTTTTGTTTCTGCTAACAGAGATTAGGCCCCGATTATAAGCCATCTAAAACAGCTGTTGGCTGCCTCTAGAGTGGTTGGGTTGGGAGAATTAGGATAAGATTTCTTTTCAGTTGATACCAACGGTAGTGTACTGCGGGAGCATCCGAGGGTTCTGGAGTTGTGCCTACCATTGGTGGTACAGCAACAGCTCCCTATTGTTATCCATTGCAGAGGACCACAGGAAGAAACCACCACCAACTTCCATATATACAGATGCCTGGAGCTTTTGAGGAGGACCGTCCCAAGCACGCATCCCATCCACATGCATTGTTTTCATGGGGGGGGGGGGGGGGCTAGAGGATATAAAAGCATGTCTGGAGAACTTTCCCAATATGGTTTTTGGGATCACACAGAAGATGGGTTCTGGTAAGGAGATGAGGAGGTTGATTCCTCAGATCCCAATTAGAAAGCTGATGTTGGAGACTGACGCACAATACCTGGTCCCTATCACATTTGACGTTCCCTGCTCCAATCCAGGAATGGCCCTGGAAGCTGCAAAACTGGTCACCAGTACCAAAAACCTGCCTCTGTCCATGGCGTGTGAGATAACTAGAGTAATCACCAATGAATTGTACCATCTTTGGTTTAAACATATTTCATTGCACACAATTGGCCAACAGGCTCACAAGCATATATTAAGGCCTCTTGTACAAATATGACGATGCACCATTGAAATGGTGAATATTATTACACAGATAGATAGGCGTATACAGGACTTCAAATTAAGAAGTTTAACATGAAAGAATTGAATTGGATTGGTGTGGGACTTACACATCTTAACTTCCTTAACAAACGTGAAAAGTGTGATTACTGGCCAAAATGAGTATTTTTTATATCTTAAACCTTCCAGAAATCTTTATGTACTCATGTACAGCTTGGAAAATATTTTCGTTTGTATTCTTTGTAATTCCTTTAACACTCTTTCCAAAAAAATTAGGTTCTTAAGTTGAAATTTCCAAGGGCTATTATCTATTTTTGTAGATCATTCCTCAGTGAGATTGTTATATTACACTGAAAAAGTAATAACTATTTTATATCTCCATGCATCATGAACTAAAGGAGAGTCTACAACACCCATTCTGAAGAGATCACTATTCAGCTGGATACAGCCTATCCTCATTCTGGCACGAATAACTACAATTTTCTTTTCACCAACATAATAAAGATTGTTAAATTTAGGTTTTGTTTTGGCTAGTTCCCCCTTAAAATCGTTCAGATGATCGATATTTCTAACAACTCTGTGAAGCGAATTCCATTCACGATTGGTAGACAGAGGAAAGGACTTGTAGAAAGTGTTTTATTTCGCCTCTATGGCCCGTACCTGGTACGTTCTGGATGAAACTATTTCAGGCAATAAACTGTAAAGATATTCAGGAGCAAGTCCATAAATAATCTTGAACAACAGTACCACATTTTTCTTTCTCCTACATTACCTGCCAATTTTTCCCGAACTGTCTCTATATAGATGTGTTCAATACTTGTTTGGGTGAGTGCCCGAGTCACTGCCCGGGCTGCAGCCAGTTGAATGGTTTCCAGTCGATCTTTGTCATGTTGAGTGCATCCATCCCAGACCATGCTTGCATATTCAAGACAAGGGAGCACAAACGAAAAGTAAAGTTTTCCTGTTGACTTAGTACTGTAAACCCTTTAGGACACCAACTAACTTATTACCTTTGGATATCATGTTGTTAACATGAGTTGACAATAAAAGTTCTGCAGAAAACCAAACACCCAAGTGCTTATGTACAATAACATTTTCAAGATTCTTATGATTAAATATCAGGTTGGGACGATCTACAGTTTTCGTTTTCTTGCTAACTATTGATTTAGTTTTATTAGGGTTAACAGAAACGAGCTAATGATTGGACCATTTTGTCGATGAATCTGGGTCTTGGTTTAATGCAGTGCTGCCACTGCCTAACTACAAAAAAGTGTCCAATTTAACTTTTAAAAAGTATAAATTAAAAAAAAAATATATGAAAAGTATAAATCTGAAGCAACTTACTGGTATTGCAGCAAAATTATACTGTAACAAGAGAGCTGTGTGAACAGCCCATGCTCAGCTGACCTAAACATTCATCATACTTGTGGCTCTGTGCACTTGGGATAGGCTCAAGGTCACCCATGTACATAGTAAGTCTGGCCTTCAAGGAAGAACACTAACGTGTGCAACATCAAGTAGTTCTCAGGTTATAGTACTGAAGAGTAAAATTCATGTACATGTATGTTGCACTTTGACCACAGAAATGAGGTCAAGGTCACTCATGTACTGTCTACGCATGACCTTCACAGAGAAACATTTTCATGTGCAACACCAAGGTCCTAGCTCAAAATAGATCTTAAGTTATTAAGTGAACAGTAAATTTCATGTCAGCTGTCCAGTAACCTTAAGATTTGGCCAAAAACACAAAAATATTATTTAAAAAAAATCACCAGAGCACGACCATTTGAACAAACTTAGCAGAAATGCACCCAAAGCACATCCCCAACAAGTTTGAAGTGATTTTGGATTAAAAGACGAAAATGTGAATTATTATTGCAATCCCCATTCACTTACATAGCAATCAATTGCACTGTATGCATTTACCGATAAGTACCGGAATTGAAAAATTCATTTAAAATCAGGGATTCATAGGATCGCCACACCTTGAGAACTACTTTGTTTGGCCCTTCTAAAATAAACATTCCAACTGAGTTCCAGCAGTATGTGAATGGCGCTTTTGGAGAAGTCAAAAATAGCGAAAACACACTTTTTACATAAAAATATTTGAAAAATCACAGCACCACCTGACACCGCGTCAACCTAATTCATTCTCAATGTGATTGCAAAATGAAGGGCTGTTATCTTCTGTTGGTTCCAAATTCTTTGGTGGGAGCAACTGTGCTGCCCATGTTTATATACGAACTATCACGGGCCGTATCTCTGGTTGGAACAAAATGAATCAGACGCGGAAGGCAGGAGACACGGAGCGGCATTGAGTTCCAACCAGAAACACACATGAATGATGGTTTTTATTTGTACCATGAGTTCATGTTGGTTATTTACCTTTAAATCAGCAATATTGATAGATTAATATAGGTTGAAACGGGGCCTCTGCCTATAATGCGTTTGAAACCTATAATACTTTTGATGATATTCAAGATTTAAATTTTCAAATGCCCCAAATTGCATAATTTTCAAAATGTTCCCTCTTCTTTATAAAAAGACAAGACTTTATGTATAGAGGCATAATCATGCCAAGTTTGGAGTTTCTAGGTATAATAGTGTCCAAATGAAATGTCAGACACGGTTAATGGTAAAGAAAGAAGTGAGAGAAAAAAGGAAAAAAATTCAAGGAAAACAAAAGGTCTTTTTTTTGGCAAAACAGACACAATTAGATATTTCTTAGCAAAACTTTATGAATTATTATTATCATTATTATCATAATATTAAAACCATAAACCGCCACAGGCGACAAGATGAGGAACTAAGGAGAGACTAAAGTGACAGGAACCTCTTCACCTAAAATACGAAAATACAACTGTATATTACAACATGACATTAATTGTCGCGTTAAACGTGCACTAATTACGTCTAGTTCAACTGACCTGCGGTTTGCGTTTAGTATATTTCAATGAATCAAACTGGTATTTCACATGATTGCCCAAGTTTTCCACATTTAAGACAATCACAACAAGGTTTACATAATGGCGGTTTTTTGTTTTGTTTTGTTTTTGTTTTTTTGTTTTGAAAATGTACTAGAAGAAGTTGAATTGATTTGCCAAATTTCTTTAATACAGTTGCACTTTTTTTCTTCTGTTTTTAGGAGAAATAAGATGCACCAAGAGACTGGAGGAGACATCACAATGCCATCTTATGACGTCGTCTTATGACGTGATGAAACTTTCAAACGTAAACTAAATTGAAAACAAATCAATATATTACGTAGATTCGTGCTTTTTCTGCTTACAAAGTAATCGTTACATCGATTTTAACAGGGAACTTTTGCTCATTCACAGATGCTAAAACATATTTGTGTTTCTGCATTAACCCTTTCTGTCTTAAAGCACCCAAAACCGGCTGGTGGTTAAATGTGGTCTGCTTTTATGTCTCATCCGACAGTAGTGAAAAACAATTTGAATTAGAATTGTAGGGAAGACCTATCAAGAACATGCACGAGGTCAACAGCTTTCCTTGGCGTGGGCTGGCCACTGGCGTCCAACCCACGTCAAGAAAGCTGCTGACTCAGTCTTAACGGGAAAGGGTTAAGGTCACTTTCTCGCCTGTTAATTTCCAGTTCCAGTTCTGTTGAATAATGCAAGTTTTCGGTTCCTATGCCATAGGATCGGTAAATTCTAGTTAACGCTACAGCGGATTATTTGCTGAGTATAGATCAATTTGTCATAAAAACAGAAATGCTACATCGACCTTCAAGTCGTCGTCTGTTTGTCATGGTTTCACACACAAAAAACACTGTAAAACGCGATGCATGTGTCATATTTGTTTACAACTGAAAATGTGACAATATTTGTAATTAATTATATTAATTAGGTTCAAGGCATAAAAAACCCAGTGACGCCCTGTTTTTAATGTTATTTAATTATTAAACTTCAATCAGCAGGATACATCCAATTGACAGTATAAAATGCAAATAACAACATAGCTAAAACTGCTAATTTGGTGCAGTTGAACAGGCGAAGGCATCAATACAATTTAACTCCGCAGATGTGATGACGTAAGGAGAGTGAGCACAGTCTATTATGCTATAAAATGATAATGAATAGGGAAGGAATGTTTTGTCTCAATGCTTCTTATATTATACAAGAATCTGCTGGATATTTAAAAAAAGGAGAGAAGATGTTTGTGGCTTTTCTCGATACGAGGAGAGCCTTTGATTCTGTTTGGATTGATGGCATGCTCTACTAGTTATATCATTTGGGTCTGAAAGGGAAAAGCTGGACTCTTACCAGAGAAAGTTACCAAGACAGAGAAGGATGTGTACGGTTAGGGGGCCATGCCTCGCGATGCTTCCCTATTAAACAAGGTATTAAACAAGGTGGTGTATTATCCATGTTCCATTATACAGTCTTACCGCAGGAGTTACTGCTTCTTATAGAAAATAGTAATTATGGTGTTTCCATTCATGGCATTAATGTTTCCTCGCCCACAGTAGCAGACGATATGACTTTGTTATCACTTACTTGTGAAGGGCTGAATAGATGTCTGTTTTGTCTATATGAATACAGTATAAAGTGGCATTTTGAACATGATTAAAAAAATCAGCTGTATTTGTATTTAATGAAAGTAAACAAGAGAAAAAGAGACAAAGAAAAATAAGAAAAATTTAAAATTGGCTCCAGTAACATTAAAGAGCAGGATAACTACACACATGTTGGTGTTGATCTCCATTTAGATGGACTGCAAGAAGATAGTATTAATGACCGTATCAGCAGTAGTAGACGTGCACTATATGCTTCAACAGGCTTGGGTATCCACAAGGGTGGAATTAACCCTTTGACTGGTGCAAGAATTTATAGGTCAATATGTTTACCGATTATGTTGTACGGAGGTGAGTTATGGATTCTCTCAAATCGCCAGATGAATTTACTCTGTGTTGCACACAGACAGGCGGCGAGACGTGTTCAAAGTCTCCCCAAGAAATCAGCAAATGCTGGAGTGTTTAGTACCCTGGGTTGGTATACAGTTGAGGGAGAAATTGCATTAAAGCAGTTAACCTTTTGCAGTAATTTGTTGAGATTACCTGCCTGTGCGAGGAAAAGAAATCTGTTAGTGACACATCTATATACATTTAGGTACGGGTCACTTAGTTTATCACATTGTGTATCTGGAAGTATAGTACGGGTCCTTATGACCTTTTTGAACGTGTTTTTGAGATACTCTACAGTGGGTCTGTATTCCCTAGCAAAAGTGTATGAAAACAAGAAATTAAAAACAAAATATTCCAAAATGAGAGGAGAAGATGGGAAATAGCAATGCAGCTAAACACGAAATAAGACATTTTTAGGCATGTCATAGAAAAATTAGGAGCGTCTCGGTGGTGGTTGCTGGCATGTGATGAGCCAGCGCTACTCGGATGTGTCACTCTCATGGTTAAACCCATTTTTGGAGAACATAGATAAAAAATAAATTCTGGTAGAATGGAGCAGATAGCCCGAGAGCAGAGATTATGTGACATGTGTGAACAAAGAGAAATAGAAGATCTTAGACACTTTACCTTAATTTGTGACAGATACCATTATATTAGAGTAAGGATGTTTACAGAAGTAATGAATATTTTTTTCAAGTTTTGATCACCTGGATGTTGATCAACAGCTCTATGCAATATATGGCAGTACTCGTGGAGACCTCACTATGTTGCAGCAATTTAAGATCATGAAAATTACATGCACCTACGTTTCATATATGTACAAAATTCGAACAGCCAATACGGTAAATTGATGTAGAGTTAGGAAAACATAGAGACAGTAAAGGATTAGAGAAAAGAAAGACAGTGATGTTTTGAAATGCTCCAAAGATGTCATCTACCTTGATTTTTTTAAAATGTTTTATGTACATGAGTATTCTCAATTCTACTTTTCAATGAGTTATATATCTTATTTACCATGACCGTCTAATGTATTTTGTGCAAGCCTGTATTATATAATAATTGTATATTGTTTTTCGTTTGACTAAATGTAATATTATGTTCATGTATCTCTTCAGCGAATGGAGGAAATAAAGAATATACATACGAATAGGTACGCCCTATCAAGCAAGGTATATATCTCCAATGACTCTGTAATCAAGAGATCTAGCAGCATTCATTGTCCAAAAATGTCAAATAACAAAGAAAGCGGGTGCTACCACCATGAAGTTGAGAACGGCTGACCCGCAACTTTACCTGCACTTGAGTCCAAAGCGCCAAGCAGTCCGAGAGAAGTGTGACATCAGCGCCGACAGGTGGCAGCATCTGAAGGCTGTTCTTGCTCTTTTGCTTGACCGCAGGGTATGCGGGGAGGAGTTGTGGGGGGGGGGGGGGGCGGAGGGTGGCTCTCCCATTAGTGCCCATAGCAGATTTGTGCCGCTCTGAAGGTCCCTTTTTCCAGCAAAATTTCTTTAAACAAAGGTCCAACGTTTTGGTAAAAACCCCCACGTTTTGGGAGTGAAGCCCATTTTATTCTTTCATGGTTCTCAATTTGAGATCAAACTTTTCTTCACGGAGCACTTTTCCGAATTCTGGCCTTATGTTTGGGCATTTTATTTCAAATTTCCCTACCAGAATACTATTATCATTTTAGTGAAAAGTGTCTTTAAGATGGGCGGGTTTTCGAAAGGTCTATCTGCAAACCCCTACCGAAAATTGGGGAAGTCCCCCGCCTCCTCACCCCGGCTACCTTTGAATCGTATTATTTAACTTCTATATCATGTGTATATTTCTCCGATGTATCTAGTACCGGCACATGTATATTGCACAATGGGACACCTAAATACTTTGAAGACAGCTCTGTCACCACCTGACGCGAGGCCGATGACATGAGCGCCTGCCTGTCTGCCTCCAGAGAACCAGTGTAGTGCTACTCAGAATAACACATCTCTGATACTGATAGAACCAAGTAACGCCAAGCAATTTTCATTGCCGCCTGTTTGCCCGGTGTGTCTTCTCCTTAACTGTTACCAAACATGTTTCATGAAAAATCATAGGTATATTTAGGGAGCAAATGATGAAAAACAGACAGCTTTTGACACGGGGTGTTTTTATTGACCGATGTTTAGCGGAGTCAAGTGCAAATAGGAATGTGACTATTAAAAGCATTGCTCTTACTCAGTTGCAGATGAGGAATCTCGTCATTGCAAGCACAAGTGCCCAAGTTTGACAGTGCGAACTGTTTATTCAAGCCAAGTCTGTTTATCCACACTTTTCATGGTTCTATCATCTACAATTTGCTGGCCTTAGAGCCCATGTCTTTGTTGATGTTTTTAGTCCGTCAGAGTGTAAACAATAACAGGTTTCAGGCGGAGAATTCTATCGCATCATCGAGAGACGGAAACACGGTCACGTGACAAGAGACAGATCGAAACTCTTTTCACACTCCGTCTAACCTATTTCCGTAGATGTGGCAACGGTAAAACCATCAGGAATGACGCCAGTATTATATTTCCTATACATTTTCACATTAGCATAAAGACCTGTTTATAATGATTAAAGTGGAAATTCTGGTAAAATCTAGCAGTTGTATCACATTGCAATCTTGCTCCCAAACTATAGCGTTCACTTATATAATCGTTGATTACATGGGAAGCAACTCAAAAAGGAAAACTTATGATGAAAGCAGTTGGGCTGAAATTCAGTCTACTAATTAGGGCAAATTTTCAGTTGGTTTCATATACAGATGTCACAGAGGTACCCTAGAAAATATTATAGAGTAACTAAATTATGCAAAATGTAGCTGAATGTTAGCATAATCATAAACTTTATATGGGGGGCTTCAATTTTGCAGACATTGACTGAGATAGCTGGATAGCTTCACATTCTAAAGACCATAATGAAAATGTATCGATTACATGCGTGAGAGATAGGTTCAGTGGTAAACGTGCTACCAAGTACGGCAGAGGTAGGACTGGGGAACACCTAAGTGTTCTTAATTTAAATATCACAAACAAGGACAATATCTTATCTGAACTTGAGAAGTTCAGTCCCCCGAAGGAAAGTGACTACTGTGTACTTGCATTTGAAACATGTAATGAAGTTTTATTTTGATGAAGACAGCTGTGAGAAAATAAGAATTGGAAGATTGGAATCAAGTATTTGAAGAAGCCAAATATGATTGTGAGAAAAAAATGGCAGATGTTAATAGATGTATTGAAAAAGTCTGAGACCAAATGGATCTCCTTAAAAACGAAGAAGAAGAAGAAGAAGAAGAAGAAGAAGAAGAAGAAGAAGAAGAAGAAGAAGAAGAAGAAGAAGAAGAAGAAGAAGAAGAAGAAGAAGAAGAAGAAGAAGAAGAAGAAGAAATGTCGGCAGAGATTCCTTGAAACTATATCCGGAGATACTACTGATGTCAAAGAAACCAGTTAAAGACTATTGCACATAGTTTTTTTATGTGCGAAAAACCGAAATAGATGTAGGTAGACATAAAAAATCGAAAGAAGCGAAGGAAATATGCCAACTTACGGACGAAGATTAGCCTGGGATACCGCTTTTGCAAATCAGCGGAACCGATGTTCACTGTAAACACAAAATGACCTAATCTGGTTAGAAAAAACTGATGTACTTCTTCAACATATCAACAGAAATGTCTTTACCAGTGAACCAACTAGAAAAATTCTGGTCTTACTAGAAATACACATCGACGACTGTTTACAAGAGATTAAAATCACCGAAGAAATGGTATACAACTAATTGGACAGACTTAACACGATTAAGTTACCTGGACCTGACAAATTACACCCACTGGAATCTATAGTGAAAGACTACAAAACTGAACGTATGAAAATGAATAACCTGTTCAAGTAATATGGTTACAATTATTCAAGATTCCTGACATTCGAATGGAATCACTGGATAGTGGTGGTATTTTGAGGTGATATACATGGATTATCATTAAAATATTTGACAAAGTTCAGAGACTGTTAGGAAGAGTTTCAACTTATGGCATCAAAGGTCACATGCATGCAGGAAAATTAGAAGTTTGCGAACAGGTATGTCACTTTGTTTCGGTAATTAGATGCAAGTTCGAATGACCCCAAGTGAGGAGGTAATGTCAATGTTATGCAATAAACTCCAAACTTCAATATCTTGCCACTTCAACTACCAAAATGCGGTTCTTGTATTTGATTATACATCGTGCCACTCAGTCAAATCCAAGACACTTTATCATTATAGACAAATGTCCAAGTGTGCAGTACTACATGCTGATGTCTTCTTTACCTTTTCCGTAAGAACAAACAGGAGAGTATACTCATGTCATGTTGAATAGATAATAATTCAGTCAGGTGCAGCCTATGCACATCCGGGCATGGATTCTGCGATTCACCTGTCACCAAAATTGTAAAACACTTTTTGCTTATGACTTAGATAGCATTTCAGAGGTACGATTGAAAGTTTGCATCTTACAGGAAAGATTGTAGCCTTTACATGTAGAATTTCGAGTGATCCCAAAACGAGACTGATATGAGGGAAGATTTCAAATTATACAAGGAAAATTTAAATCGCCATTCCCTGATACATTTCAGTTCTTGGTACAATTTGAAAGATGGAAAGATTTTGAATTATACTAATATAGAAAACAGTCGTACCCGGTAATGATACCATTTTGAAATCAAATTGGAAAAAGTATCAATTCAAACAGGTACAATTTAAAATTATTCCTGGTTAAATGCTAAACCGACTTTTGGGTTAACAATAGTGACACTACATTTGATATAAAATATGGGTATGAGCCAAATACCGGAGTGTTTTATAGTGTGTTTTGAAGCACATTTAACCCTTTCCCCCTTGAATTGACACTTGAGTCAACAACTTTCATTGGCATGAGTTGGGTACTAAGTGCCCAACTCATGCCAAGGAAAGTTGTTGACCTGGGGCACGTGATCTTGATAGGTCTCATACACAATTCTCAGTCAAAATTGTTTTTCATTACTGTTGAAATTAGTTGAAAACAATGAAGCAGACGACATTTGACCACCAGCCGGTTTTGGACGGTTTAAGGGGGAAAGGGTTAAACTGAACGAATCACGTATCGTACGCGCTCAATGTACAACAGATCGACTAAGTGTGGATGACAGAGCAAGTGGTTTGCGATGCCCCATAGGCTCTTAGCAACAGTCTGACTGGTTTTGTTGCTCATGCAGCTCATCACAGACTGTTGGAGAAATTGGTGACTCCCATCTCGTATACCAACGGATAATGTCTTGTTGCTATCTAAATCAGGTGTTTGTTTTACGCAGTACACTAGCCGTGGTATGTCACGGTCAAATTTGATTCTTAATTTGAATCACAGTTATTTAAACGGTTAAGATCACTAGTGCGACTTAGCTGTCGTCAGCAAGTTTGATGTCGTTGGGTGAGAAAATGGTGATCAGTGTGAACTTCATGTCCGACTGGTATTTCCTAAAATAAGGCTTAAAAAATGTGTGGATCACATTTAAGGTGTTATTGGATTTACAGTTTTTCCCCATTGTCACTGTTACAACGCCAGCAGATATTGTGAGGAAATGAATCCGAACAGTTTCACACACACACACACACACACACACACACACACACATATATATATATATATATATATATATATATACATATATATATATATATATATACATATATATATATTAATGTATATACATATATATACATATATATATATTAATATTAATATGTGTGTATACGCATTCATCTCAATCGACAACCCAGTTCAAAAAATTCTTGCTGGCTCAAGTTGTTTACACCTGTTGAATTGTATGTTGAAACTTTTACCTCAGTAACGTCTATTTTCTTTTTATTATGTATGTGGAAGTGTATTGCTGGTTATCGTACCTTCGTATGCATGTTTCATTAGGCTTTGGTATATTTATGTTTTTTTTGTCTTTTGTTTTCCGTTTTTTTGTTTTGTTTGTTTGTTTGTTTTTTGTTTGTTTGTTTTTTTGTTTCTTGTTTTTTTTTTTTTGTTTTTTGTTTTTTGTTTAATAAAGCAAACTTTCAATGGATGGAACATACGACTGTATGCCATAGCAGGTAAGTATGACTGAAAAAAGATTCTGAACTTGTCTTCAAGAAGGCCGTGGTGCCTTCAAGCATTCTCCGGGTTACCTTGCCTCCCAGGCAAATACGTCCCGATGATACTAATCACAATATAGACTCGTGTACATTTATATTATGTAAGTCTTTCCAGTACGTATTGGTGTTCTGCAAAGTTGATGAATATTACTATAAGGGTATGTTTATGCGTATATGGACGCAGTGGCATGTGCCGAGGAAAGGACAGAAGCTGGTGATCAAGATGCTGCCGCTTCTACGCAGCTAGTTCCAGTGGCACAAATTCTTCAGCAATTACCACATGCCACAGGCGTTCATTACGTGTCAGGTAAACACTTACGGTCACTGAAAGAACTTTTATCAGGGTCGATTGATCAATAGATATTAATTTTTAGTCTGGTATCAATGTGGATTATTTTTTTCGCCGAGAGAGCTCTATATAGAACACCCCCTCTCCTTAATCCCAGGAAAACGTGTCTAATGGTCTTACAGAAGACCAGATGGGAAAACAACAGACGACGTTTTGTTGTGTTTATTACATTGAACAAGCCTTACTTACCGCTTTACGTTTTATCAACATAAATAACATTAAAAATGTTTAGCGGTTACATGTGGATGTCTTCGCTGTTGCAGCTGTATTACATGTTAAGAAAGTGATCACAACTTTTCTTGTTAACGTTTTAACGCCAGGGACCGTTGTGGATTTTTTCGGCGTGTTTAGACTGCAGTACCAGCAACGAATTTATGTGAACAAATTACTATGTGATCAGCTTTTCCTATTCGGTGCAGTGGTGAAGTGGTATGTGTAATGAATATTATAGGTTTGGACCCATGTATTAGTCATGTCGATGTACTTTCGGACGACTATAGGGCTATCCACATTAGATAAATACGTTTAAACCAAAACATCTGATTGGAAGTTGACTCGTGTAAGTCTTCTGTATTTGATTTTCTGGTCTGTGACATGACATCGTTGACATTTTTTGACGACAGGAACTTTAGGAACTTGGCTGGCAGGTAATAATAACAGCGGTTTTGCTGAATTGGTGCCCCACTATGAAAATATTTAATTACTCTGCCCAAGAAATTTTTGAAAATGTGGTGCATGCAATTTGATGCATTGTGTAGCTTTTTCGAGCTAAACTATCTCTGGGAAAGTTCTAGTGAAATGATAGCAATAAGCGTTTTATAATTTTGATGTGCACATATTTTTGACAATATACGAAAATCGTTTTATGACTTAGCTATTCTATGCAGAACTGTATATATTGTTTTCTGAATAAGCCTGTCCGCGTATCAGAAGACATGTTTTTCGTCATGATGAGGGACAAGCTCCATGATTCGTCCAATTCTTACCCTTTTTTTTTGCTCTCCTTTCTAGTTGGGGGATAGGTGTGTATTTCCGGTTTTCCCGCTTGAGTCCACGCGTGAATCACGAATCCTCAATACAGTGGAATTTCCCTATTTAGACCAGCTAAGGGATTGACAAAATGTTGTCTTAATAAGGGGTGCTCTTGATGGGGATATAATTTAATTAAGGATAAAAAACCGGGTCAATAAACTGCTGGTCTTAATATAGAAATAGTCTCTTCATGGAGATGGCCCTAATTACGCAGGAAATCGATATTTCAAATAGGTACAGCATATAGTATTTTCTGCATAAAACTCAAAACAAATACATTAAATTTCCATACATGAACGTTTATTGTATCATACTTATTATATTATGTTATGTTACATGTTATGTTTTATAATATCAGAGATCAGCTCCAACAGAAATGGATAACAAACAGTTGCAAGTGTCACAGTAGCCGGGGAAATTCCTATTTTGGCAAAATTTACTTCAAAAATTAATTTCTGAATTGTCGCTTTTTTCATAAAATCAAAATCATTGGCAAAACACACGTTTACCAGTTTATATTTCACATTACCGCTCTTGGTTACTCAACGTGGTGATGAATGAGCCAACAGTATACAACAGTATATAACATCTCCTCGCAGTACTTACCTTCTGGGCTGATTGCGTCCAATCCAGAAGCATCTTTCAAGCCTGTTAATCTAATGTAAATCGCGGATCATGTGATGCCTAGTCAAACACAAACTGTATATCTGTTCAGAAGTTATATTTGGAAATTCTTGGTTAGATCTTCAACACCAGGAACATTCTTTGCATTGCTTTGAACCGCTAATTGGGGTTCATGGGTGCACATCCCTACCACCTGCTATCAAGTATGGACCTATTGTTATTCATAAAAACCTACGTTTGAGCTATATTGTGTTTTTGGTAGTATGTCATTACTCATCCCCATATTTGGTGCAGCAACTAAGACTTTTAAAACCTGCAACTACCACACATAACGCAAGTTCCCCTTACCTGACAGAATGATGAAATTCTCACATGGCACCAAAAATACCGTTTATCCCCATTGGTAGGAACAAACCCATGCACCTCAAAATAGAACTTTAATAAAGTAGATATAATCAACTGTATTAAAGGATCAGGCTGTGTTGGTCGAGCCTCCAACCAACCAACCAACCCAGAATGTGCTCTACGCACGTTCCCTGCCCACGACACATCATGATGTAAAGTCAACCTGGAGATAAAAGATACAAGGACGTTCAAACAACTCAACACCTGCAGTCCTTATTCTGTTGTTAACTGAGCGATAGGACAATTTTGGTGGTGAATTGTTTTGTGGAGGACACGTTTTTTGTGAGGCCAAAATATTCACTGGTCCAGGCAGCAGAACACTTACCACCGTCATTTCATACACAGCTTCAACTGCAGCTCTCCAGCCGTCTACAGCAGGCTGACCAACCAAACAACACTGAACTTGAAGTGATTGGGTGCCATTGGATTTGGTCATGTGCCAGAGTGTGGGTTGCACTTCTAGTCCGAAAAACAAATGTAGAGAGAAAACAGGTTTTCCACTTCCATTATTTGAGGTCCACCCTGTGGGAGTCCTATAGGCACTCAACAGTCACCTCTCCAGCATCATGGTAGGGCATGGACAGATACGGATCACTCCCTCTGCAAATGTCTAGAAGGTTCACCAGGGTCGAGAAGATGGTGGACCAAAACCCCTCTATGGTTCTCCAGCTCTTACTAAGGACCTTCCACTGGTACAGCAAGACAATCAATGTATTCTCTGACCCGTGCACCAGTCTGAAAACACCTTCCATTGAGCTGGGTATACTGCTAGAGAAGAGTCTTGACCCTCCCCCCCCCCGAATTCTATCTGTGACTGACACCAAGAAACCTGTGTCACAGATGTGCTGTTTGACAGCCACCAAGCATGGAGGTTGAGCACTCGAGGGTTCCTTTGGAACACACTCTTCCGTGGTTGAACTACATGTTTCAGAGATGCTTGTAGATGTAGCAGTGGCTCAACACTTGATTCCAGTAGGTCGAGGGACCAATCTATCATTGACTGCAAGGGGGTGGCTAAGATCAGATTGCAGTTGTGGGACCAAACCTTCAGCTGGACCCTTGAAAGAAAAAGCATAAGCCCAAAAGTTGCGCCAATCCATAGCTAGAGCATCCATGACTAGGGCCTGGGTATCTAATACAGGTGACATGTAAACCAGAAGTTTTGCATTTGTGCCTGTTGTAAACAGATCGGCGTGCGGGGTACCCCACCTGGAACACATGGCCTTAACAACCCATGGGTGGAGTGACCACTCTGTCCTACCAGCTGATCTCTTCTACTGAGTTGTTTAGCCAAGACATTTTCTAGTTCTGGGACATGCCTCGTATGCATGCAGACATTGTGTTTGGAGCACCATTGGGCAATGCATCCAGAATAACCCCTTCAGCTTCCAGGAGCTCCTCCCACTCCCTTGGTTAAGGTGGGCAATCACATATAATGAGAATGTTTTTGTACTCAACTAGGTCCTGGAAGTAGAGGTTCGCTAAGCCTATTTCCTTCAGTTCCAACCAGTCTACATGGTGGGACATGGCTTCCATCAGCCAAAAGCCTGACCCCATCCCACCCTCCACATGGGCTCCCCAACTGGAACCAGATGAATCTACGTATATGGTGAGTTGCACCTGAAATGGTATGAAAGTCTGAACCAGCTTGATGTTCTCCCACTTGGTCCACCAAAGTGAGGTGCTGGTGGCCCTCTGGGAGTACTAGCACCTATGCCTAGTAGCCCTGGTCCTTTCACCATATGTTCTGCAGAGTGTGCTGTGAGGGACGACAATGTACGCAGCCCAAGGGGACCTGGGAGTCAATTGAGGTCAGAGAACATTTCAGGGTTTGCCACTGCCAGGACAGGCTAACCACATGAGTCAGAACACATTGAGGATCAACTCGAGTCTCTCCCAACTGTCCCCCAAACGATGACAGATAAAGGTGACCAGAAAAAACTGGATGCCAAGAAAGACAAAGATATGCTGTGGCATTGGGCTGGACTTGGGGAGATTCACAATCAGACCTAAGCATTGGCAAAAGCTCCAAAATGGTCTGTGTGTGTGGTGCAGCAAGTCCAGGTGCTGTATTGCTGGGATTAGCAAGTCGTTCAGGTACACCTGAGTGAGCACTGTGGCTTGGTGAAGGTGCACAGCTACCATGATGTGTGAACCCAGTGAAGGCCAGAGGTGCCATGGCAAGGCAGAACGGAAGTGCCCTGAACTGGTGAACTTGCTCTGAGAAGGCAAACTGCAGATACTGCTGGGAAGTCTCCACAATTGGCACATGGAAGAACACATCCTTAAGGTCCAAAGCCATCATCCACTCCTGGAACTGCAGGGCACAGACCGTGGGGTGACCATCTTGAAGAATGCAGGCTCCAAGTCCTCATTCAGCAATGACAGGTCTATGACTAGATGTCAACCACCATCCCGCTTGGAGACTAGGAAGAATAGGTGATAAAACCCGGGTGACCTGGGATCCCCCCCCCCCTCGCTCTAAGTCATTTTTGCTCCATAGCTTTAACACCACCTCTAGGAACACTGATGCTTTGGGCCCCATTGTGGGGTGTGTGAACCACCGAGATTCACATCATAGTGGAGTCCTGTCTTTGCCAAAAGGCAGCGAATAGCCTTGTCTCAGCATATTTAAGACAAACAAATCATGTGTCATAGACTCCCACTGTGAGTGAAAGGCAGATAGTTAACTGCCATCTGAGTGTTCAGAGACGTCTATAGTGGTAATGCAGGGTGACCTGGAGCCTGTGTAGCCCGGAGGCAAGAGTTAGGAGCCCTGGGGCTTCCCTGGCTTCTTGCCTTTACTGGCCTTCTTACCCTTCCCAAATTGCTTCTCAATCTTCCTCTGCCCTTGCGATACCTGGGGTGTGGCTCAGGTGGGGGGACAAGTGGGGTGGTCTGGGTTCCATGCTTCTGGGTGGCAGTGGCCAGGGAGGAAAGTGACCAAACGGAGTTGATGAAGCCTTCATCCTGGTCCATTCGGCAGAGCAGGCGTGAAGGCCCTGCACTAATCGAGCAATGGTTGCTATCTCTCCTCCATCCAGTGTATTAGAGAAGAGGGGCCCCATGCACTCTCGGTGGTAGAATGAGTCAGGCAACTTCTGATCCTGAAGATAGGTGTCCCTGCATAGCAAACACTAGAATGCCTCGAAGGTGCAGGCCATCCTGATCTGATGGTCGATCGCCTGTGACAGGTCATGAGCAAGGCCGCCTGACCAAGTCAGTCTTGGACCACCTTGCACCAAATGCTGGAGGTCATGCAAGAGGGACCTCACAGCCAACGGTGAGATGTGGAAGTAGGACAAAGTGAGGACAGAGCCTCTAGCATCTTCCTGTAGTCTCCTGAGGATGTCAAAAAATGCAGAAATGGCCTTTGGCACCTTTGCATCACACTCCTCCATATCTAGATCCGCCAGAAGTGACTGGGTTGAGTTAATGTTGGGCAGAATACCATTTTCCTTGGACATGCTGCCAGGGGAGAACTCGCCCTTACCTGAGAGTATTCATATGTTTACTTTGTCTAAATACCCTAGATATATATCAGACACTCCAACCCAGAGGTGAGTTGCAGGAAACAAGAACCAAGATAGCAGCTGGATAGCGCCATTCAATGCCGACTAGTAATGTTTCTATCTGTTACTGACATACAATTTGGGGGGGTGTTACTAATACAGATTACAAGATCATAACAATCTTGGACACCATGCAGTTAACCTATCTTTTTATGTATCCATGTATAAGCACATTAATAATGTTACAATGTATACTGATGTTTCATAAAATAAGAGGTAAAGTCTATTTCTTTCAAGTGCACTCCGAGATGAGTTTTGATCTGCTAAAGCAGGAACTAGCAATTTTTAAACTATATGCACTGGCAACAAAGCCTGCATCATATCACGATGACAAACATTGAATGTTTTATCCTCTAATTATGCTGACCTCATCAAATGCAAACCAGATAATGGTTAAGGATTTAAGTAATCCATTGCTTGATATGTACATACTTGTATAGAACAGGCTTCATTATATTTGAAGACAATTACATTTAATAGTTCAACTAAGAGTTTTTCTGTAAAATTTTTATTGATATTTAGAGGTGCGTTTACATTTGAGGGTTTGATGCCTAACGTCATATGTACAGTTACATTTGATGGTGCATTTACATTTACCGGTCTGAAACTATCCGAGAGGAAGGTTTCTTAAAACAACGCTCATGAAAAGCAAGAAGCACGAGTAGAAAAAGATTAGTTGTAAGATTCTTTATTTCCCTGATATACAGTGACGCAGAGTTGAGTTCTCACGTTATGTCTAATCAGTTATGATATACATCTAGTCTGACTTCAGTGAGAATTAGATGTATTCCATATGGTGTTACACAAACTCATAAGCACTTTTACAAGGTGACTCTTCATCAGTTTATTCCGAGATATGGCTCTTCACTACACACACTGGAGTCTATATTATTTTTCCTGTTTAAAACTTCTGTTAATAGATCTATTTTCTAATCATACGCTAGACTTCAATAAAAATAAAAGTAAATCATAAGTGTTTTGAATCCCCCAACATTGACATATTTGTTGTTGTCATGGTGATGCAGAAAGGTATATACAGAGCAACTCAAATACTGTAAGTAACTCGTGTGTTCCAGAAAAATTCAAATTTGAAATGATGTCAATAAGATTTAGAAGGCAGGACCCTAACTTAAGGTGGCATCAGCAAAGCTATGTTTTAATAAAAATCATCATCTGCACTAAAATAATATTTTGTATGTTTTGGAAAGCTATAGTGGTCATCCACGTGCTGAATGAGAAAACAAAATGAAAATGGTATCCTTTAAAGGTGAAATTTGAGCATAAAAATTTACAACGTTATAGTCAAAGATTCACATGACCCTGTGTTTACAACAGCATGTAAATGGTACAGTGTGCTGTCACTTAAACACAGTTCTGGGCCCAATGAAATTTGGTCAAGCTGCTCATTGAATGGGGAGAACACTGGGCTAGAGGCCCGGGAGACAGAACAGGCCCACTATGGCCCACACAGGCTGTGGAGATAGAACAATAGACACAATTATCCATCTGGTCACTACTGTGTTGGTTACATTGAGACTCGGGATTGTTTTCTTTGCAATACTCAAACTTGTCACCCAATCTCTTTCTTGTGGACCACTGCGAAACCACACAAAGAAACCTCAGAGTGGCTCACATCAAAGAGGATTCCCTTCAAAGAAAATCAATTTTGATAAGATTGCAAACTCTTAAATCTGGTAAAAACACGTCAAGGGGATAGTTGTATGTGTATATTTTTGTCACAATAAAGCTCAAAACCCTGTAGTAAGAACTACTTGATTAAATGGTTTACATCATGAATAATTTCCTGAAGTGTTTGATTAACTTAGAGCCATCTGGTGTCATTTCAAAGTTCACCATAGATCATAAGATGTCATTTCAAGTTTTTAACAGAGCAGTACGAGTGACATAAATAAGTTACACGCAAGTTTTTTCTTAAACGCAACTACATTGGCCGATTTTAAAGTGCGATATTCACAGCGATTCATGTAATCTTACAAATAAAAAAAAAGAAATGAGTATATACATGGCTCAGTGCCGACTTCATGTCCCCACGTCGTGCGGTCACTTCATACCAGAGGTAGGTCTTTGAAACATGCATGTGCAGCACTGTGATGGACAAATCCACAGTGTCACCATCTTGAGCACACGGGCCAACCAAACATTTTGGTTGACGGCACTTTTGCATTTCTGTTCCAACATCGTGTCAACTCTTTTCTTTAAAATTCAATGAAGAATATTGAGACAAAATACATATCCGTATTCTTTTCACGTTCAATTCTACGTTTTGCATTTTAAAATAAACATTGATTGCATAATGCAAATTTATATGTAAAAAAAATACATATAAAAACTGGCATATTTACATGTAAAAAATATACATATAAAAACACGCAACTGTATGCTAACTGTATCGCTACTTTTCTAATAAACACACAGGAATGTGACAAGCCTTAAAATACGGGTATTATGTATGGGTATAGCATATGGACACAATGTATCCACGTAGTGAACAAGATGTAGAATACCTAAAATAATATGTAACTTCAGAAGATTTTCTATATTGTTTAACTTCATATGAAAACAGGAAGCAAGTTTCATTGCCATGTCATATCTGAGTTTGCGGTTTCATTGAGAAAGGTAAACCGCAGAGGTCAGTAAATCTTGATTAATCTACATTAAGAAAGTGACGATGTCATGATTTGGCTTCACTGTCAAGTGTAGCTAGCGTGGTAACGCCTTTACTGCAATAGTATACTATAGGATTCTAATTTTGTAGGACGTTCGCTAAGTGCCACATCTCACCTTATTGCTTGCGGTTTAAGTGTTGAGATTCCTGAAATCCCCTCGAAACCAAATGTCAGGCATGTTCAACAGTGTTCAACTCGGCACTTGATTGCGGGCAGTTCATACTGAGTATGCTTGATTCAGTGTTTCAAGTTAGTGTCATAATTTGGTCTTGTTAAATTTGGTGGCCAAAATGACAACAGGGCTTAGGAAATATGTCTCAAACATATCTGTGTCTCCTGCTCCTTAAAGGTGCATGTTTCTAATTTTGATGTCATCATATAAGTGATTGCCTATGTTGCTGTTCACAGGGCGGTGTACAACTCAATGCCCCGAGCAACATCAAATGCCATCTCTTTTCAAAGTCAACAAAACCCAATCATATGAAACAAGTCAGTGACTTGCTGCCTCCCTTGCTTAAACGAAAGAACAGCTTATCCTGTTTACATTGTAGCACATTCTCACCACCAGGAACAGGACAGTCTTCCCCTGAAGCACATTTTCAGTGGAAACCCCAATCGTCATACCCAATTCCACAATTATCAGCGGCTTCATACCACGAGGTATTTCGCCAATTGTGAACTAAATTACGCCCACTTTTGTTTTGTCGATTCACAAAATTATCTTATCTCACAATCAGAAAAAAAGCAAAGAATATACTCAATGGATTAGGCTGGCGCACCAAACTTCCTCACACATATTTTTCGCTGGTGCAACAATAATGCTTGGCCAGTGAACATTTTGACAGATGCTGGTTCTAATATGTTCTATCATACTTTTGTTTTCAATATATACTCGCCATGATTAAACTTAGTGCTTATGTTCATTGTACATTAATGAGTCAATTTTCCATTCGTAAGGCTACTGCAAAGTGTCAAATAAGAAAACGTAACCCAAAATTTACATTTGATTTGCTTACACACAATCATACATACATACAATGTAGTCACATAGTACAATACAAACTGCATAGAGATGTTGTCAATGATAACACAGTGGAAGACATGTCCAATATAATGGTACCAATTCTCGTATATCCATACAGCTGGTACACGGAAAATGGTCAAAGTTCAAAATTCATTTTGCAACCGTTGATTACATCAATTGTTAAGTACATTTTATTCACATTTAAATGTCATAATTAAAAATATTAGCTTTATATACATTTATGTACATTTAAGCGTCTATTTAAAGACACTTAATCTGGTCACTTACCCACTAACTCAAAAGTTGTTTCACAAAATATTTAGTCATTTGATGACCATAATTTGAGTTCCAACAGAACCACCCTGTTCTGTATTGCGCACTTCAATGTCGGATAAGCTGCGATATCATTCCTATCTACATATTTTAGATGACATTAAACTAGTTCTCGCTTACAGTGGTGACATTATTTCTACGATTTATAAACATTGATACATATTTCACACATTTTACCAGAGACTGTTTGTCAAGCTGTAATCTTTCATTACCTTGATACATATTTTACACATTGTATCAAGACTGCTGGTCAAGCGGTAATCTTTTCATTAACTCGATACGTATTTTACACATTGTATCAAAGACTGCTGGCCAAGCTGTATTCTTTTCATTAACTTGATACATGTTTTACACATTGTATCAGAGACTGTTGGTCAATCTGTTATCCTTTCATTGACTTTCCATTCGTGAAGAACCCGGTAACATAAGCAACGTATACGGATCCCCCTGAACCTAGCAGAGGATTCTCTTATGGCAAGGACAAGGCAATAATTCTTTCCCGGAGGGTTGTTCAGAAAGTCACGATCATCTCTTTATAAAATATTCGTGTACCCGTTTATATATGTGCGTTGATAAAAAGTACTTAGCAGTACACGTACGTGAATATCACATTGTAACTTGGCCTCCAACTTTGCACAAATTACAACTTATAAAAAATAGCAAATGGAAGCTTTACGATCCCAATATGAATGATGGCAGACGAAAATATCATGAACAGTGAAAACACAAGAAAATATTCCATATTATGTATGATGTAAGGGGCAGGCGTTCCCAAAAATAATTGACATGAATATGTAACGATGAACCTTAAACCATGGGGGACTGACTCAACTGCTTTCCTCTTACCACTCTGTCCACACAGAGTGAGCTCCTCGACGCTGCTGACTCATCGCAAATATAATCCTTGATGAAAGAAGCAGACGACATTTCAGACAGCAGGCCGTTCAGGTCATCATTGTGTGTGGATATATTAGCGTTGGATTTTTTTTGGGGGGGGGGGGGTTATTATGTGTATTGTAGCTCTTTCTGCTCTTTGAAATGAATGTTGTACGGTTTACTGAACAGAACAACGGGAAGAGCACAAAATAAATAAGCAAAACACAGGACCTACACGTCACATGTCACATGTCAAGCATGCAGGAAAAGAGAGTGGACACGGGAATAAAATATCGTGCTTAGTCAATAGCTTACGCCTCCTTCCCACTTCATTCGCCAGGTAAGTCATTATTTGTAATACACCAGGATTACAAATAAAAGAGAAAACAATTACTGTTTCAGAGAAGAGACGTCGAGCATACTCGTGCAATAGCACACGACCATTGTAACTGTGCCCTCCTGAAAGTGCAAACAACAATCTCTAACAGTATGAAGTTTTTAATGGAGGTTTTCCGCGGTATTTTTTGTGTAATTAAATGAAAACCTACATTCCATTGAACACAAGAGCTGTCAAAATGGATAAAAAACAAACTTAATTTCCACCAAACTTAGATTCATTAATCAACTCTACAGAAGTTAAAATATAAAGAATATTTTGGGCGTGTTTTGCGCAGATGCATTCCAGGCAAATTACTCGGCTTCTTTATTCATATAGAAAATCACATCTATTTCTACTTCTATTTGCAGTTTCTGATCCCGAAGTATTGGTCATTTAAACAGTTGTCTTAGATTTGGAGCACAAGTGTCAAAATAATCAACTTCGCATGCGCACTTTCACGTTACCTACAAAAATGCAGTACAGAAGAAACCAGTACATAAGTTTTATTATGACCAAACTGACCAAAAGCACTCGAATATCAAATGTCGTCTGCTTCAGCCTTTTTTTAACCCATGGGTGGATTTAGAGAGGACGATCCCGGCGAGCAGCCACACTTTTTACTACAGTAACTGAATTTCAGCTGAAAAATTATATGCATTTTAGGTTTGTCCAGGGCCTTGCAAACGTTAAAAACCCCACTACAGATCTGGCGCCCCCACTTTATGAAATTTCTGAATCAACGTCTGTAACCTCAATTTTCGTCAAATGGAAACAATTCAAGTAAAAATTGCACGTGACCCATCGGGCCACATACCCGAGGTCAACATCTTTCCTTGGCATGAATTGGGTGCTTAGCACTCTACTCGTAAGAGGACAAGTATAGGCTCACATTTCAAGCTAACCATAAGTGGATTACACTGAACCCTAGCAGTATGAACTTTTGGAATAGAAATAACGTCTTTGTATTGTGGCTCATTTACTCAAAGAGTAGTAAAAACAGATTATTGGTTCAGTGGTTTCAAATCCTAGCGTGGCAAGTTGGCAGTTAAAAACACAGGTCTCATCTTCCATTTCTGGCGTGGCATCATTGTGACAACAGACATATTTCTAGCGTCAAATTATTGCGGCAAGAGACATAACCATTATGGCTTCATTGCATGATACACTCACAATAAATTGGCGTCACCGCACGTTACTACATCATACAGTGATACAAGGTTTACAAGTAAGTGCTGGACACATCATGATGAACCTAACATTAATTAATACTGATTTTGCTTGGTTCCATGAAGGGCCGTTCCAGAAAGTAGGGCCTGCTGTCTTCTGATTCCCACAACATGAAACATCAACCACTACATCCTCATGACAAAAACATCAGACAATATCCATTTTTGCTGTCTGCGACTGAAAGAAAACTTTCTGACTGCCATGGTAATTACACAAAAAAATCTACCACCATTTTCCAGATGAACAGTCTTCACGTATTACTTCCTGAGAAAACAGCTGGAAGACCCCCCCCCCAACTTTTCACTTTGCGGAAAAGATCCACAAGAGCCCCAAGTTTTCTTTTGCAACAAAATATCTGGATTAGCCCAAAGTTTCCTGTTTTGAAAATACATGGAGCTGCCACAAAAGCTTTTGAGTCAAGAGCTCAAGGTCAAGAGAGGTTATACAGAAAAAGTGAACCAATTTTTGCTTTGTGGGCAGGCTCTGCGATAGTATGCTCTCTTTAATCTCTCTATGTTATCCAGGTCTGGTTAAGGCGTTGCCCATTTTTGGGCTGATGAGAAGTTGCGCGCACAGGCCTGTCCTAGATACATATAAATATCTAAGTAGCCACCAGGTGGCAATTGCACTTCTCCTGCCCTTTAAAATCTCACGTCCCCAGGTTTAGAAGGATCTTGGGTTTGTCTTTTTCATCTGTAATGTTCGGTCACTTTACTTGACACCACTGGAAGACCCGGCGCTGCTGGTACTATCTTGACGTTCCCGCACTTGTGGAGATAACGGTGACTTTGCAAATTCCTTGAGATATTCCAGCACTTCATCGTGGCCAAATTCTTGCGCATCATCAATTGGCGTATGACCCCACCTGGTGTGAAAAACATGATGTACATTTAAATATCAAAATAAAATTGATAAATAGAATACCAAACCTTTTTTGCCTGATGTGTCTTTACTAATAATTGGTCATATTTATCTGCCACCAGCGCTAAAGGCATATTTAAACATAATATTGACACTAACTCGATGAAAAAAATGCTTTTTTTATCATTTTAACATCGAAATAATTGTTAATCAAGCCCACAGCAAAACATAACCTCCACCCCATCTTATATTCATTATCTTGTCCGTTACCTATCCTGTGGGTTGTATGGAACACGGCATTTCTCTAACAGGAGCCTGACAACGGCCAAGTGACCTTCTGCCGCTGCTAGGTGGAGAGCCGTACGCCCGTCATAGTCCGAGGCTTTCATATCCATGCCCGACAGAGCAAACCTTGAAAATATCGCACAAAATAAATACTGTTTGTTAGGAAATAATGGAGCACGAACGGGTATTATAGGGTCCTTTCATCAGACACCTGAGTGGCTATTACAGGGTCCTTGCCGAATGGTCTGTATAAATTATAGGGTCCTTTGCTCAGACAACCAAATGACTATTAGAGAATCCTTTCCTCAGATAGCTGAACGGCGATTACGCAGTTCTGTAAATCCACTTTGTAGGAACAAGGCAACAAAACAGATTGTGATTATTTTCTTCTTGTGGAAAACTTAAAGTTTATTTTGAATTAAGCTTCACTAACTTCTTAGGACAAGAGGATTAACAGGCGCTACTGATTAAAACGAAAGACACGATGAAATAAATCGGAATAATTAGGATAGACAACATCAGTACCTTCTCATTGCTGTGACATCACCATTGGACGCACCAAAGAGCAGATTGACGACAGAGAAGGCTTCTTTGTCCGCCTTTCGCCTCCGTGGATCCATCTTTTTGGCAGTGTGCTTGAGATTGTCATAGTTGTGGAAGTTGAAGCTGCTGACAAGTTCCTGTGCACAGGAACATTAAAATAATTAACTTGAAGGTTCCCTTTGGTAGAGTGGTAAACAACGACCAGTGATATCGTCTGCCACATAATGAAACAAGTTACATGCAACTAAATGTCATTATAATGTAAAATTTAGTACAAAGTCGCAGCCAACATTGAAGGTTGTCCTAAAATTGACAACATTAGCCCAACATTGACAACTTTGGCTCAGCATTGGGCCAACTTCCATTGTTTGCTTGGACGTGATACCTTTTTTAAATAAAAAAACTAGACGAGGCAAAGGAAACCAGATCAAATCAGATCAATGTACAAGTAAGTACGGTAGGCCACATTTTCCTCCACCAGGTAAGGAAATAAGTTGCCTGCTAAACAGACCAGTGTACTTGTATCCTCCACCACACTCGTCACGTGGTTGTTCAGAATAAACAAGTTTTGGTCTGGGTAACTAGCAAAGAAATCAAACATCAGAAACAAATAAAACGTTGCGGGCAGAGAAAATATCATAAATGAAAAAGCAAGGCAACAGTGCGACCTCAAGTATATACGAACCATAACTGATGAGTCTTACACCCGGGGTCGTACATACCTCGCAGAACTGGATGCCTTTGCAGCTGTTGCCAAGGCTGTCCAAGGATGGAGCCCACGTGCAGATGCCCATGACGTTTGGTACAACTAGCAGAATGGCACCGGCTACACCCGATTTAGCGGGTAATCCAACCTGAATGAAAAATTTGAAGATTGATGCTACATGTGCAACCGAATCTATTTTGCCACATTTGTGGCACTGTTGTGGTAACTTGATGAGATTGTTTACGATTAAATGTGGTAAAGAGCGCGACAGTGGAAAGACTTTGTTGCAGGGAATCCTGAGTGGCATGCTTTACCACGCAACAAAAGTAAACACATACACTCTTTTGTCTGCCACTGATCCGCGGTAAGAAATGAATGAGACACTTCGCACAAACTCAAAGTTAACACTTTCCAGTCTGAGTCAACAGCTTTCCTCGGCGCGCTCTGGGCGCGTTGCGCCCAGAGCGCGCCGAGGAAAGCTGTTGACTAACTGCTAATGGTAGATATGACATGTTGGTATTCGTTGGAAACGTCTTTTCATGAGGAATACAAATATAAAATCATTATATTGATATTATCTCATCTGTGTGAGTCCGTATATATGCGGACTCAGACTGGAAAGTGTTAACAGACACGAGTCGTGATGGTTTGCAATGAAATTTTTATGTCCCATGAGACCGTTACCTCAGAAGCGGTCACAATATAGCAGTCAATAGGAGAGGTCGCAATTAGCGGTTAATTTAAGGTTGCTTTAACATACAAACTAATGGGAATACACAGCTGTAGCCCTCGAAATGTTTGTGTATTCAGCTGTGTATTGGGGCGAATACACACTTTCGAGCTAATTCTGACCTTTCCTAACATCTGTATATAATGCTGAGGAAATTGAAAAGAGCAAGACAGGAAGCTCAAGCCATTTTGATAATTAGCTGACACGGCAGGAACTATTATGAAGGTCTCCGTATTTATATCGGCATAATATGCTCATCTACGCTACAAAACGTGTCAACAAGTGATTCTGTTTGCTTTCAAATTGTTTACTTTTCGTGAACATCACAACTCTGCAAGGAAGGCAAAAATAAAAACCGTGCAACCTTAAAAAAGAATTAAAAATATCATATAGCCTATGCTTGCACATTCTCGAAATTTACACTCCAACATCAACATAATATGCGGTCAATATCTGAAGTTCCCGCCACAACCTCGAACCAACAATTTATTTAGTAGTACACAATTTCAAGTACAATGTAGAAGTCCACGTCACTGACACAAAATACATTGAAACCCCTTTCGTGGTTAGAGAAAGATTGAATAAACAGCTTTCCTTGAGGGTACAGTGCCAAAGAGAGCTATTGGCCTTGTGGATGCCATCCTGAGAGATCACATGTACAAATCTCGTTTCCTATTAACAAGAGATTTTCGACATTAAGTACGAGACCTTAGACATCGGGGCGCCCTCCGGACGATTTGCAGAGAAGGCATAAAGCAGACCGCGGGTACCCAGCAGCTTATAAGATCAACAGGAAAAGCAGCTACTTGATCTCGATATTTAACTCACTACTTTCTTGCCGGCAGAATTGGGGCCTTTTAAAAAAAATTACATTATTTTCTGAAATAAAAAATAAATGTATGTTCAAATCATAGCCTAAATTATCTGAAAAATTACAAGATATACAAGGTTGTCGGTCGTCCTTTAATATGGAATTCCAGATGTCGCACAGGTGGCTTCTGTTTATGCCTAGAGCTGAAATATTTTGAATCCCATTCTTCCACCACAAGGTAAGCATGAAAATAATATTTAGAATAAGACAAGTACAGCACTAACGCCTCACCTTGAAAGCAAACTGACCGGAGTAGTCGTACATGCCACAGGAGTGCATCAGAGACAAGGTGTTTCGCACCGCATCACCCGCCAAGATGCGCTCCCCCGTGGTGGGGCAGATTCCACCGTTAGCAAGCGTGGCTGCAATGATTGCTCCCGACTCAGCAGTTATCTCTACAGAACATAGCTGCAACAGAAGAAGTACTGCACATGTATTGTTCATAGCGTTTAATTTCACGCACAAACATAACACTTTAATTTCCCTTGTTGGCAAACTTTAGCATTGCCATGCGCAACTGCCGTATCTCTCAGCGCCTGACCAGGCAGCAAAACTCAGTACATGAAGCCCTGAGCTACGCAACGGCATAATTGTACAAATATCTGGGATGTTGAAGAAGGTTAAGTACATGTATATGTACGCATCTATATTACAATAAGGTTAAAACTGAATTGTGATATTGACCTACAATCCTTTTCTCATGGTTACATCCTCATTTGACAGGATCCGTTAATTCATGTTCTTATTCCTTTTTTTTTCGATTTGCGTTCATATGTGACAGCGTCCCACCAATAATCGATAATGTTGCGCAACAGAAACTTTTCTGATTTTCTGATCAAACCATGTAAAGTACAAAACTCCAAGAAATGAAGTATGTGGCACAAATAATTGATTGATTGATTGATTGATTGATTGATTGATTGGTTGATTGATTGATTGGTTGATTCATTATTCTGTGTACGTCTCTGTGCCCCACTACGACTGCACCGTCTTACCTGGAAATAAAACTCCAAGGTCTGTGTTAGATTCGTATTCTCCGGAAAACACTGCAACACACAATTTTTTTTTTACTTACTGCACAGTTCGATATTTTTTCTACAATCTCTTCACGGCAGAAATATGAAATGTGAAAAAAAGTACAAGACACGCACCACCAGAGAACAATATAACATGGGACAACAGGTGTGATATCAAACTACTTAAAAATCTTGCCACCAAACAACTCATTAGAATTATTACAACTATACCAGAAGGGGAACAAAACTTGATTAAGCTACTACAACTTTATTTGGACGGCGGGAGGCCAAACCCGTCAATTAATAGACATTTGTAATATAACCATAGCAGACAAATGTGCCAAGATTAGAGGAGCAGACCTGGTGAAAGAGTCAAGACCCAGGAGACAAGATGAGAAAATCACATTAATCCTTGCCCCCTTAAACCGGCCAAAACCAACCAAAACCGGCTGGTGGTCAAATGTCGTCTGCTTCAGCGTTTTCAACTAGTTTCAACAGTAATGAAAAACAATTGTGACTGAGAATTGCAGATGAGCTCTGTCAAGATCACATGCCTCAGGCCAACAACTTTCTTTGGCATGAGTTGGGCAGCTCATGCCAAGGAAAGTTGTTGGCTCAGTGTCAATTCATGGGGCAAAGGGTTAACTGCTTGTCGAAATGACGAATTTTATGTATAGCAGAGACCGTATCCGCAATACGACACAGCTGCTCATTATCACAGAAAAAAACACATGGGGGTGTGGCACAGACGTTACTAGCTGTGCGCTCTCTTAGAAGAATGCACATCTAACCACGTGGCTAATCTCTATGTGTATCTCGCAGCTTCAGACAATATTCTTCAGCAACACTCCAATATACATAATTAATTAATTTTTGCAAAGCTATGTAAGCCCAGAAATATTGGCACCCATTCATTAATTCCATGCCTAAGGCACATACATGTACATCCACCGATCTAAAATGTTATAAGTCATCGGCAGTACATGTTGGTCTTCCCTTGTTCATCAACCTAGCTGAAATATACTACAATAAAAGCTTCCAAATTGAGAGTGTGAAGTTTATTCAGCCATTGTGGCTACTGATGGTAGACATCTTTCACCAACACTTCCCATTTACTTGCCATTGACCTCGTGGTTAATGGCCAGATAGCGCCCAGATTAGTAGATGGGTCTCAACTATCAAGATAAAGCTTGGACTGACAAGAATATCCAAGATACCATGAGATATGACAAATTTATTGCTGTCCATGTCCCACAGGCCTCACAACATGTAAAACACAATACAATACAATATTAAATACACACATTAAATCAGTGTATTTACAAATCCACACCTGGCACATTATCCAATAGAATGTCTCCCTTAAATATGCAAAATACATATTTAGAGATGAACACTGTCATCTTGACCTCAGGAGAAAATACAAGATTCACATTTAGCGATTGCAAGGCCAGGGAAGAGATGAGATTCGTTCTCAACTCCTCATAAGCTGGACACCAAAGTAAAAAGTGATGTTCATCCTCAATATTATTACATTTACAGCAGGTGAAAATTCTTTGTTCCAAACTTTCATTATGATGTCTACCTCGTTCAACGCGTAAAACATTGATTACATTGATGTAATTTTGACATAGCTTTCCGACATTTGAACTTTTTAATAGCCCAAACACAACCTTCCTTTTCGCATTCCTTTTAGAAATTTAGATATACACGCAATTTTGTGCTAAAAAAATGAGGACCCGTCGTCTGGGAAGAATGATCAATAAAGTACGAAGCTATGTTGATCATGAAAACGGGTTTACTGGTTCCACTCCTTCCGCCGGAACATCGTCATCCAGCATCATCTGTGGAGGTACCGCCCCCTGTTGACAACGTCCTGCGTACAGCTGGGTCAGTATACAGCCGGGAGTACACAAGACACATTCGCAATATTCTATAAGAAACTCCTAAGTTCTGCGTCGTCTTTTACAGATGCCTTTTTTACTGATACTTCTTTAAACATATTCATTATTTAACGTTGAGAACTGAATTTTCTCTCAGTATCATGGACAGCTTTTTCTTCTTCTTTTTCGGTGATGGTGGTGGTGGGGGGGATGTCATATGCATATATTTTCGAAAATCACATCCTTGTTCTATCTATGATGGGGTGGAAGTACATTCAAACTTTACCTTACAGGTAAACCACGTAATTACGTCTACGGCGAAGTGACTCTGTAATTCTACCGTGATAAATAAAACTTTGTGTCAACATGTCCATCCAGATTGCTTCTCCCACACTATACGCCAATCCTGATTAGCACGCTGCAGAGCGTCATCTCTTGCAAACCCTCAGTTCTCTTTACCTCGGTAGCATTACAATCAAATTTTACCTCACAGGTTAATCACGCATGATCTATAAATTAATTCGTCTTAAAAACCTACCTTATTTTCTCTCATGTAATACCCTAAGGCAAAGTTTCTGTCGGCTGACTCGCGCTCTGACAAGTACCTGGAAGGAAGAAGAAAAGACAAGTGTCCTATTGATAAAACTACAGGGTGCTCCGCGTGGTCTAGTTCAAAAGCGACTTCTACAGGTTACTCTAAATTTTTGTTGCATGCTTCTATAAGCTCCCTTCCCGCGTAAACCGGTCAAAATAGGTTGGATGTAAAATGTTGTCTGTTTCAATGTTTTGCCTAAGTTGGTCGTGAATTAAAACAAATTTGAGAGCGGCCAAACCCAGCTGAATATAACAAATTTGCCTAAATGTTCTCCCTTCAGTTAATCGTAAATGAGAAGTACGGCAAAATCTCCAATTAAGACCACCTCCATGAAGAGACCATTTCTATTATAAGATCACCAATTTACAGACCCTTTTTTGTTTATCCTTTATCAAATTATATTCTGCATTTAGACCACTCCCCTATTAAGACCACGTTTTAGTCCCTTGGGTGGTCTTAATATGGAGATTCCACTGTATATTTCAACAGCAATTATAAGTGAGGGCTGTCGAAATAACATACCTTGGGTCAATAGTTTCACTTGGTGCAGATTGGATGTTTGCACCTAATTGCCCAAAGAAACCCGTTGACTCAAGGAGACTGGCAAATCGCGCCCAAAAGTGTCCACAGCGACCAATTATTTGAAATGTCATCTGCTTCATTTGTATTCTCTCAATTTTTCTGAACTTGCACAAGTTATATTG
The DNA here is from genome assembly GCA_964020975.1 of Hermodice carunculata. Classification (NCBI taxonomy): domain Eukaryota; kingdom Metazoa; phylum Annelida; class Polychaeta; order Eunicida; family Amphinomidae; genus Hermodice; species Hermodice carunculata. The sequence continues at coordinate 24,307,529 of OZ026623.1, forward strand.
AAAATGAATCAAATTGAGATATAATAACCAAAATGATAATATAGTCAAGACCAAAGCTTCATCAACAACCCCTAAGTACTTATCTCAAGTCTACAACAGTTCGGAGAAAGCTATTGACTCATTCTCAATCTATATTTTGACCGACTAACACTTTTACTGCCAATTTCGACAAACGTTTATGTGCTCTGAATTGACATGACAATAATAGATTCATATTCCTTGTAAACTAACCGTTCATATAAGTGAGCGTTCCTCACTGAACCTTGGGTACATTGCGCCAAAGCTCGAAGAGGAAAGCTGTTGACTCAGTCGAAATGTGACGCTCAAAGAGTTAAGGTAAAACTAGCTAACCAGTTTACACATGTGATCATCACAAAGACGCGAATACGAACGTAGCCGTCTGATTGGCTTCGCTATTATTTTTACCCTTTAACTTTTAAAGGTTGACGTAGACCAAAACGCTGCTATATAACACCACGACGCTGATATACACAAACAAGAGGGCTTTGTGAACAGCCCATGCTCAGCTGATCTTGACATTCATCACACATGCAGCTCTATTAACTTGAGAAAGGATCAAGGTCACCCATGTTCTGAGTAAGTCTTACCTTTATACAAGAAAACTAACATGTGCAACGTCAAGGTTCAAGTAGTTGTCAAATTATAATGAAGAGTAAAATTCATGTATGTTGCACTGCGGCCCCAGAAACGAGGTCAAGGTCATTCATGTACTGTCTAAGCATGACCTTCATACAGAAACATTAACATGTGGAGCATCACAGTACTAACTCAAAACAGATCTCAAGTTATCCAGTAAACAGAAAATTCCGTGTCAGTTGCCCTGTGAATTAGCATTAGAATGCCCATTGACTTACATAGTAATCAATAGGAAAGCTGCACTGACCCATAAGTACCCAAATTGAAAATCCTTAAAAATCAGGAATCCAAAGCAGTGCCACCTAGTAAACAACTTTGTGTGACCCTTCCACAAGAACATATCCATCACATTTCAGCTTGATCTGAGTGACGGTTCTGAGAACAAGTGAAAAATAGCAAAACCATACAAAAAATTCATAAAATAACTAGAAAAAAATTGCAGCGGCACCTGGTGAACAAATTGGGAACTAGGTGTCCCTGGGAGTGTCTATTTATGATATCAAAGCAATTGGGTGAGCGGTTTCAGAGGAGAAGAGTTTTTAAGGTTTGCCCCCAAAAGGAACAAAAAAAAAATTCATAAAAAATCCAAAAATCAACTGAGCGTGACCATTTGGACAAAGTTGGTAGAGATCCACCCAAGGCACATCCCCACCAAGTTTGAAGAAAATCTGGCCCACATTATTTAAGTTATAACCATAATAAGAAATCCCCACGTTAAACTTTCCTATCAAAACTTGTGTTAAGATTCTTGAAAAAAAAAATCATAAAAAAAAATCCAAAAATTACTGGAGCATGACCATAAGTACAAACCTTGGTAGAAGCCCACCCAAGGTACATTGCCAAAAGTTTGAAGTTAATCTGTATGACGGTTTTAGAGAAGAAGTTGAAAATGTAAATTAGCATTAGAATGCTCATTGACTTCAATCTACAGTAATCAATAGGAAAGCTGCATTGACCGATAAGTACCCGAATTGAAAAAAATTGTTAAAAATCAAGAATCTGCAGTATTCCCACATAGTGATCAACTTTGTTTGACCCTTCCACAAGGAACATAGCCACTATGTTTCAGCTTAATCTGAGTGACGGTTCTGGAGAAGAAGTCGAAAATAGCTATGACACACAAAAATTCATTAAAAAAAATTAGAAAAAAATTGCAGCGCCACTTGGTGGATAAATTAAGAACTAGGAGTCCCAGGGAGTGTTCCAGTGTGATATCAAAGGAATTGGGTGAGCGGTTTCGGAGAAGAAGATTTTTAAGATTTTCCCAAAAAAGAACAAAAAAATTCATTAAAAATCCAAAAACCACTGGACCGTGACCAGTTGGAGAAACTTGGTAGACACCCACCCAAGGCACACCCCCACCAAGTTTGAAGTGGATCTGACAGACGATTTTGGAGAAGAAGTTGAAAATGTGAATTGTTGATGGACGACGGACGGAGGACCATAAGATAAGCTCAGCTGACTGACAAGTCAGCTGAGTTAAAAATGGCGAAAGCAGATACGTGCAAGTTCAGAAACTTCTTTTACAATCACGTTACACTTTATTGCAGAGGTAATTCAAATGTGACCCTACATGTTTAAATACCTGTTGTGCTTTTTTACTACAAATAAATGACAGTGACAAGCCAACGTAAAAACATGATCGCCCGGATAGCATGCAACCATAGGTCCTGCGTTGGCAACCACAGCTGGCCCTACCTTATTTTGCTTACCGGGCCAACGTTGGCCCCACAAACCTTGCAAACGGGGCTACATAGTTGACATAAATCCCCATAATAATGGCTTATAGTGGGATATTATCTTCAAGTCAACATATGGCCAACAATATTGTTACGCAAGATATGGTGGGTCAACCCTGAGGCAACCAGCAAAACAAATTCAATGGAAACTATTTAGGGGCAATATACACTACGAGTCTATGTTGAATAACTATGTAAAACTATGTGTAACAACAGGAAAAACAATCAAGCCATGCACACTGTATACACGTACAGAGCAGTGTATCGATGAAATAGTTTTCGACTGAGACTTTTTCTTGGGGAAATCAGACTATATGACAATAAAGTTAAGTTTAAGCAGTAGATCCTATGCACGAACGCCATTTTTGGATAAATAAGCGTCATCTTGGGAAGTTACCCTGTGGGATAGAGCGTGGTATACTAAGCAAACCAATGGAGCCTTAAGTACTTAACCTTAACTTTTCCCTTACATGAACACAAAATATTTAAAAAATAACAAATATAAAAAACCAACACTAAACACACAAAAAACTTCCCAGAGACCTTTGAGTGCTTGCTACTGACAGAAAGATTTGTCAAGCCTGTTGAAGGTGGGTCAACGTAAAATGCCAGCAAGTTAGTTCCCATTGTCAGTCTTGGGTTGCTGTCGGGCGTGGTACACTGGTATAATTAATACTACTGATAAACTTTATGATTCGCGTACATAAATGTTTAATTTTCGTTCATGGTTACCATCTAATAGCATCCATTTTTTTTCAAAAAAACTGGCATCATGTTTTACTCTGGTGCTGAATATGAAAGTTCAGTATCGTCATTAATGTAATGAAATTGAAATGAAAATTCTAAAATTTTGCATACAATATAAATAGCATTTAAAGAATCAGATTCAGTTAATAGTATCACATGAAAGAACACATAACGCTTTCCAAAACAGTATTTTAATTTTTACTTAGTTACGACTTAGTTCTAGTTGTATTTCTGTTTAAATAGAAAGAACAACTTTAACTTAAACGCCCTGATAGTAGTGTCCAACCTGGAGAAATGGCTTCCCTTTTAGGCCAAATATCACACAAATATTTATTACTGACGTAATAAACCTATATGCTAAAATTTTGCAGGATCTGTCTGCACTAAAGATGGAACTCAAAATTCAAAGTTGTATAAACACAAGCACTCTGGGTAAAAATGTGTTTTTTGTAAAATTTTGGCTATTAGTAGAAAAATTTGTCGAATTTGTACTTTATAATCTGAACACATGTATCTGCAAAAACGTGAGAGGGATTTTAAACTGTATGTATTTGTTTACAATGGTGATGCAGAAATTGGAAAATGGCTCTTTGTGTGACTCTTCGTCTTCGATTTTTATTCGCATCTATATTCTTTTGCTGTCGAGAATTTTTTAAGGAAATCAGTTTTTATTAGCTAATAATCTGAGAATTCGTTTGAGACAAATGCCCATGTGAAACGGACATTTTAGAGCAGATGCCTATTGTCACTAATCCAGATCCAAATGTTAACACGGCTCATTGACAACCACGTTAACATTGAGAGTATTTGTCAATTTCGTCAGATTGTATTGGGACTAGAACTACTAAATTCGGCCATATGATAGACAACATAGATGTCTCCTAAAGTGTCTCCAAATCTCAAACTGAACAGAATTATCCAACATCGGTTGGTATTGCCTTCATTCGTACACTCTCTGTCTGTCTGTCTGTCTGTCTGTCTGTCTGTCTCCTCTCTCTCTCTCTCTCTCTCTGAGTCTCTGTCTTTTTTTCCCTCTCTTGTGTGTCTGTGATAACTGTGCCAGGTGCCATGAGACAAACCAAGACAATCTGCATCAACACTGAGGTCCCACCTATAATTCTAGGTCATATATAGAGATTCTTTCAGCAAATGGGTGTAGATTAACCACGCACTCCTGTTTAAATTGAGACTTATTACTGTATAAGCTCTTCCTATACACTTGAAATTGTGCAGATAACTCACTATCTCAGGGTGTGTAGAATTATAGTGGCCTGTACTAGTGAGTGATAACTCGCTATCTCAAGGTGTATAGAATTGTAACGGCCTATGCTTGTAAGCGATAACTCGCTCTCTCAAGGTGTACAGAATTATAGCGGCCTATACTAGTAAGTGATAACTCTCTATCTCAAGGTGTATAGAATTTTAACGGCCTATACAAGTGAGTGATAACTCTCCATCTCAAGGTGTATAAAATTATAGTGGCCTATACTAGTGAGCAGCATGCAAAGTGCAAACATTTCCTGACAATCACTTAATAAGATAAGTATATTAACCATTTCGGTGCAAATTTTGAGACTGAGTCAAGGGCTGTCACCCGGCATGCTTTGCGCGCCAAGGAAAGCTGCTGACCCTAACCATTCTCAGCGTCTCTGGAATTACAGTCATTGTGTTATTTGAGGGACAGGTCTTTTGTCACGAGAAATTTGAATTGTGAATAATCATAATAGTTCAGATGAGCACAACTTTGGTTATTATCAGCACTGAAAGCTTTAGGTAATAAAATAACAGACTCAAAGAGTTAAGGAATATTGCAACACAGACTTAAAGAGTTAAGGTAATATTGCAACACACTTGAAGAGTTAAAGTAATATTACAGCAGACAATTGAGTTCATTATAACTGTTCACATTGACAAGGAACACTGCGTCCATATCGACGATATTGATACTATGCACGTTAGGAAAATCTGTATGCAACAACACATCGACAAAATTCATTTGACACTATACACGCCAGGAAAATGTGTAGGCAATAACTTTGATACAATGCACAGCGGTCATGCGTGTGCGCTTGACGATCTAAGCCACAGCATGAGTCGGTCTTTCAATCATATTTGCCATGACTTCTGATTTGCTGTTCGGGTGACCTTTTTAAACCCCAAACAATTGGCCGAAATGATTAGTTAAAGTAGGGTTACCACTGATGGACACATGAAAACGCCTCCGTCGATCTTGATTTATGGCTGGTGTGGGACTCTCACCTTTCCTCGCCATCCTCTTCATCACTGGAAAGTGTAACACAGATCCAGTGCTGGCTTCCCCGATTGCCCAATAAACAGACCAAGCTCAATGCATTTTTCACAGCAAAGCAGTGGGCTTGGTTTGCGTTAGGAGATAACTCGGATTATTGACCCATATTATTACTACTTAAAGTAGCAAACTTCAAATATCAAACATATATGTACGCTTCCGGTCAATTCTACTGTCGTTGGGATCCATGGGCGTGACCCAGACAGCAAGCAAACATTGGTCGAACACTGGAAACCACAAATGCATGTCATTTTGCTCATTGTTCCAACATTGGCAAAACATACCTTGTCATATCTTTGGACCTACATTGCGCCAACATAATACCTCATTTGTGTCGGCTGGACGTAGGCCGATACTGTTGGTTGGCAAGATGTGTAAGGCCAATGTAGTTGCATACATTGACAAACATAGGACCAATGTTTCCTTGCTCTCATGGGAGGTACCCATCAAAAAGTCCTCTCAACCATAATGATGTTTTCTACTGTATGTATGGTGTCGTTGTGTTTTGTTTAAACGTTCTTAAACGAATTTTATGCCCAATTGACGTTGTAAATTTAAATCTACCTCTACAACTGTACAATTTTCACCTGCAACAAAACTGAGATCACATCCCATAGCATCACATGACTTGCCCTCTGACTTTCATTGGTGCACTTTGGGCCAATCGTCTTCACAAAATTATTCTGTGTGGCACTATAGTTCACTGCAAATTTCACCAGAGATACTTTAAAAACTTTAAAACAACTTTTCGATTGACTGAGCAAGAATGGCTGGAACGGCTAAGAAAGAATTGCGTGGAGTTTAAACGACCCTCCAGTTTACAGTAAAGAAAAACATCAGTTTGTACTATAAAGGCACTGTTTGGTTTAATGATGTTTACGCTACCCGGAAAGTGTGCTTCAAACATCTGCAGGACAGTGCGGTAGTACATAACACCATCTGGCGGTACATCAACACTTTAGGAGGTGTATTGGCACACGTACTGTATAAAAAGGCGGGTTGATGTGACAGACCTATGTTCATACAGAACTTTTAAGTAACAATATTTTGCCAAAAGTAGATAACAAATAACAAAGACTTCGCACATACGAATCACACACAAGTAAGAAAAGCGCAGGTATTGTTATGTTCCATTGCATATCAGACTGAATAAGCCAAGTCATTATCTCAGCCCAGCCCAGCACAGCCACAGACGGACTGAGGTCAGAGGTCGTTCAGCACAGGAAGCGTCCTTTCCCCATTTACCTTGTTAAGTTACCTTAGTAACCAGAATTAAAGTTTTCCTTTATATCAATTTCTTTGACTAGTTTCATGAATATATTAGCAGCCTGTGGATGAGGACAAACACCAAACTTCTCAATAAATGAAGCTGTCATCTGTAATAATTCTTCTCAAGACTTTATGTTTTGCCTCTGTACATTTCTATGTTAAGTGGGTGAATTTTGTATTGAATGACTTGTGACGTAATTAGAGGAATTCACCTGACTGAGCATGCTCAGTTGAGATTGTTTTTTGGCTTATCGCAGCCGAGACTGCAGAACAAAAAAGAATGGAACTCACGTGGCATTGCTGAAGCCAACATGCTCTCCGCCCGCCAGCCTCTTGTACTGGTTAAATACCTGTTACAATAGAAAAGTTGCAACCAGTGATGCTGAAACTTGACAAATGTAGCAACCGTGTGTCCAATACATTTACAGATAATTCGAGTCTGTTGATCAGCTTATAATCTCTAAAACTTAATTGTTTGCTCTAAGAAAGTAACTATAGGTGCCAAACAGCAGTTCTTGTGTTGACTGACTGACGCAAATTATGTATATATATATAATATATTATATATATTATATGTATATACATATATATATATATATATATATATATATATATATATATATATATATATATATATATATATATATATATATATATATATATATATTCTGCTTTGTCCTTGTCATCAGATTGGAGTGGAAATAAGTTAGATATATTCTCGGTTCGTTCCTCAGATCAACATATGCAAACCACAATGATGTATTTTGACCATGTTGATATAAAATTGAACAAAATGTATTCTAGGTTCGCCCTTATAATGAAATTGACGTACAAATAAATAAAGTGTACCGCAGGAGCATCCTTGTGATCACAGGGATGTGTTAATAATATAGTAGTGTTTTGTGTCCGTTCTTGTGATCACAAAGACGTGTAAATGAGATAACAGTGTTCTGTGTTCGGCCTTCTGATTACAGGGACGTGTAAGTGATATAACTGTGTCCTGTGTTCGGCCTTGTGATCACCAGGACTTGTAAATGATATACGGGTGTTCTGTATTCATCTTTGTGATCACAGGGATGTGTAAATGATATAACAGTGTTCTGTGTTTGGCCTTGTGATCAAAGGGACGTGTAAATGATGTGAGGATGTTCTGTGTTCGGCCTTTTGATCACCAGGGCGTCTAAATGACATAACGGTGTTCTGTGTTCGGCCTTGTGATCACCGGGACGTGTAATTGATATACGGGAGTTCTGTGTTCATCCTTGTGATCACAGGGATGTGTAAATGATATAACAGTGTTCTGTGTTTGGCCTTGTGATCACAGGGAGGTGTAAATGATATAACAGTGTTCTGTGTTTGGCCTTGTGATCACAGGGATGTGTAAATGATATAACAGTGTTCTGTGTTTGGCCTTGTGATCACCGGGACGTGTAATTGATATACGGGTGTTCTGTGTTCATCCTTGTGATCAAAGGAACGTGTAAATGATATAACAGTGTTCTGTGTTTGGCCTTGTGATCACAGGGATGTGTAAATGATATAACAGTGTTCTGTGTTTGGCCTTGTGATCACCGGGACGTGTAATTGATATACGGGTGTTCTGTGTTCATCCTTGTGATCAAAGGGACGTGTAAATGATATAACAGTGTTCTGTGTTCATCCTTGTGATCACAGGGATGTGTAAATGATATAACAGTGTTCTGTGTTTGGCCTTGTGATCACAGGGAGGTGTAAATGATATAACAGTGTTCTGTGTTTGGCCTTGTGATCACAGGGATGTGTAAATGATATAACAGTGTTCTGTGTTTGGCCTTGTGATCACCGGGACGTGTAATTGATATACGGGTGTTCTGTGTTCATCCTTGTGATCAAAGGGACGTGTAAATGATATAACAGTGTTCTGTGTTCATCCTTGTGATCACAGGGATGTGTAAATGATATAACAGTGTTCTGTGTTCATCCTTGTGATCACAGGGATGTGTAAATGATATAACAGTGTTCTGTGTTTGGCCTTGTGATCACAGGGATGTGCTCTATTGGTATTGGATGAGGGAACAATCATTCTGTGATCGTAACCATCATAATATGTCATATAAAACATTGACTTACAAAGTCAAACCTGTCGGCTATTTGAAGTTTAGGTTTCAGAAGTGAAGTGGTCACAATAGCTCCTGCATTGATCATCGGGTTGTGCGGCTTATCTGTAAAATTAAAAAACAAATAAGTGTACCGCTCAAGTCAGGGAATGTGATTTACTTGCGTAAAATCTAAGCTAAGCAAAAGTGATAAGGCACCAGTCAGGGTTTTTAATTTTTTTTTTCATTTGTTTTGTTTTTGTTTTTTGCAATAAGTATTACAAGGTATGCATATTAATTTCTCGCCACAACGCATACCTGGTGGTCTTAGTAACCACAGTCTTGCCTGGCGAAATACGGGCCGCTGCCTGTGCGGGGAAGCCGGATATTACAGTGTACTGATATTTTGGAAATAAAGAATACTAAGTACAGGTAGATGGAAATTATATTCTTGTAACCAATTTAAGAAGCAATAAATGAATATGACTTTGGTATTTGTGTACTTAATTTGCTCTAAACGACACTTAATTTTGTGAGCAAGGGCTATCTAGCCCTGTCTGTGACAGTAATATACCAGTGTGTCCTCCGGGATTGACAGGCGTGAGCCCCGTACTGTGTGGCGGGAAAGTAATATGTATGTCTCGTACTTTGAATAGGAGTCCACCAAACTTTGTCAGAAAATATTTCCAAATTACCTAATAATACTCAGTTTAGCTTCAGACACATTGTGATAACAGACTGCGAACAGCTTCAACTACACTTACTATTTGTGTCCAGAGACAGTTCATTGAAACTACGTCCACTTGGTTCTTGTCCAACATATTGGTGAACCTTAGCGGAGCCAATATCGCTTAGAGCCAGCGAGTAGTTGAGTGGCTTACAGCAGGACTGGATGCAGAAAGGGATGTTGGTGTCTCCCACTGAATACCTGAAAATTTATGAGACGCAAAGTGCAACAATCTTCTTTGTATTAACATCATCTCACATTCCAAGCTTCTCCCTCTTCCCAATGGCGACTGTCGTTTTTAAATTTAACTACTGAAATTCTAACTTTCCTTTATCAGCGACGACTCTAACGAACTGCCGTCCACTACAAATATTAACTGAGAGCTAACTGCTTACCCCAGTTAGCAGATTTCTGCCAATGATAATTTTGTCACTTTGATGTGTCTTCTAAAACTGTAACCCACAAATATATTACTTTCACGATAAGTATGCCTCGGGTAGACTGAGTATGAATAACTATAGAATTTACTTTGATGTCCGCCATTAAGATACAGCTTGGTTTGGCTTAAGGAAACCCATCCAAAAGAAAAGTTTTCTCCTAACATCCCAATCACCGACACAGGTAACTTGAAACCTACATTTGATGAACTTTTTTTAATTCAAACGTACATAAAACCCAACCGTTTTTTTTATGTTGGCTTTTACACAAAATATAGTTTATAGTTATCTTGACAGCTTCAAAAAATCTCAAGGGTCTGTCGACTTACCTTTGACCATCAATGGAACACACGGAAACGCCCCAGTAGCGCGGACTCACTCGAGCTAGCTGCGGTATGTAATCTGCCGGCTGATAAAACAAAACATCATACACTGACGCAAGTTCAGCCAGATGACTGTGTTAAAATGCCTTACTGTTCAGAGTATGGAATACTGCGGTGCTGCGAATGAATCGACCGTCATCAGGACGTGTACTTTCAACGGTCCCCTGCTTCATACTTCTCCGCCTTGACTTTGACGCACGTTTCTGGCCACAATTTTCAGCAGAGATCTACTTGGGCTACATGTTCATTGAAGTAACTTTTTGTCATCTACTTCATTTAGTGTTTATATCCAGTTAAAACATACTTTGGGTGAAAAATTCTATCCTATCGACAAATCTTATGATTTTAAAGCTGGTTAGCCATGACATGTAACTTGATTTGCAAAGGATTAAAATTATTATTTTCCCGGTCAAACGGTTGCCAGCAGCCCCTTATTTCAAACATCGCATGCCTTATTTTCTCTAATTAAATAAAACATATATAGGACTTTTACTATACGCTTTCAATGTCCAGCTTGCAGCACACTTTGGCGTAGTACCGCGTGTTGTCGCGCTTCGAGGTTTCAGGCGTTGTTGGGACTTTCACGCGTTTCATGTGTGGGTACTGGTGCATTTCTAAAATCTGCAAGTACACTTTTGACCATGCTAGAAAATGTTTGGCAATCGGCGTGAAGACATTCGTGTCTGGCGTTTACATGCGGTTACATGCAGTTCTATGCTGTTTTATACATTTACACGCGTTTTGACGAGGCGTTGTCATGTGGGAACTGGAGAGAGGGCTGTGTGAACAGCACGCGCTCAGCTGACCTGAGCTTGTTTTCAAAATCAAAGTTGCAACTGAATAGACCTGTGTTGAGCTTTAACTGAGTGCATATGACATTCAGAAGTGTTTCAAAGATTGCCTAAAGAAAAATTCATTAAAATGTGAACTATCATAAGAATGCCAATTGACATAGTAATCAATAGGGAAGGGACATTTACCGATAAGTACCCGAGTTGGAAAAATCCTTAAAATCAGAAATCCACATTAGTGTCACCAAGTGAACAATTTTGTTTCTTCCTTTCTCACGGAACACATACACAAAGTTTCAGCTTAATCTGAATGACGGTTCTTGAGAAGTCGAAAATGGTGAAAACAAACAAAAAAAATCATAAAAAATGAAGCGCCACCCAGCGAACAAATTAAGAACTAGGAGTCCCTAGAAGTGTTCCTATATGATATCAATGAAATTTAGTGAGCGGTTTCAGGAAAGAAGATTTTTCTAAGATTTGCCCCCCCCCCAAAAAAAATCGTTACAAATAAAACAACAGGATCATGATTATCCTGTGCTCTGCACACTGGAATCTGCTTTTACAATCTTGCAATACATGCACTGTGGTCTGTACAGCTATATACATGTACAGTGGTAACACTCAAGCATCGGTATTCGAGAAGAAGCCGAAATTGTAAATACAATAGTGCATACATGCACTGTATTGCCATACATATTTATACAGTGGCTGCGCTCACTTACGTTTGTTAAGTTTGATATCCATAACAAAAAAACATATCCACATTGTTTTTGCAAACTTTCATTGTCTAAAAGTCCGGCTAGATTGTGATTAAATTTTACGTAATTCTGTTTAGCTGTTCTAGGGGAGAAGTCGAAAATAGCCATAACACACAAAAATTCATTTGAAAATTTGAATAAAATGCAAAGCCACCTGGTGGCCAAAATAAGAACTATTTGACCCCGAGTGACCCAATGTGCAATTTGAAAGCAACTGGCCATGTAGTTCTTGAGACAAGCATCTTTTTCTTAATAAATTAAAAAATTCATCAAAAAACTAGAAAAATTATTGCATCATCATCTACTTTGCAAACTTGGTAGAAGCCCATCTCGGCAACATCCATGTGCAAAATCAAAACATTCCATGAAGCTGTTTTTGAGAAGTCGAAAATGTAAATACAATAGCGCAATGTATGCAATAAATTGCCATATACATATATATATATATATATATATATATATATATATATATATATATATATATATATATATATATATATATATATATATATATATATATTTATATCATGAATTTGTCAAAAAATGAACATATACACATCATTTCCCTAAACTTTGTCTAAAGGCCAACTATATTCTGATAAAAATTTTAAGCAATTCTGTTCAGCCGTCTCCAGGGAAGAAGTTGAAAATAGCCTTGAAACACAAAAATTCATTTGAAAATTAAAAAAAAAATGCAGCGCCACCTGATGGCCAAAATAAGAACTACTTGACCCTATGTACAATATGAAAGCAATTAGCAAGGTAGTTATTGAGACAAGAAAATTTTTCTTTAAAAATAAATTCAAAAATTCATAAAAAAAACTAAAAAAATTATTACATCATCAACTCCCTTGCAAACTTGGTAGAGGTCTATCTGGGAAACATCTATGTGCAAAATCAAAACATTCCATGAAGTTGTTTTTAAGAAGAAGTCGAAAATGTAAATACAACAGTGCAATATATGCACTGTACTGCCATATATACAAATACAGTGGTAGCACTCACTTAGTCGCAAAGTTTTATATACCGTAACTTTGTAAAAAATTAACATATTCACATTATTTTCGCAAACTTTATTATCTAAAGGCCAACTTTATTCTGATAAAATTTTAAGCAATTCTGTTTAGCCGTTCTGGAGAAGATATAGAAAATAGCCTTGACACACAAAAAAATAAAAAATAGGAAAAAATCGCAGCGCCACTTGGTGGCCAAAATAAGAACTAGTTGACGCCATATGGCCCTTTGTGCAATATCAAAGCAATTGGCCCAGTAGTTCTAGAGATGAAGAACTTTCATTTTTTTTCAAAAAATAACTTAAAAAATTCATAAAAAATAGAAAAAATTATTGCATCATCAACACCTCTGCACACTTCGTAGAGGTCCACCGGGGAAAATATCCATGTGCAAAATCAAAACATTCCATGCAGCAGCTTTTGAGAAGATCACGAAAATGTAAAAAGTCTAATGACAGACGGACGCAAACGAATTTTATAAGCCCTGCTGACTGACAAGTCAGCAGAGCTAAAAGTCACTGAAACGTGACCATTTGAAGAAACTTAGTAGAGATTCACCCAAAGTACATTGCCACCTAGGTTGAAGTGAATCTGGCTTACGGTTTTGGAGAAGTCAAAAATGTAATTGTGAACGGACGGACGGACGACGGCCGACAGAGCCTCCTAAACGCTCACCCTGACTAGCAAGTCAGCTGAGCTTAAAAGTATGCTTACAACCGCACCCCAAAACGCGGCACTACGCCAAAGTGTGCGGCTGCCTTAAGAGGAATTCTATCGGATTTGATAAGTCCCTGGTAGACAGTCTCTAAGCGACATGAAGGTGCGAGATGAGGCTTGCCCCCTTTTCAATCAATAAAGGAAAAAGGGAATAAAGGAAAAGGGGACAAAGGAAGAGAGGGAAATAAGAAAGAGGTGGCGAGAGAGGGTCAGAGGAGAAAAGAGAGAAAAACGCGAAATTAACGAGAAAGAGACTTACAAGGAAGCTGGTCACTTATTAACTTGCAAAGTGACCTTCAGATGCATGCAAGGGGTACTTGGAAATATTATACACAAGTCTGCACGAATGTTTTGCCCAGAATGAAACATCGTTCTTGCTACATAAATGTGGCAATGGAATAGCTCTGTGTGAAAACCCGATGCTGACATAAACGTTATAGTACCCATGTGTACGTATATCAAATCATAAAATCTAAAATGTATATGGACAAAACACAAGCTTGCATTTCTAAAAATCAGTACACACCAGTTTACATAAAAGGTCTTATCTCTAACTCTTTACATTGGCCTTATTAATGAAATATAGAAGTCAGTAAATAAAACCGATCTCTTAAAATTATTTGTATTTTCTTAAAAATCGATGAAGTAACATGGACAAATTATCACAGCTATCCATTTGCCGCGTTATTACACGTGTCAATCGTACCACTGATAGTGTACGAGAAGTCATTATACGCCTTTCCGGGTCAGAATAAGAGTGGGTCAGTAAGCTTCCTCTATGCCCAGCCCTTGCTGAAGAAAGTTATTGACCCAGGGCGTGCCATCATGATAGGTCTTACTCACAATTTTCAGCAAAAAATAGGTTTCTACTAACCCGAATTACAGTATAGATATCAAAGCAGACAAAAATTAACGGTGCTGTTGCACGGTTTGAGCGAGAAATGGTTAAACAAAATACACAGCAACATTGAAACTGACATAAATACTCTACAGGTTCACAAAATCAACAATTTCCCAGTTATCTAAAAAATATCAGTTGCCACTCTTCAAATATTAAAGCATATTCAAATCAAATGTTAACACATGAACAGATGTCACATACTCTGATAAAGAACTGACACACTTAATATAACTTCAGTCAATGGCGATGATGGAAGTCAGTGCGTTAAAATTTTTTTTCAGATATATTCACAACGAATAGCTGCAATACTGTATATATATATATATATATATATATATATATATATATATATATATGTATATATATGTATATATATGTATATATATGTATATATATGTATATATATGTATATATATATGTATATATATGTATATGTATATATATATATATATATATATATATATATATATATATATATATATATATATATATATATATATATATATATATATATATATATATAAACTTTATTTAGTGGGGTGAATCAGTTAGTAAACAGTGTACACTAATCTCCCCTGAGGTCCTCAGAATAAAAGGGACTTAGTAACTATACATATAGTTGCACAGAGATACTAATATACGGATATTAGAAAATTAGATGTGGTTGGAACATCATTAACCTGTAACATGTCAATAGATTGCATGTATTTTTTACCTCTTAATGACAAAATGTGCACAGCACAAGTATTTTAAGCACTGCCAAGCTACCAGGATCTTTTGCAGACTTTGGCAGTATATATATATATATATATATATATGAATATCTTTGCCACCCAACCCCTTGTACATCATTATACCACACGATACCCTGTCCTCGTCAGAGAATTTCTGCTATAAACACCTTAAAAAATTCTATTCGCTTCTACGAGACAAATTTACTTAATGAAATGCCCCCCCCCCCCCCATCAAAGACAAAATTTTTACTCACTCCTACGACGGTTTCTCTAAATATACAATCGTTTTCCGGTACTCAATAGTCCTAAATTCGTATCGTCAAAATTGTTACATCCATGTTTTATTTACATTGTGTCTAATTCTGTATACACCGACTATATTTTGTACCTTTATGTTGTACAGTTATGCCGTACTCTCAGAACTATGTTTAGGTCGCCCCAATGATGGCGAATTGTACAAATCCTTCATTGGGCCATCCTCCCATATTTATTTATCTCACCCTCTTGTCTGTACTTTAAATAAACATTGTATTCTTTTGACAGTAGGAACTATAAAGTATACAAAGTTGATGCCGTATTTATGGTGTGAATAGAGAGAGGACATCACTCGGGAGGGACAGCTCAGCAGGCAAGTCTTGACCCTGCGCAGATACGGAAGCTGCACTCAGGAATTCTCATTCCGTGCAGTGGCCAAGCTATACACTCATACAGATACACGATGGCATATCGTCCTTGCTTGGCGCACAAGGGGCGCTAAAACCGCCATCACAACGCTATCAAGCATGCTGATCGAGGCTTATATCATGACCAGGGTTATTCCAGTAAAAGGATCTACTCACAGAGCCGTTTGAATTCAGCGAGCACTTGTCATAAATTCGGTCGATCTGCTGCGTAAACGTGTTAAACTCCGGAATGACCAGGTCATTCTTGAACGCTTTCCCGATCAGGAAGATATTCTCTGTGATACAGCTGGGGAGTAGAAAACACATACATCTTTAAATGAGGTGTGCAGATAAACTTTATTAGATAAGGCCCTCATAAGATAACATATTTCTGCAGTGAATTCTGCCTTCTAAAGCTAGTCCTATATTAAAAGGATGTTGTTGAAAAATGTTGAAATGGATTTGGATTTTTTTATGTGAATTGAGAGTGAACAAGTATTTTTTTTTTTGTTTGTTTTTGTTTTGTTTTTTGTTTTTGTTTTTTTTCTTGTTTAAAGTAGACTTTTGACTAACTCTAACGCCACAATACGCCGTATGCATATTAATTTCTCGCCACAAAACAAGGGTTTGACGCCAAGCGATCACGCGGGACGGGCCGGTCACATCATTGTCACAGACAGGGCCATATGTTCTTTTCTAACAAAATTAGCGGGGTTTTTTTTGAGAAATTTAAGTTCACAAATGCCATACTGGTATTCTTCTAGCACTCCCGGGCCTTATATAAAGAAAAAAAAATCCATCTGCCTCTAATAAGTATTCTTTATTTCCAAAATATTAGTAATATCCCACTTGTCCCCACAGGTACCGACCCGTATCTCGCTATATCCCGCCAAGCGAGACTAGGCAATCAGGTGTGCAGTTGTGGCGGGAAATTAGTATGCATATCCCCTATTGGCAGAGTGCCAAGTGTGACTGAATTAACAATTTTCCTCGACATGCTAATGCACCCAAAGAAACCCCAGGAAAGTTATTGACTTGTAGCGTTCATATGGTATCTGTTCCCTTATGGGCACTGTTAGCATGTTTGTACCTGAATGAAAGGTGGTTTTACAAACAACGCCAGTCTACTATCGTTGCGTCAATACACCCTAAATCGACTTTTTTGTTGAAATTAGTAATGAAAGCTGGAACCATGACGACATGTTGATTGATGTTAATGTAAAATCATATTTTTATTTCCTGCTCATTTATATACATACAGTTTGCCTGTGCCAACTCCTCATATGTCTATACTCAAACAGAACTTCGAAAAATAAAATGTAAAGAAAAAAACACAAAAAAACAAGAAGCCCATGGGCCGAATGCTCTGCTGACATATAATCTAATGACCATCACCAACTAATCACTTACTGAAAAGCATTCCTTCCGTTACCTTGAAAAATTATTCAAGGTCTTCCATATTATGCAATAGTAAACTACCACACATACACATTTGTGGTGCTTTTGGTATCATTCGCCTTATTCTTTATCAACGTAAATTAAACGTCTTTTTTGAAGTGCTTAATGACCTTGAAAAATAGGTCAAGGTCACACAATCATTGGATCAACGCGATGCAACCGGCAGGTCACCAAGTAGAGAAATATGTACAGTGTACTCAAGTGCAATTTTGATCTGGGGCTCAATTCCGTTTGCCACAGATGTCCACGCTACATCTTGTCATTACTAAACCACCTCTTTCAACTTTGCAGGGCTGGTGACCTAAGAAAAATACGTCAAGGTCACTGATATTAAACAATGTATTAGCACTGACCTATATATCGTGTAAATTTTGCATGCGTATTTTAACTGTTTTTTCGAGATATGGGATTTTATATCTTTCATGTCATTTTAAGTCATCATTTCTGTCAAAATATAGATAGCGGCACTTGAATCACATGCAATCGAGATTTTGACCTCTTTAACAATGCCACTATATTTCATGAAGGTCCATAAAAATTAAAAATGCTGGACTGGTCAAAAGATTATAACATTTGACCCATATATTCCATGATACTGTAGGTCATTCCACTGATATCCAAATCGACGTAGAGTTTCATACACTTAGTTCAAGATATTATGTGGGCCTAACTTAAAATGGTGTGGTGCAGAGCCTTCACAAGATTTTCACATTATGACCCCTATATTTCGAGTGGCCATATGACCTTCATCTTTAACTCAGATTACAACTGGACGTTCAAAATGCACACCCTTTGTCCAGTTTTCCATACGTGGTCTGTTTGTTCCAATGGGGTAATACCTTTTCGAGTCACTGAAGAAAAATAATGAAGCTGGACAAGTGTCAAACTCGATAATCATTGGGTGACAGTGACCCCAAAAGTAGGTCACAAAGTAAAATATTATGTACAATGTACTTAAGTGCAATATTGATACGGAGGCTCAATTCTCTTTGCCATTGATGTCCAAGCTACACCCTACCATTACAAAATTACCTCCTTCAACTTTATAGGACTGATGCCCACACAGAAATAGGTCAAGGTCACTGATATTATACGACATGTTAGCATTTGATACAATTTTATGTACCTAATAAATTTAGCTTGTCAACTTTAATTATTTTTATATATGGAATTTTATATCTTTCAACATACTTCGGCCCATAATTTCCGTCAAAGTAAAGGTGACGTATGCCATTAGTATTGTATATAAACTGAGATTTTGACCTCCTCCACAATCCCTCTAAATTCCCCAAAGATCTATAAAAAATTAAGGGTGCTAGGGTGGTCACAGCATTTTCATATTTTGACCCATATAGTACATCATGATGTAGGTGGTGCCACCAACATCGAGTTTGACCTAGTCATGCGCTTTGTAAGTTTTAAAAGCTATACGGGGCTACCTCGAAAACTGTGGACTGAATCGCCTTCACAAGCGAAAAGTTTATGGAAGCAAGGAGAGAAGGATGTACAGACATTAGCGATCGCACTTGCTCTCTGACCTCTGGTCAGCAGAGCTGAAAAAAGACCTCGATAAGGGAAGTTTTCCGTGCATGCCATGTACGTACTTGCAAAATGTCTCCCTGTCGATTTTGGCGTTGGTTCTAACTTCTCCTTCTTCCACCATGCCACTAAGTGCTTCCTGGAAGTTTTGGTACGTCTCCCTGAGTCGCGGATCCGTGTCTCTAAGCCCGGTGCATTTAATTGCCTGCATCAGTTTAAAAGATTGATGAAGTTTCCTCGCCAAAATAGCCGTATAAAATGCCACTTGCAACAGTTTTTAACAAAATAGTTCATTCCAAATGTCTCTTGCAACATTTTTTTTACCAATATCGGTCATTTCAAATGTCGTCTGCAACTCTTTTTTTTTTTTACCAAAACGGCAGTTTTTAAATGTCTACTGATTTTCTGTGTGTTTTTTTTTTTTTTTTTTTTGGTTTGTTTTGTTTTGAATTTGAATATAGTTTTCTCAAATATTTTGATCAAAAATGTCCACAAAAACTTATCGTTTTATGTCCGAGGTCACTGCAGCTTCCAGTTAACATGGATTGACTTGCCGTTGAATCAAGCTCGATATTACGGCCATTTGATGAAAAGTTAAAGTCCATTTGTAGTGCACAGGATTGCCAAAATGCCTTGAACGTTCCTCTTTTTAATGCCTGCAATTTGTCTATATCAATTGTTTAGTCATTAGTAAAGTCCAAAGACATTCAATATCTCACAGAAAGGCCATGGAGAAAAGAAACAGGGTGACATGAATAAAGAGACACGACAAAGAAAAGTGAATGGATCAATTGGATAAAGTACAAAAGTATGTTGTGGATGTTGATATGAATTATATAAATGAGATAACGGGCAAAAGTATGTCGTGGATCTTGATATGCACTGACAAGAGATGACATGCAATCCAACAAAGCTGGTTCTATTAGGATTAATGGGGGGGGGGGGACCTGCAATTTGTAAAGTAACATTAAACAACTCCCAATTTTTCCATGAAGTATTGAACACATGTTAGATGTGATGAATGCACTAAGCAGTCTAAAGGCCGGCATAGGGTATTTTGACCGCAGTGGGATGCTGAAGTCAATATACATTTCAAAGGTCCATGTGACTGCATATCGCACCTCTTACAATCTAATATCCCTTGGTCATAGAAGTACATCATTTAACATGAATACAACCTTGCATTGCTTTGATCTTATACCACCAGACGTGTTCGCGATGTCTTCGAAATGAAATATATAGTCTGCAGCATGTATTTGGGGTGTTGGTGCGCATGGCCACATGACGACAAAGCGTTAATGTGATTGGCTGTACGACAATTTCCACATGTTTAAACCATATTATCAAATGCGATAGGAAAAAAATATTTAACATAGCAATTTTCAAATTGATATAATAATACATTTAGTCAGGCGACACCACGTGATCATTGTCATACTATATGATTAACATAATTAAGTTCTACTAGTCTGACCTGCATAATGTTTGCATTACTAACACTGTACATTCTTATTTTGGGTTTTGTTGGCACGTGTACATATGTTGTTGTGCTTTATGCTGCAAAATATTTGCCGATAGGTGTACCTCTCAACGATATGAGGAAGAAGTGCTCCCATGTAATTAATGTCAGTCACCGCATTTAATTGGTCACCACTTCATAGTGTCGGTGTTCTCAGTGTGCTTGGGAACATTGTTGGAATGAAAGTAACTTATATAGAACTTTAACCCGAATGACTTTGGGCGAAAGGGTCATTAACTTTCCAGGAAAAAACGAATGTTGACGACATACCTGCCAGAAGCGCGCGATGGAGACTTCTCCGTCCGTGCCGGCCAAGAGATCAAACAATACATCTTCTATGTCAGTGGGCTTCTTCAGAGACGAAAGCTTGAGCTCACTGAAATAAAAAAAAATAAAATAGAAATAGTAATTGTGATGTTACTTTTTCTCAGTCATTTGATCAGGCTAATGTTTGTTTCAATATTAGGCCCCCTGCGTGCTTCCCTTGGATCTAACTGCCGCAGCCGATGACGTAGAATGTGTTCTCACTGGTGACTGTCTGCCTTTAACTCATCATGCCTTTAACTTATGACGCAGAGGTTATTTGATAATTTAAAATTTGACTTTTCATCTGAAATATGACACGATTTTCATCTGCTGGCGTCCCTTCGAGTATCAGCAACGCTGATCCTGCAGCAGACTAAGGTAACTGTCCATCACGTGATGATTATTGATACTGAATTTTACGGATGTGGCTTATGTTCTTGTGCATTGGTTTTGATGAAACCAACAGCATTTTTTCCTCCCGTGGCTTTTATGTGCCACTGAGCTCTCAACATATGATGATAGACGTTTGCATCCGTTCCTCATATCTGTGTTTATCTGTTACCTGACAAAGCAAATAAAAGAGACACGTACAATAGATGACAAAGGGTTCCCACTGATTCTTGTCTCGTTAGTGGAGGCGGACGCTCAGGATTTGAAGGTTCATTCATCTTCCATAAAAAGCTTCAACACAACACTGTGGCTTACACTGGCCACAGCCAAACAGACCTCCAGCAAAAGATACACTGTTCAGTTCAACAACACGATACCGTCTCTGTCTCCAGTCAACACTGCCCGACACTTTCCAATCATTCCCAGAGTCGCCGGCGACAAAAGTATCGTCACTGAGGCTTATCGTGTTACATGCTGCATGCCAAACTGCCAAAGCTACACCCACATCGTCCAATAACGCTTTTACATTTCAAGAAAACCAGCTGTTGTGATCAACCTTAAAACAGATATCTTTCAGGTTCACCCAGGATCAACACAAAAAGAAACCTCATTAGAACTTAAGAGTAACCATGGGCTTAAGATTCACCTTTACCGAGACTTAAGCCAAAAGGTCAGTTTGGCTTTTCAAGGTCTCTTA
Organism: Hermodice carunculata; assembly: GCA_964020975.1. NCBI lineage: Eukaryota > Metazoa > Annelida > Polychaeta > Eunicida > Amphinomidae > Hermodice > Hermodice carunculata. The sequence continues at coordinate 24,329,356 of OZ026623.1, forward strand.
AGGCCAAAATCAACAACAAAATGCAAAAGGTACTAACCTGTTAGTGTTTAATTATGACCACGGACCATGAATCCACCGTTCTCAAGATATAAGCCAATATGTCGGGTTTGCTTCTGTCCATGTAGTAACAATGCCAGCACGCACAGGTACACCCTTCCGATATTTCCTAACTTCGATAATTGATTACACACACACACACACACACACAAACACACATCCCAGCACCACTATGTTATGTAGTGAACAAATTAATTAAAAGCTAGTAGCGATCGAGTCCAGGTACATTTCAAACAAACTTGAAGAGAATCCAACTTGCAATTTTATTGAGAGAAGTCAAAAATAGCAAAAACACAACAAAATTCATTTTTGAAGTTGGGAAAAATGTAGCGCCATAGATCTGTTGAACAGATTAAGGTCTAGAAGTCCTCAGAATGCAATTTCAAAACAATTGGCCAAGCGGTTTCGGAGATTTTAAAAGATGTTCAAGAATGAACAAAAATATTTATAAACAAAAGGATCATGATGTACTGTGCTCTGCTGAAATTGATATGCTGCCTTGGCAAGCACAGAAACAATGGCAAACAAAAATAGTAAAAACACAAAAAATCACGAAAAATAAGAAACATTGCAGTGCCACCTGTTGACGAGGGTCTGGACGTCCCCAGTTGTGTTCTTGTGCAATTTCTACACAATTGGCCAAGCGATGTTTGATTTTACGTATAAGATTTGCCTTTCTATATGTGTCCCCTGTACCACTTGATTTTTCTGTATCTGGGATTTTGATGAAACTTTTAACAATTATAAGAAAATGGGAGAATTTTAGTTATTATGTATGCCCGTTAAAAGTCGACTTATTTTTCTTACGGCCACACATTAACAAATCTATCATGTATGTATGTATGTATGTATGTATGTATGTATGTATGTATGTATGTATGCATCGTGCATGAATGTATGTGTGCATGTATGTATGTATGTATGTATGTATGTATGTATGTGTGCGTGCGTGCCTGCCTGCCTGCGTGTGTGTATGTACGTATGTATATATGTATGTGAGTATGTATGTATGTGTGTGTATTTATAATCGAAATACAATGTATCCGCTACGACACAATGGCACGTATAACCGTGATACAAATACAATGTAACAGTTACGACACAACGGCACGTCCATAGAAAGATCACACGGATGCTTCTTTTTCTACGCAAAATCAGCCCTTTCCTGGCTAAAAAGTTCAACAGGATCCTTTCCTTTTTTCTGTTACTTCTGGCATTCATTCAATTAAACTTGATTCCATGCGAACCGGAAAACTATTTCCATCTTGTTCAGTGATACAGACAGCCAGTGTGCGGCATAAACAAGACGATGTGACTTTCAAGGCCATAAACAAGTGTCGTATCACTGCTGGGCATGCGATTGACCGCCAAGTATGTTTACGGCATGTGTTTGCTGAACCCTTTTTGATCCAATATGCAACTGGGTCATTTTATGCTATCCTAAAAGCATCTGTGATCAAACCACATGAAAACAATTCTTCCCCTTCTGCCAAAATCATAGCTATTCACATGTAAAATATCAAATTAACTCTCCAAAAAGACCTATGTTTCAATGCTTTCATTAAAAAAAAATGCTTTAACTCATTCCATACTGTGGTCACAGGCCTTCTTCAGTGGTTCTGGCACTGCCTGGCAAGTCATGCTGCAGCTGCCGCAAGGGCAGCAACAGTTTGACTTGCCAGGCAGTGCCAGAACCACTGACTTAGGCTTAGAGTATACGCATGTTGGTACTTGAACGAAAGATCTTTTCATGAGGAATTTAGATATGCAATTGTCGTATTAAATCTAGGTAAATATACTGAAAAATCAGGGAATGGAATGAGTTAAAAACGACAGCTACTTGTAAGTGTCATCTGCTTAAAACTTTTCCTGTGTTCAATATTTCGCATTCAAGATTTGCACTGACAAAATGTTTCAAGATGCCCAGTTGGATCGCATCCCAAGCCAACAGCTTTCTTGAGCCCCGCGCTCAAGAAACCTTTCGGTTCGCTTTAAGGGTTAAATTAACTTGTAAGGCCAGAGTTGACACAGGAAAACATTGACAAGAACTCTGCCTTTGATCTGTAACTGGCAACCCGAGCTGACCTTTGCGGTCAAACATTCCTGTCAATTCCAATAAAGATTAATAGGAAGTTTTTGGTAGAAAAACAAGTGTTTACACCTAGGATAAATAGGGCACACATATGGGGTTTATGGGTACCAAAATAGGACCCACCGACCCCCCCCCAAGAAAAAATATTTGTTTGCCAGCAAATTTGCCTGTGTGCCCTGAAAATGTTAACGTTTCTAACTCCTGTAAAAATAATTCTATTGAGCTCTTCAAAACTAACATAAACAAACTGTGTCACAAACCTAAAATTTTTAGTTGGAATGGCACCTTTATATGAAATAGTTTTTAAGTTATTCAAGATTTAATTTTTGTGTATTTGCCTGATTTAAATTTGAATAAATAAAACTGGTACAACTTTGATGCATGATTCATAGGATGCAGCCATCTCACAAACATATTTATTTTTAATCTAACGAAGTAACTGTCAGTAATTAAGTGTATGGACGGATAACTAACACTTTACCTTCATGTCTATCATTTCTGCTGGCCTTCTTAGTAATGCATTTTTCTGAACCTGAACTTACGCGCCAGTTTATTTGAAGCATACACATCGTTCTACAGTACAGTGGGATTTTTCGCTGTAAAAATAAACGCGGCCTATTACTATTTCTTACTTTCTGTCAATATTATATTAAGCATCTGAATGGTAAAAAGTAAATAAATGTTAATGAAATTTCATTTTTACTGTATAGTTCTTTCTTTCTTTCTTTCTTTCTTTCTTTCTTTCTTTCTTTCTTTCTTTCATTCATTCATCCATTCATTCTTTATCTTATTTTCATACATAATTTTTTTCTTAGAGAGGAGTCACAACATGGATACCGAACATATGAAGAGTAAGGAAACTAGAGAGAATGTCAATCACAAGAGCGAGATCAGACTTGTAATTAAGTTCTGATATAAATGGTCTGGGAAGCAAACTGAATGGCTTGAACACAGAATGTTATGGCTGCCCTGCTGATGTTACCTCTCATCTACCAAACTGTAGGTGGCGCCACCAAATTTCGGCGCGTTTCTGTCTGTTTGCCTAATCAACATGCTTGCTATAATACTAAATTCCGTGATATTTCATGAAAAACTTTTCGAAAAACAGCGTTCACAAATTTTTCACATATTGGCCCATATAATGTATAATACTACAGGTAGCGCCACCAATATTGACTTCGACCTGGGTTTTCATACACTTAATAGTTCTCAAAGTTAAATGGATTTAACATAAAAACTGTGGCCTGTGTTGCGTTCACAAGCAACATTTTATGAATGGACAGATGGTCAGACATGAGTGATCGTATAAGGTCTGCGACCTTTGGTCAACAGAGCTAAAAAAAATAACCCAAAGCAGGCCTTGGATAACTGACAATGACACACGTGCATGCAGAAAAATTCGGAAATATTTTGAAGCATTAGGTAATTTGATGTAATGTGGAATCTGCCATAACGAGAGGTCATGTCCATGCACACGATGACATCGCAACACAGCGGTGCCCTGGGCGTACTGAAGATCGTCATGCATATAGTGTGTCAACACAGCGTGTCGCCACAGTTGCAAAACTGTGGAAATGCTGAAAACGGAGTGTTGCTGTCAAATAATGTATTTCATTTCTTTCTTTATTTCGTTCTTTCTTTCTTTTTCTTTCTTTCTTCTCGGACACTATTACATCGCCCTTTAATAATCCCTCGATAACAAAAGTTAGACACTGAATAAATAGACGTCACGCAGCGACTAAGATCAAGAAATATAACACTCCACGACAGAGCAGACACAATGACAATGTCACACGACGTAACGTCACTGACCAGGCCAGTGCACCATGGACCGGGACAGTACGCCATGGACCAGGCCAGTACACCATGGACCGGGACAGTACGCCATGGACCAGGACAGTACACCATGGACCGGGACAGTACACCACAGACCGGGACAGTACACCATGGACCGGGACAGTACACTAAGGACCAGGACAGAACGCCACAGACAAGGACAGTACACCTTGGACCAGGACAATACAACATGGATCAGGACAGTACACCTTGGACCAGGACAATGCAACATGGACTGGGACAGTACACGATGGACCCGGACAGTTCACCACAAAGTTTCAGATAAGCTTTCATTTTATATCATACATGCAGGCTAATGTTTGTACAAACTGCCATGATTGGTGTTTCAGGTTGAGACGAAATGATTCTGGGCAGGAAACCTCGAGCCGTGAAGCGGCAAGTGGTTTCCTTGCGCAGAATCATCGAGTTCCTACCAGAAGCACCTGCCAATGATGGTGGTTTGTATTTATCAAATAATGTTTCTACGGAATCTTCTATTTAAGTAGGCAATAAACGATAGTATTTAAGCAAAAAAGAAGCCAGAAATTCGTAGAAAAGCATACCACCCAACACTGCCATGCGCGGATGAATCGGTCTATTTTTCTTGAAATGTTATGCGGTACTATGTGATACGGAAAGCAGACGCGATAGAGGTAAAACATACCTTTATTACTTTCCCAAGGGCCTCATTATGGGATAAATACAAAGAAATGTTTTAGAGAGGATAATATCGGCAGATGGAAGTCCGAGGGCCTTAATATGCCCTGGTCTTCTATAATTTTCTCTGTCAAGCTCAGTCATTTTAATACATTTATGACATATGTTTCATCTGATAATGCACATTAAAACTCACAAACTGTCTCTAAATGTCAAAAAATTCGAATACCCAGTGTTGGAGTGTAGTGCAGCCTGATTAACCGTGAAAACGTGCGCACACCATCTGATCCAAATGAAAATGAGGCGAGCTCTATGTCTCAGGTAAAAAATTTGGTCACATGACGTTCGTCTTCCATCTGATTAGCTTATCACTTCAACTGTACACATTATTGACTGCTCTTGATACTCGGAGTCAAATGTGTTCAACGGCCTGGGAGATGACTTCATTACCTGTTGAGGGGCAATTATGTAGCCATAGAGTACAGTCTGTCACTGAAGGGTGTTAGGCTAATGAGGATACTATTTAATTTGCCCTGATATATTTGGTATCTTTCATATTCACAAACGTTTTCTTAAATAAAAAGCATCTACTTTTGCTATAGGCACACCTGGAAAGTCCACCAGCCTTAATTTGAAAAGATCGTCGTGACGTTTGCATTTACACTCGAGCGTGAACAACGGCTGGTGATTGGTCACCAGCAAAAAATTGCCGGTTTGCTTTGTCAGTGTGACGGTTGAGTTAATTTTAGAAGTGATAGATTCGACGTTGCGTAAAGCTACATGCGACGTTACAGAGGTCTCGGTTACATAAAATTGACATGATAGCTACCAGGGCTCATGGTAACGGAGTTTAAGGCTAACCTAGTCTTCAATAGGCTCCATGGCCCTATGTAGCATTTATTCAGTGACGCGACTTTGAAGACAGAACGACCAGTTTCGTTTTACTTACTTACTTAATTTATTTATTTATTGTAAATTACTGCATAGCAACTTCGACCAAACGTATTTATTTGTTTTAAAGACTTTCATTGGAGCATGCTTGTCATGCCTTTTGACATTATATAATCGAAAAGTCCTGTGTTGAAGTTAAGGGAGACGATTTATACTCTAGAGCTGAACTGCTTAGCCTTCATAGTGATATTATAAATACATAACCAATTACGGTATTTTCTTGTTCATCTTCTGCCATTGGCATACTCCATCGCTTGGAAATTGTGTGCACAAAACAAGCGTGTGGGGTTATAGCAAAAATTTAAAAAAAATGGTATCACGATTACTTTTTTTCCTCGAAAGTGAGGAAGTATGTGTCGTAGGTACGCGGAAAACACATTCACTTTTTTGACAAATCTGCTGCATCAATTAAAACAGAACCTAAACATGACAATTGACCACATTCCTGCTCCCGTGTCATTTAAACTTTGAACCGTATTATTTCATTTGACTTTACACTACGAAGAATGTGAAGTGTCAAAATAGTCACACAAACTTTATTTTCTTAGTTGTTTTCTGCTCGAAGCACAAGGCACACTATCCGGTGTCTCACTCTTAAATCGCCGTCTAACCTTTTGTAAAGCAGTTAGTCCTGAATATTTTTTTTTTTCAAAAAGTGACCTTGACCAAGAAAGCAACTATTCCATGTATGCAATACCAGTACTTCGGACGTACTGATAGTTACGTGATCAAATCTTCCTCCTTTCTCTTTTCTTTTTTCTTTTTGAAAAGGAAATAGAATTAATCACTCTTAATACTCGAGGAAAAACAGGTTTTGTTGTTTGTCAAATAGGTCTGCATCCAGACCGCCTTTTGTTAACCCTTTGCGGTATTTGAAAGGAGGCAATCAGTTAGGAGCAATTAATGGCAGCGCAACCCAAGTGGAAAACATCAGAACCTACGTTTTGCCTTTCCATGTGAGACAGATTTACAATTTATCCCTAATTAACTGGATATGTTCAGTTTTCATGGGATTTGATGAACAGAGCCCCGGATTTTATTGTAAAAGTGCAACGACCGCATCCATTACTGCAGCCGCCAGCCAAATAAACTAGACCTGACCCTGAAAAATGCTGGGAACAATGGAGAGTTTCTCGGAGAAATGTACGTAGGGACATCTGTACCAGTTCATGCCTTGCAGCTCTTACATTACATAACATTTTGACAGGAATTTTTTGTACTCTATATTATAATTATGCAAATCATGCTGGTTGATCAACTTAAATGCAAAGTCTTTCATGGACACAACACGAATGAATACGCGAGTTCACGAAACATTTATACCAGAATGCACTAAACGTTTATACAAGTATGTATAAAACATTTATACAAGTATGCTTGAAACATTTGTACAAGTATACACGAAACATTTATGCAAGTATGCATGAAACATTTATACAAAGGTTCATGCAACAATATACAAGTAAGCGCGAAACATACGCGAGCAAATAAAACGGCTGCGCTTGGTCATCTAAACGGGCATGAAAGTAACGAGAACGCATAAAACGTTTGTGATAGGAAACTGCTTGGAATTTTTTACACGAGACTATCCAGAATGCCCATGTATACACACGAACGTGTAAAAACGCTCGTGATTTGCACGACTACTCGAAACGTGTCTCCACGAATGCTTCCATATTATAAGTAGTCATGCAGGTGTGTAGCGAGCGTTCTTGTACAAGTACATTGATGTAACAAACAGCAAATGGGGAAACAAGTCGCAGATAAAACAACGCCAACAGGATGGTTTGCGTAAAATTTCAGAATTTTTTCGAACTTTTGAATTTAATTTCAGTCTCATCTAGAGTACTAAAATGTCGGTACTGATTGCGATGTTGGATTACACTGGTTGACTGTTTATAACGGAGGAGTTTAAGTTAAGCATACCAAATATGAGTGTACAAATGCACAAAGCAAATCCGTGTGATGCGATTGATTCCAAAGGCACATTTTCATTCCTAAAGCTTGGTTTAAACATATTTTATTTCAAAAAATATAATTGGGATAAAAAGCAATGCCTATATTAATCCCTCTCGTGTTATAGAAAATAAAAGATATGCAAACAAGTACGAATAGTTGGATTAAGTACAACTACGCTAGATATGTAGATAAGTAAAAAAAAAAAAAATAAATAAAAAAAAAAAAAAAAAATATACATATATATATATATATTATATATATATATATATATATATATATATATATATATATATATATATATATATACATGTATAAAAGGAGGGGAAAAAAGGGAAATACAAAGACTACGAGACACAGGACGGTACAATGACGCTGACTCAACACTTGGAAGGTACACACCCATGATATTTACAGGACAGATAGGGGACTTCCAGATACTCTTCGGTGAAAAAAATATATATACGTGTACAGGTTCGCGCACATATACCCTTATACTGATACATGCACATCTGTATGTATGTATGTATGTATATATATATATATATATATATATATATATATATATATATATATATATATATATATATATGTGTGTGTGTGTGTGTGTGTGTGTGTATGTACACAGATACACATGCAAACAAGGATAACGATAATGTATTATATGAAGTTAATGTAATTAAGTTTACGGAGGTTAAAATCTGCCTGACAGAAGGATAAAATTTTGTACCGATTCAAAGATAATTTTGTTGTTTGCTTTTGAATAACTTTTGCTTCCATATAGTAAGGTATTTAAAGTGAAAGGAGCAAGGGGTATTATTACTGACTGTAAAGAATTCCTAAAACTTAAAAATAAAAATGCTCCTCCAGGCTTGCAGTAAATTATATTATTATGTCAGTTATTGGATTCATGACCTGTTTTAACACAAAGAATCACTATTAAATACTGATGTGCCCACATGTCCTACGATCCTCCACCTGTTTGTTAGCTCTGAACCTTGAAATTTGTTATAAGGAGTATTACAGCTATTAGTTAGATTACTTGGAGAAAATCGTATCTATACACTGCTGATATTCAGAGCAAGAGAAACACCGCCTGGCGGAACAATTAAGAACTTACTGAACTTTATGTCCACATACTTTTTGCGACTACTTACTTCAAAATCGCGCTATGCTTACACTGACGTCGACATTGAGCATGAAAATGACGCCAAAATTTACATGACTTCTGAATCAATACCTGATTTGGCACTGGTTTGAGTTATTCAAATACATGTAATAAGGCATGTAATAAGGTAAGCAAAGCAAATCTTTCAACAGAATATATTTCAATGTCAAAATGTTTTGAAAAAGTGCGTGGTACCAGAACTGGCGTGACCCGCTTTCTTACACCAGGGAGCGCCTACTCCAAGCCTCGTGGTAATATGGCGACTGCGCATATCCCGTATAGGAGACATTCATATTTAACTGCGATCCTGCTCCGTTTCTGTGTTGCCGGGGTAACAGACTGATGCATCCACCATGATCAGGGCAGATTTGTATTACATACTACATAAACATCCATAAAAAACACCTCTTCAACCAAAAGAGAGCCCATTTCTAATCAACTTAGGCATCCTTTATGTTTCAAATATATGTTAATACATTTTCTTAAGATTATTCTGTGTTTGTGTTGTTCATTTTGTTGAGAAAGTACTTTTGACCATGCTAAATACATGGATCTGCTCTGATGCAGGTGGCTCCCTCTTTTGCTCAATAGGTGTTAGAGTAGGACCGCATTTAGATATGAATACATCCTATTATGGGTTCTCTTTTTAAAATAGCAGAATTGTGGCATTTCTAGGCCTATTTAATTAGATATGCCTAATTGTCGTGTTCCCCCTCGTTTTGAAAACTTTAATGAATAGCATCAGAGTTATAAACGAGGAAACAATCTCAACTGTGGATCTGCTTCTCACAATGATTTTTTTTTTATTAATATTCGTGAAATGTGCTAAAGAGGTTGTTGTCCGACTATACCTTCGTTAACGGTTACACTTATTGTGCGTCTACAATATCCAGACCCATCGGTAAGACAAATCAACATTCAGCGTGTACCACGCAAAATTAGATTCATGTCTGTTGATTCATCTAAAATATTGTGGTTGTTAAATGTTACAGCACCATGACGATGTTAATTATTTCTGTTTGTATTGAAAATGAAGTCAATATTAGAACATTTGACCACAGTGTGGGAAATGTATGAGAAGAACAAGTAAGCTAATCTTTATGTCTTTCAGTCGTTAAAACAACAGAGGAATATTGTTGCGCGGTAAACCAATGTAGAGAAATGAAGCTGACCGCCTTCTCTCTCTATCTCTCTCTCTCTCTCTCTCTCTCTCTCTCTCTCTCTCTCTCTCTCTCTCTCTCTCTCTCTCTCTCTCTCTCTCTCTCTCTCTCGTTATTACTTCATTTACTGATTTTTTTGACATGGCCCTTTTAACTGTTGTGAACAAGTATCCAAGAGTATAATTCTACCTGGATAATATTCCTCTCTTTTTTAACAGAATTCCTAGACATGCTTTGTATAGACTCTAAACGTCCGGAATTCGAAGGCACAGAGGAAAGGAGTTTCATATTGAGGACAGGGGGTAGGTTAAACAATGTGTCGTTATCTTACCTCAATGCATAGGCGGACGCAAGCTGTGCAGGTCCCGTTTTCGTAGCGCTAACGTGAAAGAGTAGAAAATCCGTCACTTGCAAAGATCCAATAAAATCATATTTCAACACTGCATTGAGTACTGAAAACTCTTACGAAGATGTGGTGTGGAGCCTAAATTGCTTAAATTGCTATTTCTCTTCCATCCGACTTGTACGGATGCGGAATCAGCACGATAGCTTTGGCCACATCACTTCAACGTCAAATGTGCCTCGTGTTCGTTTTCACTAAAGCATGCGGCATGATTGGCACGTGCAAGGGGCACTGTTAAAACGATTAATGCACATTGGGTATTTATAGTATAACGAATTAAGTCATCACATATTCAAATAAGATAAATGGAATTTACTTCATTACTTCGTAAACATCATCTTTTCCAATTGCGCGGTTGCAAAAATCACCTGGCTTTAGTAATGCGGAGACCAAGTTCACTTACAAACTTACTGTAGCACCTCTGTGACCTTGGAAATAAGGTCCAGGTCAGCCATCTTCAAACTTCACCCAGACCTTATTAGGGAGTATAAACTTGGGCAGTATCAAAGTCATATCTTAAAAAAAAAAACTTTATTTACAGTGTAGAAAGCACAGCTTACAAACCAACCTGTGTGGTGACCTTGAGAATTGGGTCAAGGTTATTTATGTTCTAACTTTATCAAGCCCTTATAGAGGACCATTATTATGTGCAATAGTGATATCCTAGGTTACATTCTGAGTTAGGATGCAGAAACCAAATTCACTGAAGTGGCCTTGTGACCTTAGAAATTAGGTCAAAGTCACTCTTTGAATCTGATCTGGCCCCAATAAAAGACTATAAACATCTATAAAACAAAAGCTCTGGCTCAAAAAATTCTACAGATATTAAGCACCCCCCCATTCAGTAATGTGGCTCTGTGACCTTGGGAATAGACTCAAGGTCACCCATTTCAGAACTTAACCTACCTCTTACAGAAGCTATATTCCTGTGCAATATGAAAGCCTTAGCTTACAAACATCTTTAGTTATCATGCGGAAACCAAGTTCACTAACAGGACGCAAGGTGGTGACTTTGGGAATTTGGTGAAGGTCATCCATCTTCTAAGCTGACCAAGTCATAATTGAGGACTACTACCATGTGCGATATTGAAGTCATAACTTAAATTTTGAGTTACATTGCAGAAACCAAGTTCGCTAAAGTGACCTTGGGACCTTTGAATTTAAGTCAAGGTCACCCATCTTCGGACTTTATCTAGCCCTGGATAAGAACTATAATCTTGTGCAATGTGCAGGTCCTATCATAAGAACTTCTCTATAGTTATCCTACGGAAACCAAAACTTCAAATAGTATCTCCGTGACCTTGGAAAGACGACCAAAGTCAACCATCTTCCTACTTCACCAAGCCCTTATACTGGAGTATACACCTGGGCACTATCAGGGTCTTATCTCAAAAACTTCTTGAGTTATGGTGCGGAAACTACATCCCTTCACCCACCTACCGACTGGCCGATATGAGCAAAGCTATGCGCCCCGCCATCTTTGAAGGGGGGCATAATAATGATTGTAAAACGGAGAAAATCCACTGCCACCATTACAGATGCTTTGAGGACACACTGTATGTTACACTTGTATTGCAATCACGTCTCTTTACAAACGACAACAGTGATCTTAATACCCTGACAGACTGGACTCACGATAGGGCACCTGGTGTAGTCGACATTGCATGGTAGTCTTGACCAAAGTGACTTAAGTGTCAAATATTAATTTAAGAAAAACAATTTTGAAACGTCAAAGGAACTATATTATACTGCCAACATTTGACCTTGACATAGGGCTTGCCAAAGTGGCCCTGATTATACACTGAACAAGTAACTGACCGCTCGGATTAGCATCAGCGTCTGAGTGTGTCCTGGGTCAGGCAAAAAGTTTTTATTCCATCATGAGGAAAGTAAGAAAGAATGAGATAGAGAGAGAGAGAAGAGAGAGAGAGAGAGAGAGAGAGAGAGAGAGAGAGAGAGAGAGAGAGAGAGAGAGAGAGAGACTCACTCTAAGGAGAATACTGATAGATGTTCTCGTTATTTTTAATGCACAACAACATTTTACTGAAGGGAAAAGTATCTTATTTTGACAAAATGCCCATTCATTGCATACATGGTACAGTCATGAGTAACCGATCATTACGGTTACAGCATTGCCGGATGGTGATGTTTAAAACCCGATTACCAAGATCTCCCGTGCTGCCGGGTTGCCCGACAAATGTGTACGTTGACTCGTGTCTGACGTCATACTATCCCATATCCTGAAGTGCATAAACTGGCTATGCAGGTGTCGTTACAACTTTTTCACTTTTCAAATGAATTTAATCAAAATCATCTGTCTACCGTTGGATGTGAAACACTAAACACAGCTTTCTTATTGAATCGGATACGCTATACGCGGGTGTTTGACAAACTTTTCAGAATTGGAAAACCCGAGCAGCCAACAATGTTCTAATCATAATGTCAAAATTTTACGAAAAGGATAAACTCATTTCATACCACAAAATAAATAAATAAATAAATAAATAAATAAATAAATAAATAAATAAATAAATAAATAAATAAATAAATAAATAAATAAATAAATAAATAAATAAGTAAGTAAGTAAGTAAGTATGTATGTATGTATGTATATATACATGTATATATATATATATATATATATATATATATATATATATATATATATATATATATATATATATATATATATATATATATATGTATATATACTTTGCGCAGCCCGAGTTAGTCCGCATAGACGAATACAATAAGGAAAGGTGAATATATCAGGGTTACAATACACAGACCAGCAGCCCTGGACTAGCCTTCTTTACAAAACTCAGTGTTCTTCCAGTCACACTCAGGGTCAACCGTACATGGATTTCTAAATCTGAGACAACAATGACGACCAAATTCGCAAACATAACGTTGGACAGTGCGGTCACATGTGCGATTATGGTCTCCAAAGTTGACCTATAAGATCCTTATAACAGTGACAAGTCAACATGTAAAACATTTTTTCAATGAGATTGACAACAGGTCGTCACCACTTTGTTACCACTTATTGAAGCGGGCCTCTTTCAGGGGAGAATAACTGTTTACAATGAATGACTTTGAGTCTGCTCGCCTGAAGTTTATGGCTCGTACTGGATGTTTGGGTTTACAGGAGAATTTATATAAATGGAGTTTTGCATCATCTGCGACTTGCAAATTATACGGTAACAGCCTGCAAAAAGTCTGTCATTTTTTGCTTATCTGTCCAACATTTAATGCTATTTGTCTGAAATTTTGATGTAAACTTGAATCCACTTTGTTTAAAACTCTGGAAACATTTCACGAGCGCCTGTTTATACCAAATTATGTTTCCTTTTCGGGAAAGCGCCCTATGACCATGGCGATCAAGTTGTGACGGTTTTTGATGGTGTATCTAAACCGTTCTTTAAAGAAGCTCGGCTGGCGGGTTAGTCTTTGGTGGACGGGTCTTAACTTGAACCACACAGTTTTATTCTGATCTTTTCTTGTCGCCCCGTGGCTCCCATATCCATGATATTCACACTGTTATTATGTTGTGTTGGGCATTTTTTATATGTTTGCACATATGGATGCATCACCAAAATTACCCCCCCCCCCAAAAAAAAAAAAAACAACAACAAAAACTAAAACGGTTTGTGGTGCCGCCGTGAAGAAGGGGTAGTTCCACAATAAAATAAATATTAAACAAACCATTGCATATTTTTGCAATATTTGAATTTTATTACATTATGTATTTACCTTGGATTTGAACTGTAACACAAATCCAGAAGAAACAAAGCTATGCTTCACTGCACATGGAGAATAACTACACAAAGTCTGCATCACAGGTTCGCAAAAATTTCCATCAGATAACAGCAGCATTCAAGGTAAAGCGAGCCACCACTATGAGAGCTAGTTACAAACAGTGACGGATCCTATTTTCCATACCGTTGTCTGGCATTGTTTCTTTCCATATGGTTCATTCGTGTGCAATTATGAGACAAGAAAATAAAGTCCATAATATCTTGAACACAACACGCTGTGCAAAAGGTTTTTGCGATGTGTGATTTTTAATGTTATTGTTCATTTAGGTGACGTGAGTCATGCATGAGTTCTGACTTTTATTGCCCTACTATGGGTCTACTTCTTTCATATACGTTCATTCTATCAAGCAGAACATGTTCCATGTTTTTCTTTTCTTTGGAGAATGAATTGCGCTCACCTGAATAATTGTAATGACTTCTGCTTCTTAAACTACGCTTTTTTTTTGTTCCGGTGGTTTCTTTGCATAATTTATGGTTCCAGCTAAACCGCTGCTTATTATGTACGTGTGGGAATACAGATAATCTGTTTCACCTGCCTGCCTGCCTACCTACCACATACCTACCAGCCAACCAACCTACCCTCCTACCTACCCACGCACCCATTCATTCATCCATCCATCCTTCTATCTTTTCCTTCCCTTTTCTTCCTTCTGTCCTCTCTTCCACTCTTCCTCCCTTTCTTTCTCTCTTCGTGTCTTTCTTTTCGTCTAAAGTTTGTCCGCAGCTGTTTTCGGAGACTGCTTCACCTAAATATAGAACTTTTGTACGGCCATATATCCGAAGTGTTAAAATTGTTCTTATGAAAATTATGCAAATTACAGGCAACTGAAATTTCAATAGGTCCAGACCTGCAAAACTACCCCATTCAGACGGGTCGATGTAGATTCAGTTAAGAGGTTTGGGCTATATAGGCGCATCCGATGAAATGAAAATGAAAGCTCAAAAATTACAATTTATGCCAGTAAAGCACACTTAGAAATCTTAAAGTTTGAAAATCTCACCAGCCTGTATTAAGGCCTCTTGTACCTATAAGAAAATACCGTTCAAAGTACGCAGTACCCTTCGGCCGCCTTCAATCTCTTTTGCTGTAAGGTATATGACACAACCAGAGTTAACGTATATCCATTGTTCGGCAATGGCTTCATTCAGGTAACTACAGCAAAACTCAAAAGTAGGATTCCATGCAGCCTCTATTTTGGTTTGGTGCCATTCTAGAAACATGCAAGCATTATGTAAGAAAACCCCTGTGACCTGGAAAACTGTGTTTGAACTAAGCGCAGGCCTTAAAAAGGTATATAAGCATGCAGTGCTTGTGATACATGTGTGTGATGTTTCATAAAACTGACTTTAAAACTTTCCTACCTGCACAAATACTATTGTACACTTGACCTTTGACCTCAAAAACATTAGGTCAAATATAGAGGTATAACCTTGACTTTCAATAGCCTTCTAGATCACCGTATCTTGCTTCTTTTGTTTCAAGATTTAGATTTCTAGATGCACAATGTCACTCAGCAAACTTGTGACCCGTGGGTGACCTTGAAAATTAGGTCAGGGTCAATTATGCTTGCACACAAAGCAAGCCTCATAGTGGTGTACTGTCATATGCAAATTGAAAGTCCTGTCTCAAAAGCTTTTGAAATAATAGTGATATAAACAAAATTTCAATGAATAGGTCACTGTGACCCAGATACTTGACCTAGTGACTTACTTTTGATTCATGACACATTTTTTTTGTTATGATACATGTGTGTATAAAATTTCATGTAACTGACTTAAATACTTCCTTACTTATACCAATATCACCATTGTGCACTTGACCTTTGAACTCAAAAAGTAGTTCAAATATAGAGCTATGACTTTGATTTTCAAGAGTCTTCTAGATCACTCTATGAAGCTTCTTGTGTGTAAGATTTAGATTGCTAGATGCAGGCTTTCAATAGTTAGAGTGGTAACGTCGCTCAGCACATGTGACCATTGTGTGACCTTGAGAATTAGGTCAAGGTCAACTATGCTTGCACACAAAGTAGTCCATATAGGAGTGTACTATCAAGTGCAATTTGAAAGTCCAGTCTAAAAAAATTCTGAAGTTATAGTGGTAAACAAAATTTCAATGAATAGGTCACTGTGACCCAGATACTTGACCTAGTGACTAACTTTTGATTTACGACACATTCTTTGGTTGTGATACATGTGCGTATAAAATTTCATGTAACTGACTTAAAAACTTCCTTACTTATACCAATATCACCATTGTGCACTTGACCTTTGACCTCAAAAAGTAGGTCAAATATAGAGCTATGACCTCAATTTTCGATAGTCTTCTAGATCACTGTATGAAGCTTCTTGTGTGTAAGATTTAGATTGCTAGATGCAGGCTTTCAATAGTTAGAGTGGTAAGGTTGCTTAGCACATGTGACCACTGTGTGACCTTACGAATTAGATCAAGGTCCACTATGCTTGCACACAAAGTAGGCCATATAGGAGTGTAATATCAGTGCAATTTTGAAGTCCTGTCTCAAAAATTTCTGAAGTTATGGAGGTAAAACCATGTGACGGACGGACAGACGGACAGACGGCGCAGGATACGACAATGGGGCACACTCATACTGTGCTCAACTTTGTACACAATGTCATGTGGTGTCGTAATTTTCCCACTTAAAACATTTTGTACGTATCCATAATATGTATCCACGAGCCCGAGAGGCTATAAAGACGGAAATAAACTTGTCAATTTTACTCCTTCTTACACAAGCCCCCCCCCCCCCCCCCATTCGGGATGGTTCCTTGTCAAATTCATCGTAAAATGACCTTTGACCTGTATTACCACAGGAAAAAAGTCGCTGTGACAGCTGTTGATTTGTGTTGCGCAAACTTTTGACTCTGTCTACAATTGAACACTTAAACAGTTAATCCATTTTTTTGTATTACATATAAGATTAACCAAAATTGAAACAATAAATGCGACTTATTATCTTTGTCCCAGATTTATGCAAAAGACATAAACGTGGGATCACTAAGTCACGTTATCATGCTGGCGATATTAGGCCTGACCATCAGTACTTTGAGGGCAAAACATTTACTTTAAATGTAAAAAATTAAGTTAAATAATACATTAAGATTTCTTTTGCCACTGAACAACAAAAGTGCGTGGATATGTATATGTACACACACACAGATATATATATATATATCACCTATGAAATAATTACTCCCAGCATATCTCAATGTGTGTGTGTCACGTTATTACTCTATTTATTGGTATTATGATGTATACTGCATTTCAATCTCCTCATTCCTGGGGCAATATAATATATTATCATTATAGAAATATTATTAAACCTTTCTGGAAATATGAAGTTGTAAATAAAAAAAAAATCCTTAATGAAGCCTTCTTAATATGTTATGCTAATATGATTGTACTGACAAAGTTATGAGGTATCGGCACACGCTAACTATAAAAGTGTCAGCTAAAGCCTTCTTGAAGAATATCGAAAACACAGCCCCAGCTCAATTTCTTGCCCAGATAGAATGCACAACATAAGTCACATGACCACTGTAGAATGATATCACACTCAAACCATGGAGGATCTCGACCATCCTTGCTCAAACAAGTGGTTCATTTTTTTCTGCCTTTTTCTAACCTTTGACTCTAGTTACTTGTGTATTTTATGTTATTCCATTCCCTACTCTCCAGTCTCCGTGTTCTCTCCACTCCACTGAAGTGCAAAAAAGTACTACATGTGTTATAATAGAATTATTGCTGATTGTTTGATTTATTTCATTTCTTTGTTATATTGCATGTCTCGGTCTCTCAGGGGCAATGCATTAAATTTACATGTGTAAGGTCATACTATCGTCTTTATGACACGCTGACTTGTTTTATGATCAATCTCGAGGGAACAAGCAAATATTCAAGCGCCACTGTCACAGACGACAGACCACAAAACTTTGCTTATATTTGTGTAGGCGTTAGTTAACGTAGTACAGAACGAAAGCGTGTCCGGCTGAATCATGGCAAACGTGTATTGAAGTTTTTACATAATATACTTGCGGACAAAAATCAAGCAATTCCATAAGGTGGATCAGTTTATCTATATTATGGCATCTGTTCTGACATCAGGAAGGTAGTCAGCACTGCATATAACATTGTAGATATACTGATCCACCCTATGTGGAATTGCTTGACTTTTGTCCGCAACTATATAAATGGGGAGTTTGAATACTTTTATCTATCTTATATGTCTGAATCAGTCAAGACTTCGTTCAGTGTTTAAATTCCCTTCATGACGTGTAAGAGACACCACTGTACATGTCTATACTGCAGTCAATCATGTATGAAGTAAAAATTCAGTGGCTCACGCATGTTCATTGATCGAGGCGTAGAGCTCTTGCTGCAGCTCTCGTTGAGGGGTGAGGATGGCCGTCTCATTCTCGAACCTTGGAAAAGAAGTGCTTTCACAATTCACCATGGAAAGGTAGGCTTTACTGCCTATATTTCATGGATTTTTGTTTAAACATATTTTTATTTCTGAAAAAAAAA
This sequence comes from Hermodice carunculata, assembly GCA_964020975.1. NCBI lineage: Eukaryota > Metazoa > Annelida > Polychaeta > Eunicida > Amphinomidae > Hermodice > Hermodice carunculata. The sequence goes on from OZ026623.1 coordinate 24,347,997, forward strand.
ATACAATTGGGAAACAGGGCGATGCCATATATTAATCCCTCTTGCACATAAAGAAAGTGGGAGGAGAAATTAACAAGTAACTGACAGAAGAAAAATAACAGCACGGGACGCCAAAGATACGCCTTCTCAAAAGGAAACTAAACTTGAACTCAGAAGGATCCTCAGAATTTCGTACATTAGGTAGATTGTTCCATAAACGTACAGCTGAAGGAAAGAAGGGCGAATCAAAATGATTTGTTCCTGAGCGAAAAAATGACAGATTCCTCCCTGATCTTAGATTATATCTATTTGTCTCGTTAACAGAAACAAAAATAATGTTACGTAAGCATTGTGGAGCATCTCGCGAATAATTTTGGAAAAGAGAAACAATTTGCTTTTTTCGCGTCGAACCGAGAGTTTTTCAAAACCAGTTTCTTCATATGATAGATGGCGACTAGTTCCAGAAGTAGCTTCAGTAATAATTCTAGCTTAAGCTGATTGAATGTTTTCCAAGTGCTGAGATTCCTGCGATGTACAGTTGTCCCACACTACAAAACCGAATTTTAAGAGAGGTCTGATAAACAAAAGGTAACGGGTTTCTTGGGATTTCCTGTTAAGACAAAATTGTAAGTATTAAAAAATATTGATAATTTTCATTCCTCTGGTCGTTAGTTCTCGCATGTGGCTGGACCAGGTGAGATCAGAAAGGAAAGTTAAACCCAGATGCTTACGTTCAGATTCTAAGTTTTCATTCATGAATAGTAGATCAGAATGTTGTAGAGGAATTCGCTTTTTAGAAATAACCATACTGCTTGTTTTTCTGGGGTTAAAAGATGCTAAATACTGCCGTGACCAATCTTTCACTTCACGCTTATCACTATTCAGGATACCTGCGCCGCAGTGGCTTCACCTACCTTAATAGAAAGTTTTGTATCGTCAGCAAAAAGCCGTATAGATTACTATACTATATTTACAATGTCGTTTATGTATATAAGAAACAAGAGTGGACCTAGAACACAACCTGGAGGGACGCCCGCGTTGATACATCGGCACTTTGATGACGCTCAATCTACTACCACCCTCTGCATGCGACGGTACAGGTAATCGCCAAGTCACTGCAACAGAGGTCCACTTATGCCAGATTTGTGCAATTTGAGTAAGATGCCTGGAAGATAGACACGGTCCAAAGCTAAGATTATATCGCAAAAAAAAAATTTTAAAAAAAAATTAAAAAATAAAAACAAAAACAAAAAAAACAAACAAAAGAAACCAAAAACCAAAAAACAAAAAACAAACAAACAAAACAAAAAAAGCAAAAAAACAAACAAAAGAAAAACAAAAAACAAAAAAAAAACAAAAACAAAACACAAAAAAAACAAAAAAAAAACACAAAAAAAAACCAAAAACAAGAAGAAAACCAAAAAAACCCCAAAACAACCCCCCCAAAAACCACGCACACACAAAAAACAAAAACAAAAACAACCCCCCCCCCCAAAAAAAAAATTCTGCATGTTGAATGCTTCACAAAAATGATGATACAAGAACACAAGCTGGTTGACTGTGTTATCACCAGGTATGAATCCTCTGAAATTCTGTTACCGTGTCAAAATTATTATAACGATACTCGGATATCTGACAAATACACTTAGTGACAAATTTTCCAGGAACAGATGGTATCATTATAACGAGGTTTCACTGTAAAACGACGTTATCACGAAAGAAATTGAATTCGTATTTAAAGACTACTTTTTCCAAAACCCTACTTGTAATATTTAACAAGGATATGGGTCTATAGTTACTACAGTTGCTTGGTAATCCTTTTTTAAATAATGCAACCACGTTGGCCTTTTTCCATTGGCTGGGAAATTTACATTTCATGGATTTTCACAATTCACGGGACAAAATCGTGATTTCACAGTTACAGACTCATTGAAATGTCAAATCAGAGTCCATGATATAATATACTGAAAACTGAATTAGGCTAAGCATCACGTGTAAGAAAAAAATCCTCAATCCCAGTTCATGCAAAATAAAAAGCTTTACCATACCTCTTATGTCTAAGCAAGGAGGGCAGAGCTCTCTGCCCCCATTGGTCAAAGTGACCTAGCTGGTTCATTGAACTCGGCAACGCTCAGCGACCACGGTACCATAAAAACTTATAAATGTTATGGCGGCCAATATTGCTAGCTTTTTCTTCGCCATATCCACAAACATAGTCTACGTTAACACAATCAAATAGAGATCTCACAGTCGTTCATTTCTCGAATGACAATTCAGATTAACAGCTCAAGTGGAGTTTACCTGCGGATTGTGAATTTCATAGACGCCAGCCTTCCCCACTTTCCCTGTAGGTCGCAGATCTGACGGATCTCAGATTTGCGGCGATCAGTGTACCATGCCAGGTATTTAGGTGTTGTTTTGACGTGTCTTCTCGCCTCAGTATGCTATATATTCAGTCGCAGGCCTATTGCATGCAATTTACTCTGCAGGTTAGAAACCTTTGTATTGATCGAACAATTTTCAAATACATACAGATAAGGGAAGGGCGGGCAAAACGAGATCGCTTATGAAAAAGCACTCACATTTTCAAACTGAATTACATCCATGTATTTATTTTAAGTTCCTTTTTTTTCTTTCTTTCTCAAATTTGCGTGTGGGAATTCAAGATGCACCAACAGGAGGTTTTTTAATTTGTAGCTGAAATCATCCGTTTTGACCGCGTGCTTCAGCAAAAACGGTCACGGTACAGGGCAAAGAGGATCACCTTAGATCTTTCCGTTTTTTGCTTTTTGTTTTGTTTTGTTTTGTTTTGTTTTTTCTTCAGAATTTGAACTCCCTATTGAACATTTAAACATACAAATAAGAAGTGTAGAGCTGTTTTAGTTTTAGAAAATACACGTTAATCTTATCGGTCACAAACATACAGTTTGTCAGATTTAAAGTACCGCAAAGTGTTAATATTTTTCGGGCAAGAAGAGTCATTTCGCACGCTATATGTAAAACAGGACTAAAACGATCACTTTTCAAAAGTTAAAACAAAAATATGAAAAACTGCTTCAAATCATTTTACTACAGGAGAAAATGAGCACAGATGTCAAGCCAGTGAAATTTTTATGCCGACCATTGTACTGGATTTATGTGTCACCCCGCCATGCTAGCTTGCAGAGTCAAAATTTGCTACAAGGCCGAGACGGATCAAAGAGATTGATAACCAAGTTCAAACGGATCGGAGAAGATCTGTTTTACCCGACCCTTTTGCCCAGCATAGACATTATGAATGAACCCTGCCATCAGAATTAATGAATGTTCAATTCTGAGTGATACAAAAATTCTAAAGGCATGTGAAATTTCAGATGTTTGGCTGATTTAAGCTATTTTAACACTTCATTTCAGCTAAATTGATCATATATTTTCTTCGTATTGCATATTAGTTCCACTATTTTGAACCTCAGTTTTTCCTTGATTTGGAGGTATTTCAGATATATTTGGGAGATTCTCATATATCTTTTAACTGGCCCATAAACATACCTGAGTCTAAAATACAAACACAATGCCCACTTTCTTATGGTTATCTGATTACTTTACATATAAATTTGCTTGTAAAAACGTAACAATACTTTCATGAAATTTTGCTGTAAATGTGACCAAATATGATTTTAGTATTAAAATTAAACGTTTCCATTTCTATTGTCCCCTTAGCCTGGTGATCTTGCTCCTGTAATAACATTTAACAAAATGTAATAAAAATGCCATAGGGCCTATTTGAGACAAAATAGTGATCTTTCTCCCTAGCTATTTCCGCTTTGCCTGGCATTTTATGTCTGGGTCTTTGCTCGCATCTGGATAAGGTGTGGAGAGGATATCACCAACATTGATTGGTTTCAAATTAGTCACGTGCTTTTATTGATAAAAAAAACAATTGGTCACAGGGCGTGACGCCATGGCATATGAACTTCCCTCACCACAAAAATTAATTAAGAATAGAAAGAACCCGAATTAGATGAACAGGACAACGGGGATTTACGTGAGAAAGGAACGCTCAGGGGATATATGGACGCAAATTGCCCTGTCCACTTTGAACTGTGTGATGTGGGGCCAAAAAGACGCATGTTGCCCTGTCCATTTCGAACTGTGTAATGTGGGGCCACGCAGACGCATGTTGCCCTATCCACTTTGAACTGTGTGATGTGGGGCCACACGGACGCAAGTTGCCTTGTCCACTTTGAATAAAAACTGCCATTCCGACAGAAAGCTTTTATCCTTTGTTTGTGCCCTCTCCTTTCAATTCTGGCCAGGGGCTTATTTTGCCTTCTTATCCTTGTGCTTTTTGGTGAGTGTTTTGCTGTCGCTGACGTTTCTCGTTACACTTTCTTCACACCATTGGGTCACCATTGATACGCGCCCCTTGCTGTCTTTTAAGTGTTGAGTGTGAGAGTTGCACTTCTCCGGGACACAAGATTCCGCCACAATAGATTTCAATATTCTGACGGCGGTCAGGGTGACTGTTGGCGGAGAAAGAACACAGGTCCTCCCCGGCGGTCTGCCATCTTACATCACAGTATTGTGGAGCCAGGCCATGAATCTAAGATCACAGCCGACTTCGATTTTATCTGTATTTACTTCACTTTCATAAAACAAGTTCTTAAAAGATGACAATGTTTGTTATGTCTGTTTCCAAGCAGGGGATGTTTGCAACCAGACAAGTCGCAATAATGTCTTCACGATGACCATCTGGCGGGTGAAGTGCACCACGTTATCTGTATCGCACGAAAAGCAGATAAAATACCATCCGACGCAAGCTTGTTCTCAGTTTGACCGATGAATGAATGAAATGAATCAATCAATGGACCATATTGCCAAAGACATTTATATCGACAATGTCTCTTTTCAAAATGAGTTTACAAATAAAACGTTTTTTAGATAGTTCAATCAGTAATGGAATCTATTCATGCATGAGTCATGTACGCCGACATTACTGTTAGTCTACTTTATACATATTACTGTTAGTCTGCTTTATACGTATTTTAGAGACCAGCAAAAACGTGGAGTAGGTTTAAATATACTTTTCAATTCACCGACCCTTAGAAAAAAAACTTATGTCCAATTGGGAAAATGGCGGTCAATCTCAAATTACATGCCAATCACACTCCTTTAAGACGTCCGAGAACTGTTGAAAACACTGATCTATCACCCATTCTATGGATTACTATTTACTGAACACCATTCACTGACAAACACAATTTGGGGGGAACTCAAGAAAAGGATTCTACAAAAACAAAAACAAAAAAAAGAGATCATCTTGCCATTGTGTTGCATAAATTTACAAAACTGAATGTGGAAACGAAGTTAACATGGGTTTTCTGTTAGGTTGAAACTTTTGTATTTTGTTTAAATTACCTTTATTTGATTTTTGGAAATCTTGGAGATGTGGAGGTATATTATTACAACACTAGTCCGCAAAGTTTTTATTCCACCTATATTTATCTTTAAATTTCTTGACTTAGTACCTCGCGTCATTGGTCTTCACTTTCAAGTGCGACTTCGGTTTATGAATTATTTGTAAATGTTTATTTAGTTTCATGATTTGATTGATGAGTACGACCTCAGTTTATGGTTGATGTAAAATATTTGAATTTTATATTATGTTCTAATTGCATTTAATATGGTATCATACTTTGATTTCATGTATATTTGATGTTTGATTTATTTGTATGGTTTTATGATTTGATTTCTGTATCAATTATCTTGACGTATGATTTGTATGCATATTTTCCATCCGCGGAGGTCAAAACAAACAAAAAACAAAAAAACTAAAAAAAAAAAAAATAAATAAACCAAAAAAAAAAAAAAATAAAAAAAAAAATAAAAAAAAAAAACCAACCCCAAACATACAAATAAATAAATAAAATATATGAGAACTACCATTACTGATATTATCTGTATAATCTTTTCATCAAAATATTCCCATCTGAAACAAGTTTCCATCAGGAAGATGTGCTGGGTTGGACTTGTGTTGGCTTTAAAGTTGACTGATTTGGCAATTATTTTCTACCGGCTGCCACTAACAGATAGCAGAGTTTTCCTTTAGACATCCACCAGTCTCCCGTCTATCTTTAAAGTCTAGAGCCAAGCTAAAGATAATATTGTTTAAAGGGGATACCCCCCCCCCCACCCCACACACTTATTTTGCCTTCAGACATTTACCGTTTTCCACGCATCTGTCAAAGGCAGTGAAGATTACATTATTCCAGTCTTCAGTTACAGGCACACAGTGAGTATTGTGCGAGTTTCTGCCAACTTCTGTACAAGTGCGAATGAAAATAGTGAATACTTTTTTTCCTCTCTTGTTCCCATTATTCCGAATAAATTATGACTAACCTTGCCATAATCATATAATTCTTAGTAATATTTCATTAAAACCCCGATCTCAGGGAAAGAGACACACAAAAACATAGAAATTGTCTTAGATGAACTATAAGCAACAACAACAAATTAATATAAAAATATATATTTTTTGGCCATAATTAATATTTGGCTGATCCTAATGTGTTCTAATGTGTTCAAGTACAAAATGGAAAACAAAACATTGTCAACCATAAAATGAGCAGGCAAAACCGCCTTAGAAAGAAAAGAAAGAATAAATAAAATAAAGTAAAAAAACAAAAACAAAACACATACATACATATATATATGTATATATATATATATATATATATATATATATATATATATATATATATATATATATATATATATATATATATATATATTATATGTGTGTGTGTGTATATAAAAGGGAGGACAGGCGGGAAAAACAAATTTCTCAGCACAACAACGAGACAAGTCAGCGATCTGTCCAAGGAAAAAGAAGTGAGACAACTGAGAAAACAAAGAAACTGATGGGCTTCAAAAACAAAGGAACGAGAATCACGATGTTAATCCCCGGAAAAGGAAAATCCGAGATCCCTGTTTTATTGTCCACCTCAAACAATCAAACATTTTGAATGAAAAAAATATCGAAATATGATAAATGTCAATTGTTTCCTCCTTACACCTGTAACAAAATTATTCGATCCACATCATGCTCAGGGGAAGTACTGACGCCAATGTTAAGTTATATGAAAATGACTATTTATTGCAAAATGAGCTTCACTGTATCAAGTAGTCGCTTTCAATATGCAAATGAAATACTATAATCTCTATGTATCCGTCAGATGTCCGTTGTGTTACTATTGTCTTATGGACAAGTACGCGGTTACTGATGTTTGTGCCGTGTTTATTGAATACATTCCTGGGACACTCAGATCAACATTAATATACAATGTTTATAGATTTCATTCGACCAAAAAAAATAAATAATAACAATAAAATAAAAGCAGGTTTGCAGTGTACATGGCGTTGCCGGACTGGCAAAATGAATGGTCCCAAGCGCCTGCACGTGCCAAGTACACAATATTTGTTTACAACTCAGCTTTTCCAGCCGTTTTGGGGGACGATGGGAAAATGGTCATTGCTTCCCGGGAACAATGGAACATTTGCCATCAGTGTTATGGAACATGGAAACACAAACCATGTTTGGGAAAACAAGGGAAAAATAATTAGGGGAACAAGAAAAATATATTTTCAAAGAACATGGAACAAATGTGTCCTTTAAGCAAAGAGGCTACCCTCCTTGGGGACATGATATTCCTCTGGAACCCCACAACTGCCAGCTCAGTGCAAAGAGGATGTTTTTCAGTACGGAGTAGTCGGTATTTAACGTCAGCTTGTGATTTGGCTGACGTAACATTTTAACTTTTTCCTGCACAAACAACCCTAAAGTCGGCCGCGTGCCAAATCTCGCCAACTGCAATGATTTTTCTTGAAGTACCCACTAAAACAAAACATCTTGAATGAGAATTGTGGATGAGATTTATCAGGCGAGGATGACATGGGCAAACAACTTCCTGGGACCGATTTGATTTTCATTACTTCGTGTGCGCTTGGAGCCCAATATCGCCAAAACAATGTGGAAACGGTCTTACTCTTGTCTGGAAAGGGTTAAAGCTGATAAAAAGAAAAGAAAAAAGAAGCTAATTGTATTCTTAAATGCTTATAAGGAGATCAAAGTTTCACGCGCGTCAACATTTTGAACTACATATCCCTCTCATGTAATTTATGCCGGTCCTTTATGGGGGGGGGGGGAAGGGGGTGTCCAGCTACAAATACCGAAAACTCAGCAATAGAAACACAAAAGTCCGGTGAAAATATCATGGAATGGCCATTTATCAGCAGATGTGCTGCATGTTATATGCAGGACCAGGCTATCTTTCCTATATGGACCTACTATATACACTTTGACCTTTCACCCCTGGGTCCGCTAGATACAGAGCCGCTCGTCATGCAGGTCTTTGAAGGAAATGCCCGAAACCTGGACGGATATCTTGACTGATTGATTGACAAACTTATAAACTTGGGTTGTCATACATCAACAGATAAAATGTTGCTTTGCAGATGGGCCCTGCATCTGATGGAACGAAATATGGACAATAAAGTACACTGTAAAAAAACATAGTAAACGTTACTCGTACTAAAGGTAATATTTCCTTTGTTAAAGGTGAACTTTTACTAATGTAGGGTATAGGTTAACTTGATTGTTCAGCATACTAGTGCCATAGTAAACGTTTACTTGGTCTGGATAATTTGTGCAGAGATCTACTTATTTACAGGAGAGGTTTACAAACCCGCACAAAAAGGCTGAAGAAAAGCTACCAGTGGAGGAAGTCAAAAGGGATCCTTCACTAATCACGATAGGAACTCGCAGAATTTTAACATGCAAATCAATGGAGAAATAACTAAATATAGCCCTATTGACAGACATGTGGGTTGAGTCCTTAAACAAGGAATTAGGTACGTTTACATACCAAGTATTTAGCCGGTTAAGCAATACTGATCAGCGAAATTCGACTTGCGCGGTCAGGGTTGATAGGCCCACAGACACTAGTGACAAAGACAAAGTGACGAGTGTTGTTTGTTTCCTGTAAATATACTGCAGCACTGTGGCCTAGCTGTATGCTTCCCAGTTATCCCGACTCATGGTTGATCTAACGTTAACGAAAACGAGCTAGGTAAGAAACACTTTAAATACCCACTGCTTGAGCAGCAAGAGCCGAAACACAAAACAATTGAAACAAACCAAAACAAAACAAAAAAAAAAAAAAAAAACAAAAAAAAAAAAAAAAAACCACCCCTCCCCAAACCGAAAGCCCCCCCCCCCAAAAAAAAACCACTAAAAAAACCCAAACCAAATAAGTACGTGATGCAGTCCACAATGGTAAAAAAAGTGTCAATAAATGCTTTATGTTTCTCTCCAAAGAACTAAGGTCGGTTTCACCGTAAATTTTAATACGACTGTATTGAATAATTGTTTCAATAGGGGTTAGGCCTATTATATCACAGGCCTAACAGCCCAGTATCTTATCATTTCTTGCCAAATTCTGGAGTGAGGACACAGAACTCTCACCTCCGACATTTCGTTAACTTCTAACATTTAGAACTAATGAAAAGAAACAAAATTATCTAATCAAACACTAAAAATATAAAAACTATTAAATGAAATTAACTTTTTGAGACACTGAAAAAAAACTGTCAAACATGTAGGCCTATGTAGGCCTTCTTTCATGGTTCCATCCGAACTCATTCGTGTAAAAAATTAATACATTAAGCAGTAATTGAAAACATGAACTGAATAGGTATACAACATGTTGTTGGCCTAAACATTTACTAAAATAAGTAAAGATTTACTGCTTTCAATGAATGCTCCCTCAAACGTCTTTCAAAAAACGCCCGCTCCCGGGAATCTCCGCAACGCCATTTTGTAGCAGAAGACAGATCATCGGGTTTTCAAAGGGCAGATCACATTTACCAGGTGAGTAATCTGATCACTGTCTGTGCAAAATAACGATCATAAAAAGTTTGGCAATGTTCAAAGAGTCCGGAAAGTGTAAGATGTTTTTGCATATTCTTATGAAGTTATGCAGATGTCCTTTGATTTCGACTCGGCAGGGAAGCTCGAGTCTGAGTCAGTCAAAATTGCCCAGACGATAGTTTCTAACTTAGCATGCTGAAAGAAAGTTTGGACTATGCTAAAGACACACGGTGCAGTTTTGCCAGTTTATAACAAAACAAGATAGGCATATTACTATTTTTTTAAGATTTGCAAGTAACCTTTCTCAAGAAATGATTCAAAATGTCAGAATCGTTCAAACAGCGACTTTCTGGGTCATATGACCAGCGAAGCGCGGGAATATTCAACTAGTTTGTTCAAGGTTTACCAGAATAAGTAAACATAGAACAAAAGTTAGTAAACATGTTACAACATGGATTAGATTGGGTGATAGTTTGTAATGTTTACCAGAATAAGTAAACGTATCACAAAATTGGTAAATACGCCTATCTGTTGAATTCTGTATGAAATGATACTTATTACTTGATAGATGTATGAAATTTAGGCCAAATCACAAAAATATCCTGGTTTATCAACATCATCCACGCCCCCATCATTTTTTTTCGGTACCGCACCAAATTGTGTAAAAAAAATATTTGGTAAATATTTGCGAAAAAAATTTGCCGACAAAACTTCAATCAATGCCTTTAGTGGTCTGCACCTCTAGCACCGATCAAGAGAACTAGATTCTACGCCAAAGGCTTACGTCATAGATCTATACTTTATTTTGTTCACCTCTGGGGCTACTGGGCAGTGCCTGGCCATGCTGAGACTAAAGTGAGAGACTCCCCACCAAACATGTAAATGATGTAGTCCTCCCTGGCTTCTCAGTGTGGCCAGTCGTTCACCTTCAAAGCTGCTAAGCCTTGGGTGGTGAGTTAGAGCATTCTCATGCTATTCTGAATGAATAAATGACCTGTACAGGCAATGGAGACTTGCCGAAAGCTTTATTACAGTAAATCATTGAAAAAAAAAAAATTAGAAACAAAAAGACCCTCCCATCCTCTGAAATTGTGGAAAACCACTGATGATAAAGCGAGATATACTTTTGTGTTGTCTTATGGCAAATCATGTAATTTATTGACATCATAAATTATCTCCTTTCACAATCACAGATTTGAACTCGGACTCAGAAACCTTTATTTGGCCAAAAAGTTTTATATTATGCAACATGTCATTGTATAATGGCCAGGCTTAAAAATATGTTGGTTGTGGATAGCAGTTTCTAGAATTTGACCAGAGAGGGAAGGGAAATTTTTGTTTGGTACTTTTAAAATGTCTTGAGGGATTCAGGGAAAAATGGACACAGGGAAGTGAATATATGTCATGAGGGAGCACATTTTTTTTACTTGCCCCAGAATTTCCAAAAATATAAATGGCTTTGGCAAAATACATCAAGCAGAAGACTATTCTTAAAAATGTAACACAGATGATTTTAAATGATAATGATTAAATGTTTTTGTTGCAGCAGGATGGAGCCAGTCCACAGGATATTGTTCAAGCACCAAAGAAGCCAACACCAACAATTGTTATCTCAGGCAACTGTAATCTTTTGGAAGCACTGGATATTTACATTGTTTGTGAAGAGGAAATCATCTGCGAATGTCCTGACATTACCCAGGCTTTCACCTTGATGATGGGTTTGTTTTATGCTTTAAACATGCAATACCCATCCAAGGCAGCCAGTACCTTTATTTTTTTGCAACAGTACATCCTGAAATTGCCAGGTGGTGAGGTACCTGCAAAGGTACTAACACTGATTGACCACATTGGGTGAGGCATACATGTACATGTATGTAAGGCCTAGATGTAACATTATGATTTAGTATCCTGTGAATCAAAGTGGCGTACATGTTGTCCAATTGAAATGGAAATTATCAACAAATGCTCTGACATTATGCACTATATTGCAGGCTTTTACCTTGAAGATTGGTTTGTAGTATGTGTTAAAACCAGAATACCCATCCAAGGCAGCGGGTACCTATGCATGTATTTTTGCAACAATACATCATGCATTTGCCAGATGACCAGGTATGTGTAAAAGTACATACATGTACATTGATTGACCAAAGTGGGTGAGGAAGATGTCGCATATATACATTGTAATTGATTTAACATTCTCAAAGATCTTCAAAAATGAGATCTGTACAATATCTTGCTGAATGTATGATTTAATGAGTTACCGTACATGTTGTGCAGTTGAAAAGGTAAATGTCAGCAAATGTTCTGACATTACGCAGGCTTTCACCTTGATGATGGGTTTGTTTTGTGTTTTAAACATGCAATACACATCCAAGGCAGCCAGTACCTTTATTTTTTTTACCTACATGTGTGTGGTGACATTATGTGGCCTGTATGTGTGTGCTGACATGTGGCCTACATATGTGTGCTGACATGTGGCCTACATGTGTGTGCTGAATGACATCTGGCCCGTATGTGTGTGCTGACATTATTTGGCCTATATGTGTTGGCTGACATGTGGCCTATATGTGTTTGCTGACATGTGGCCTATATATATGTGTGTGCTGACACTATGTGGCGTACATCTGTGTGCTGACATTATGCTCTATATTTCAGGCTTTTACCGTAAAGATTGTTTTGTATTATGTTTTAAAAATGAATACCCATCCAAGGCAGCGGGTAACTATAGATGTATTTTTGCAACAAAACATCCTGCATTTGCCAGATGGGCAGGTATACACATGTAAAAGCACATGTACACTCATGGACCAAAGTGGGTGAGGCAGATGTCACATACATTGTGATTGATTCAACATCCTCAAAGATCTTCAAAAAGGAGATACTTGCTGAATGTATGAATTTACTGAATCAAAGTACATGTGTGCAATTGGAAAGGAAATTGTCAGCAAATGTTCTGACATTATGCAGGATTTCACCTTGATGATTGGTTTGTTTTGTGTTTAAACCTGTATGACCCATCCAAGGCAGCACGTGCTTGTGTATTATGCTTGCAATCATACATCCTGAAGTTACCAGGTGGTGAGGTGCATGTCACATTGATTTGGCATCCTCGCAGTCCCCTTCAAAGAAATATAATGTTCAATATGTGAAATACTCAATCGCATCCTGTATGTGTTGACCTGTTCAAAAGGAAATTATCATTATTTTGTGATATAATGCAGGCTAAATCACCTTGACCATGGGTTTGTTTGTACTTTTAACCTGACATACCCATCCAAGGCAGTGGGTACATATGCTTATGTACTTTTATAACAATACATCGTACATTTGGTGAGTGGCTAGGCACCTGTAAAAGTACTTTAGAACATTGATTTAGTACATGTTGTCCAGTTTGTCCTTTAATCTAAAGTTGTGAAATTCTTTTCAAGAAAGAGATACATGTAGAAAAGTTTACTGAATCACATAACATGTACCGTTTGTTCTTTAATCTGAAGTTGTGAAATTCTTTTCAAGAAGGAGATGCATGCCGTATATATACAAGTTTTCAGAATGTTTGAATTACTTAATCACATTACGTGTTGTCTAACTGATCCTTGAACTAAAGGTGTGAATCTCCATTTCTTTTTAAAAAGGAGATACTTTGTACTGAATGCATGAATTACTGAATCACAGTATTCTGCAGCTGATGACTGGTCATATATAACAAATATTGTGGATCTCCATTTTCTTGGATTAAACTGAATTTTACAGGCATTTTTGCTAAATGTGAAAACTTAAAGCAGGAAGGGCTTTTTACAAAAAATGCAAATGTAGTGTTGTATGATACAAAATTTTGCTGTTGTGTCAAGTTATAAACATATTCCATCTGGTCATTACTATATCCAGATGAAGTCCTAATATATGGACCACTTGGTTGTTAGGATATGGTGTGGTGTATGAGATTTGATGCAAGCTTTAGGTTCTTATATTTGAAACATTTAGAAACACATGAACCTGCAAGTTCCTTTGACACTTTGGGACTTGTAAGCTAAGGTTACAGTGTCTTATCTTCAAATTTCAACGTTAACATATTTTCAGATTACAGGTTTGCGAAATGAACATAAGTCCATCCAAGGACATTGTGAACTGAATGTTTTGAATCATACTGAGATTAATTAGTATTTCAGAGTTCTTATTCATAATAAAGTTAGTATGTTCAGAAGCCTACATTTATATCAAAGTTTTCTTTTCAAAATCAGTTATACTGATAAATTTCACTCAGAGAGAAATGATTCACCAGTTTGTTGAGTAAGAAATGCTGTGCTGTCATTGTAAGTGCACATTGTGTATTTTAAGACAGGTCTGTATAATTTCAAAGGGTCGAGCCCATAGGGGGGACCCTTTCGGTTTTTGGGTTGTCCGTCCATCTGTGCACCCAGATGTGCACATTCTCGTTACCGCGATATCCACAGAAAGCCTCCATGTATTTTGCTCAGATTTGGCAATATGCTTACCTTACCTGGCAAGATGAACTCTCTGCTGAAGAAAATTACTACTCTTGCCCTTTCCTGACACACATTCAGTACATGTATATGCAAAAGTGTCTTTACAGATTATTAAAATCAGAATAAACATATAAGCTCGTCAAAAAGTAAAACATTTTCCCTGTCAGAAAAGCATTTGGTCACCAAGTGAGTGTATCTTGGTTACCTCTTCTATCAATGTTTCTATATGAGACGTTAGTTTTAATAATATTGTCTTAATGCTCATTGGACAAGTCACTTGATGGCATTACTCTCAGTCATGGTAAATTACTGTCAACAACTGATGAAATTACTCCAAAGCAAAATTATAGGTTGGCATCTCTAATTAAGTGCCAGTCACAGGATAGGATGCACAAAATTAGTTAGTTTGTCTGAATTATTGCATAAAGTGTTTCGAGATTATTTTCCTCATAAAAAGACCTTTCACATAAGTGCCAACATGTTTATATTACAAAGAAAAAGAAGGTCCAGGCTAACAGCTTCCCTGTCATGCTCAGAGCTTGAGAGGAAAGCTGCTGATTCAGTCTCTAAACCTAGCGTTTCAAGGGTTAAACATTAGAAGCCAAAATGACATAGAAAGCATTTAGATACTGCAAAAGTACTAATTTTTGGGCATATAAATTTTCAGTTTTTGCATTTCAGGCATGTCACTGAAGTTTTAATTTCACTATTTCTGACACAATTCCAATTTAATCAATGTTAAAAATATTATTTCACTGAAATCACTCCTGCGAACGATCATTGCTGTCATGTGAGGAGAAGGAGAGCCAGTATTTCAGTAGTTCGGTATTGTGGTAAGAAACCTTACAATTTGCTTGCCTGCTAACATTGACCAGACCATTAAGTTTCATACATTCTTCCCTCTTTTCCCAAACATATACTGTGGAGAAAAATAAAGCAAGCACACAATGTTGAATCCAACATGTGAGGCACTCACTTTATTTTTCTCTGCAGTATATAATAGCACTGCAATCAAAGTTGGCTTTCGAGGCAATTGCAATTTGTATGCCTCCCCCAGTAACAGGAGGCTTCGTTAAACTTATGAGAGTCCTCAGATGTACTTCCAGATAATGCATGTTTACATGTACTTAAGTAGGTAAAACTTTATCTAAATTATATTAAATGAGGCAAATGACTGCTTTTTACTGATAAACTTTTAACTTGTTGAGTAAATGACCATTTTGCTCTACATACAAATATGTATTAAAAAGTTAAAGCTCCGAGAACATTTGTGTAAATGTTCACTAAAATATTTGGAACTCGATCTTATCCAATAAACTTGAATCTTTCACTACATGTGAATGTTTACTAAAAAAGTGATAGCCCTGAGAACATTCGTGTAAATGTTTGCTAAAATAGTTGGAACTCTACCTAATTCAACAAAGTTTTATCATTCATTGCATGTAAATGTTTACTAATATAGTTGCTGCTGTAATTAATAAGTAAAATTTCATTATTCATCACGTATTGATGTTTACTAAAATAGTTGCACCTCTACCTAATTAAGTAAAGTTCCACCATTCATGAGGTGTAAATGTTTACTTAAATAGTTGCTGCTGTACTTAATTCAATAGAGTTTCATCTTTAAACAAATGTAAATGTTTACTACCTTAGTTGCAGCTCAGCTGCAACTTTTTAAGTAAA
This sequence comes from Hermodice carunculata, assembly GCA_964020975.1. Lineage (NCBI taxonomy): Eukaryota > Metazoa > Annelida > Polychaeta > Eunicida > Amphinomidae > Hermodice > Hermodice carunculata. The sequence goes on from OZ026623.1 coordinate 24,364,050, forward strand.
GGTCTACTGATAAATATTTACAGTGTATGGTGCCCATATAAGTCCATGTACAAAAGAAGTACACACATTTACAAGACCCTCGGCACTGGTACCACGCTGAAGGTCACGTACATATGTGATGGGACTGTACAGGTTATAAATTAAGTGGGCGTGGCTTCAGAGCTAGCTTTGTTTTCAACCGCCTCACCTGCATTTGACGCAAATGCAGTTATGGAATTACTGGAACCCGTCCTTTCACAAGACCAGACACAGTAGAATCGATGTTGAATGTTGCACGGTCTCCGTGCCAAGAAAACGCTAAATCGAGACCACATGGCGTCTGGGCTGAAATATCACAAGAACTATGTATCCTATATTTGTATTATGTATGTAGGCCTATATATATATATATATATAAGTGTGTGTGTGTGTGTATACTCATTAGCCGCTGGTCGCTTCGAGGAGGGATGCGCCGCCGTTGTCCATGTGATAACGAAGCACATAAATCTGACGACCCGCTAAAATGCGAAATTCTATCCGGTTTGTGATAAAATGCACATAATGACATATTTAAGATTGGCACTTGTTAATGTAGTAAACTTATTACCACCATCTATATTAAGGTACTAGTTAGGCCGAGGGTCAAGACATGTTACATGCTGCTAAGGCCCTACATACTTGATTAAACATTTGACACGTGTGTGGAATGTGAAAACAACAACTGTTGATGTGGCCATGGTTATCCTTGCATGATGCCCTCCCCCCCACACATACACACACAGGGACGATTGCATGGTGAAACTGCCGTTTATTAACCCACTAGTAACAGTGTACACTCACCATTGGCTAGGAAGTCGCTTCAGGTTGGCCCGCTTGTCTACGGCATTCGATTTGTCTTTCTGCGTTGGACCCATCGGGCCCCCTTTGGGATGCTCATCGATTTTTAAGTCCTTCAGTTTGTTGGTGACTGATACAGTCGTCATGTTTAGGATGGGGGATAGTACTACGACTTGCACGGTAGCAGCGTCAGTTGTACTGCCGTGACGCTGTGGGTCAGTCCCCGCGATGATCTCTCTTTCCTTCCGTGTGGCTAGAATAAAACATAAACGGTACCGTGTTTGCTGGCCTCTATCAGTTGCTTTGCCCCTCAATTTAAAAACACCGATCTCAATAACAAGGTATGTAATACCTTGAAAAGATCCGACAGGAACCAATCACAAGGCCCACATTGTTGTGCATTGTCAGCGTCTTCAATCTTAATTCCTCATGTTCATTTGACCACTGCAAGCCTATTTGAATATGTACTAAATGCAGCAAAGCCCGTGCGAAAGCCCATTGCGTAAGACCGGTCAGTGCTAGTTTCAGCTCTCCGTTTATTAATAGCAGCTTCCAAAATATTACCCCTTCATTTTGTCATATGTTAAGCCAAACATTTTAGCGACCAGCCTTCAACGCAGCTCAAGCGCTAGCTTATGGTGTACATAACACGCATAAATACTAATTAGGCCTATTTGGTGTCAGATACTGCGTTAACAATATGATTGGCCTTGTTGTGTTTTGCTTTTATTATTTGGGGATGTGGTGCGTGAACAGCCCAATGGGAGCAGCGCTTGCGGGCAAACCTCCGAGTGAAGGTCAAGGACTAAACCGTGGACCACGGAGAAGAATGAACCAATGGGAGCAAGCTTTGCGGACACGCCCGTGAGCTGACGGCACAAGCGAAGGCTCAAAGTGCAGAGTGCGTGTGGACGTCACGGACTGGACTTTCCAGCGAATATATTTTTTCACCCGATTCGTTTGATACTGAACAAGTATGCACGCGTCTTTTGAAGCCAATACCCTATATTAAATCACAAGTTACCCAAATTTCCAAAAGCGTCCTCAACAATACCACTACCTCTATTTTCCGTCATAAGAATCTGAAAGCATTTTGCATGGAGATTGGAATAGAAGAATTCAATGGAAAAAAAAAGCGTCGAAAGTCAACAGCTTTCCTTGTCGCAAGGACAACTGTCGAATCATTCTGAACCAGGGAAATGCGGGATCAACTGAAATAAAACTAGGAAATATTTGTTTACCAGCATTGCCTGCGTGCAGTGTCTAAATAGCAGAATATTAGTTTAGGCCCCACTAGCCAACAGATGAACAATGGTCAGTTACATATAAATTGAAGTTTGGATAGCATTCCTATCATACATTTGAACACATTATAGATTTAACATTCCAAATGCCTTTCTGTGCATAAATTAGAATGCTAAAACGTTCTGCTCAGTTTTCATTTTATACACAATGGCCAATAATATATAAATAAAAGTGTGAGCTATATCCACAATAATATATTTGAAGACATTCAAGATCTATAGTTGAAACATGCTCAAATAAGCAAATTAAATATAAGTGTACTAAGATTTGAAATTTGTAACACCCCTTGTGCAAAAATTTTCGAACATCTTTACTCCTGCAAATAAAAGGCACAATCTTATCCACATAATAATGTCAATTGAGTCAAACATATTTTTTGTTTCACCAGACACAGGGATTGGAAAACAAGTTTTGCAACTTATATTAATTTCGCTCTCTTTTACAACATATCAAATTTCCCAATAACATAGGCGAACAAAGATATATAAATCTATTGAAAAGATATGTTGAAGAAGAGTTGCAAATCAATGCTTTATAATCATATCGGTAAGGGATAATAAACTTAAAAAAGACATATTATACTTAAACCTATGTAGAAGGTCTTAGTTATTAAAAAGTTTGGAAGCTAAAATAAATGTCTGGACACTTCCGAACAAAGTTGTATTCCAAGCATTACTTTTGCGAGGATCTCCGTAGACAAGATTTTGTACGCTTAACGTAGTAGTAGTTAATTACCAAAGAATTCTGGTCTTATTGACCGATGTCATTTGTTTACATTATACTGTTGCTCTTTCATTACCATATGTTCATTATGTCAAGATGTACGCAAGTCAACATGCGTGAACACAACTTTCCTGAGTTTTTTTAGTGCTAAAAAACTGCGCTTGTTGAAATGTATGGGTATGGGCGATTTAATACCTTAAACACTCCACTGAAGCTATAATATGTAAGAAAGTTGTCATTCGGACCCATAGAGTAACGAAAAAGGCTAACAAACAAACAAGTACCATTTAAATTTTGTTCACAGCCACCCAAAAGAGAGAGAGAGAGAGAGAGAGAGAGAGAGAGAGAAAGAGAGAGAGAGAGAGCACATAAGTAGTATAGTAGGTACATACTATACTACTCACATAAACAAACAATAAATGATGAGAGAATCAGAGGAAAATTAAAGTCAGAAACGTTTTATGCTGATTTTTTTCCCCCGTTTTATCAAGAAGTTTGAATGATTTGATGTGTTAAAATGAAATACGTAGGCGTTGAAGGGTACAAGAAGATTGCATTTTCAATTATAATACCATAAAGATACAGAAACGAAAGAACGAGAATATGTATAAACATGCACGTATGAAGTCTCTCTTTCTTTGGCAAGATTATAATTAACAAAGTATAAAAATTTCAGTTTCAATGCATCGGTGTGTGTGTGTGTGTGTGTGTGTGTGTGTGTGGAATTTTATTTTTTTTCGGGGGGAGGGGGGGCGACTTATTGAATTTTTCACCTTTTCACGTTATTTTCAATTTTCAGCTCTTTCTGATGACGCAATATTGGACGCGCAACTTTGTGAATTTTCCTGCTTTGTTTTTATGATGTGAACATGGACAGTTTAAATTAAAATCTTTGAACCTTTGATTTGAAGTATTTTTTACGCAATAAAGGGTAAACAGTCTAATACGGATACTGCTAGTGATACTACAGGTCTTTAACGAAACTGCTTGTTTAAACAGGCAATCTTGTGGTGATTAAGGAAGTATTTTGGCTCAGCTGGCAACTGGTAAGCTGAGACTCTGGGTTTCCGTCTGTCGTCCATCTGTAATTATTCACTTTCTTGACTTCCTAAGACCAGCAAGACGCAACCAACACCCACCCACCCACCCACACCCACACACATCAAACAAAACAAAACAAAACCCTGTGGCCAGATGTTCTTCAAATTTGTTTGGAATTTAGTTTGGGTTGGTCTCCACAAAGTTTTTTCAATTTGCTATGCGTCATTGATTCTTAGAGTTGTTATGATTTGTTGGTGTTTTTTATTTTTTATTTTGTTTTGTTTTGCATGTTTTCTGCTGGTCTGTTCTGATCCGGTCCAGTCCAGTCCGGTCCAGTCCGGTCCATTCCATTCAATCCCGTTTCATTCCTTTCTGCTTGAGAAAATCTTACAACGGTTTCTTCAGCAACACAGTTATGTCAATTGTTACGACAATATGGTAATCCCAGACCTTAATTTGTGTAACAGGTGGCTCTGTCAATTTTACTATTTCGTTATCTTATTGTGCTGTTATAATTTGTGACCTCTCTAAAACTGTTTGCTGGATTATGTTCTAACATAATTGGAATTTAGCATTTCTTGCCTTCTACAACACATTCTTCCCATATTTTGTTGTTACAACTTCCACAATATCACTTCCTGTGCTAGGTTTACACGTAGTAGTTGTGTACCTTGTGTTAGTCCATGACAAATATTTTCAAAAGATGGTGTTGCTGTTGGTGTCTTCTAATTTTTAAATATGGACCTACTTGCAAATAACGTTAGGTGCAATAAGAGCTCATGATTGCACGAGAAGTAAGGTTTCTGCAAAAATCGTACGACCGATCTCTTCAAACGTTTGAAGAAAGTACATATTCGGAAGGTCTTTACCAAGTTCGTTCAAATGATAATGTTCTCTGATTTTATACCTTCTATATTTTTTGTCGACTATTTTTTTATAATGATCTCAAAAATGACTTCCTCTGTGAAACCGCTTGACTTTGGAGGCATCTTGCAGTCCGAAGAAAAGTACGTATCGTAATTTGTTCATGGATGAGTGACCAATTTCTCAAGGTCGTGACACATGCGTTTTAATGGCCTGCCACAACTGCATACGTGGCTGTCTTAGTAACCATAGTCTCGCCTGGCGAGATATTACTAACGCTTTGGAAATAAAATATACTTAGTATAGGCAGATGGAAACTTATTCTTGTAACCAATTAGGAAGCACTAAATGAGGGTGGGTCAGGGGTTTCCCGTACTGGCGTACTGGGGCTCTTTATTTACCGTACTGGCGTGCTGGAAGCCCTCTTATCTTACGTACAGCTTACTATCCAAAATTTTTTAAAGATTTTTATTTTCCGTACTGCGTACTCTAGAAAAATAATTACCTGTACCAGCGTACTGAACATCCCCCCCTTCCTAAATGAAGATGACTTTGGAATTTGTAGCCTTAAATCTTTGTAAAAGACACTAACCTTGTGAGCAAGGGGTATCTAACCCTGTCTGTGACAGTGCTATGTGTGTCGGCTGCGATTGATAGATGTAAACAGCGTGCTTTATGGCGGGAAATTAATATTAGGGTCTAGTATTTTAACCTCAGGGTAATGACTTGAAAACAAAAATTTAGTTTGATGATTCTTCCTTCATTTTTAGGGTCACATTTTTACTATCGTGAGATTTGTGTAAGAACGAGAACTGCAGTATCGTGGGGACAGGAATTTGCCTCGAAGATGTCATCTAGAAGGGCCATGTTGAGACCACGCGCTGTTGACATTTACCTGATCCCCAAGGTCACAGCTATCACTACTTTACTGGATTTTAAAGTTGCCCGCAAAACTTGACGAATATTTAAGCAACTACTTTTAAAATTCAGATGACGATGGTCCCTGTAATGGCCATGCTGAGAATCAATATTGGCGACTGTGACTTAACTCTGAACAGCATAAGGTCACATTAAGATTTTCTTTCAGGAAGTGTCACAGGGAAGATTACAATTACAGGGGTTTCAAAGAGATTCGGTGTTTAGAGGAAGAGGAACGCGTAGCATGGGTTTTAGGTTTGAAAGGTGGCTTTCTGGGAGGCAGGAAAGGTAAATAAAAAATGTACAGGATTACCTGGTAGGATGCTGGGAGAAAAGGAATGAAATAATAGAGTTAGAAGGCAACAGGTTAAACTGGAATCCCAGAGTACAGGGAGGGAAGGGAATGGTGGTAGCCCTTATAAGGGCTCCCATGGGAAAAGCCTGAGCTTTAGCGGCGGAAATAGGGTGTATGAGGGATTGTGTCTTTTTCTTTTATGAGTGACTCAAGTGCTGCCCTCTGGGGTCCTAAAAGGGTCTGAATGTTTAGAATGAGTAGAGTTAAAATAAGGCTTGATATCAATCACTTTCTATTTTTCCTGCATACCCAATCACAGATAAAAAAAAAATCACTCTCAAAATGGCTGCTAGCAACTTTTCTCATCAAAAACCAATCAGAGAGTAAGAAGACGCCCTGAATATAATAAATATCGCCGTGAAAATGGCTGCCAGCAAGGTGCTAAATTCTATTTGCCACAGAACTTTGAATTTGGAATATCTTATCGACAAAAGTTATGACAGCAATGTACAAAAAAACAACAAGAAAACAAACAAACAAACAAAAGAAGAAGAAGAAGGTGAAGAAGAAGAAGAAGAAGGTGACGAAGAAGAAGAAGAAGAAGAAGAAGAAGAAAAGAAGAAGAAGAAGAAGAAGAAGAAGAAGAAGAAGAAAAGAAGAAGAAGAAACCAAAAACCAACCAAGAAGAAGAAGAAACCAAAAACCAACCATCCCCGAAAACTTGGTCTCAATTCATTACGCCGAATGGAAATACAAAGGTTATCACATGGTTGCAGCTGTATCAGCCCCTCGCACCCGTATTGTCACTCGACCTCTATACCTTCGGTCTCCTGACGACACGGGTGCTGGGGGCTAGTTCAGCTACCACCGTGAAATTACACACACACACACACACACACACACACACACACACACACACACACACACACACACACACACACACACACACACACACACACACACACACACACACACACACACACACACACACACACACACACACACACACACACACACATACATACACATACACATACATACATATATATATATATATATATATGAAGACAAAATGGTGTTGTAATTCCAATATGAAGCATACACATTAATTTCCCGCCAGAATCTCTGACCATGCCACGAGGTAGCTGTGACATCGAGTGGCACCATACGGGCTTATGGTGATGGATTGATCAAGGGTGTAACTCACATTTGTCTGAATGAAGACTATGCAAACATACGGCAACTTGTTATGTCAAGCTAAGTGTCACTTTGGAGAATATGACAATGGTTTTTAAAAGGCCAATTTTATCCAAGTACTAGTTTTGCCAGAGCAACATATTTTGGCATATGTGTGATACAAGGATCTTTACTTATGTACCAGCAATATCATTACCGACAAAAGCAACCCTACAGCAAATATGAGCGAAACTCAGTGTTCAGCAAGGTTGTAATTATACACTACAATCTTTGGTTTTTATAACGTTTGAAATAAGTTAATACATATTGGATGAATGTATGTTCAAAATATAGACTCTCTCTATCTCTCTGTCTCTCTCTCTCTCTCTCTCTCTCTGTCTCTCTCTGTCTCTCTCTACATATATATATATATATATATATATATATATATATATATATATATATATATATATATATATATATATATATATATATATATATATATATATATCCTAAAATTATTTGACCTGAGTACAAAAAGTCCCACATGAACAAAATTTGCAAAAATATCCATATCACTAAACACAAATTGTGTATAGGGGATCGCTCTGTTTCCGAATTGCATTTTTCGCAAATAAAAATGTTTTCAATATGTTTAAGTCAAAGTGTGTAATGTGACTATATTGCATCCAACAGACTGAAGGTTATACCTCAAATGATTGAAAAAATTATACCTGACAGCCATATTTGAACGCTAGAATCCCTACTTTCGAGCCTGGGGATGAACACATCTGTACGCTTTTGTATCATTGTTCCAGGCCGCCTACCGTGACAAACAGGTCCTTGATCTGTCCGGCATAATGTACATTTGGTTCTGTTGGTACATTTTTGCCTGTGCTTTTTTCTGACACAAAACAATAAATATTACTTAAAATATTAACCGAATTCCGCCATTTAAATTGTATTTCTTACCTGTGCATATTTTGCAGTAAATCAATTTGTGTACGGTCTCGTAAATTTGAGATGGCGATTTACCTTTGTATCTCTTCATGATGATGAAATACACTAGCTTGCACGTAAATTATGATAAAGTACACATCTGTTGTGTGCATGTTAACTCTCACTCTCCCCGAGTCCTTTCTACACGATGGAACAGATGTGCAAAGGTGATGGTAGAATACACATGAATAGTTGGATCACATCGCACTTCAACTTACGACCTCAGCACAACCATGTCAGTAAAAGTTAGATAGTACCAGTCTCAGTGTGTTTTTTTCCTGATAGAACATTGCGGGACAGGGAACTAAATGTCATGGACGTTTGACGTTTGCTGGTAACATATTAACCACCGAGCATTTTAAATATGCCATCTGATTTTTATTTTTCTTCAATGTTACACGTTCATATATATATATATATATATATATATATATATATATATATATATATATATATATATATATATATATATATATATATATATATATATGTATATGTATGTGTATGTGTATGTATATGTATATATATATATGAATATATATATATATACATATATATGTATATATATTATTTTTGTTATTTGATCCATTTATCTGACATTCAGTTATCTATCACATTTCTTAGGGAACAGATGGTGTCATTATAACGAGTTTTCAATATATATATACATATATATATATATATATATACATATATATATATATATATATATATATATATATATATATATATATATATATGCATATATATTTATCTATTTATAATATATTGAAGCATAAAAGAACCATGTCAGATGCTCCGTTGTCAACTGTCTCACCAGACATCTGGGACAGCTGTTCTCTCAGTCCCATAATATGGCGAGGCAAAAGCGAACAACATGGAGATAATAACAATACTGTTCATTTGGCAGGCATTGGGATCATTTGCAGCCCGCGGTTTTTGATTTGCGGCTTGATTGTGTTTATTTGCGACCGACGCAAAGAGGAGGGTGCAAATGACCACATGAAGGCCGCAAATCAAAACCCAAGGGCTGCACAATGATCTCAATGCCTGCAACAACAAACATTATTACTATTATATATATATATATATACATATATATATGTATGTATGTATATATATATATATATAATATATATATATATATATATATATATATATATATATATATATATATATATATATATATATATATATATATATATATATGTATATCTTTATTTCATAAACGCAGTACCCTTGGTCACATATAGAGATAGGAAATAACACAATTTGGTTGTTGCGTTAGGAGCACAACTGGGAACAGATCATGTCACAAGCAGTTGAGTGTCGGTTCAGTTGGATGAAAGCGAGCTCTTATGGTAACGTGCTGTGTGACACACCATAACCAGATACTGGATATTTTCACTGTTTCACTAATAATCCTGTGGCACTCTGCTTATTTGCCATGATCCTGCATCATAGCTGATACAGGTGGCCAAAAACAAAAATTTCCCTCTGACCCTATCTTCGCCTCTAAGGCTCAAGCATTTCCCATGTCCAATGCATGCAGTCATGGGAGCCTTGATAAAGGCTATCACCTTTCCCTTTTCTTCCCAAAACCCATTATACCAATTAATTCTATTCTCTTCTAATTCTAGCATTCAATTTCTATTCTGCCAGCACCCCACCAGGAAGTCCTGTAAGGTTCTGACCACTTTCTTTGCACCTGGTAAACCCCCTGTCAAGCCTAAAATCCATACCACATGCTCTTCTTCTCCTACGCGCCACATTTCATCTGAGCCATTACAGTTATGATCCTCATTTGCCATTCCCTAAATATATTTTCCCTCATATCTCTATATGTTTCACACCATACCAACCAATGGTCGGCCGTTTTGTCTGCCCACTGTGAACAAACTCTACACTTACCATTGCTACCTGCAGTCCATCTCTGTCTTCTACATTATCCTGCACCACCTGTCCTCGCTTACTGATTGTAAATATCTCCAGTAGTTCAACTTGCCTATGGCAATTCTGTCTGTTATGCTGCCCCATCCTAACTCCCCTACAATTGCTTCTGTTGCTGTGCACGGCGGTGCTCCCAGTACCCATTTTCCCATTTCATTCTGTGCTTCCTCCATACCCTGGATATCCCCCTCATTTACCATTATAACATCTAAACCATATAGCATTCCTGGTATTGCTTCTCTATCCCACAGCACTCAAGTGTGAATGCCCTATTAAAACTATTTATTGCTATAGATTTTATCATTCCCTATGTACAGTTCACATTCTGCTTTATCTTTTCAATATGGTTCCTGAAAATGCCTTAACCTGTTCTTTATCTTTACCCCTTTTCAATCAGATGCTCGCTACCCTCTGGAATTTGGAATTTCCCAAGTCTCCATTTTCTATCATCATCTGGTTTTATATGGTGTCATAACTTGGCTTTTGTCTTAGTGAAACTCTAACTTACATTTGTTCCGATATTCCCCTACAATGTTTAACATATCCTTTAATTCTTTTTGAGACTCAGCCATGAGCGCAATGTCATTCACAAAAGAATAACCCAGGAACTTTCTGGTGTCCTATTGTTACTCCCTTATCACAATCCAATAGCTGTTCACCTAAGTCCTAAATATATAGAGCACAAAAAAATTGGAGAAAGCACACACTCTTGCTTTAAGCCTATGTTCAGCCATGAATTTTGTACCGAAACATTTTCCAGGGAAAAAGTGCATTCTACATCCTTGCAAGGGGCTTTCACTGTTTCCAGAAAATTGCCTCCAAATCCTAACCCACTACGTTTTTCCCACACATCATCTCTTCATATCTCATCATATGCCTTTCTTACATCTAAAAAACAACAACAACAACAACAACAACAACAACAACAACAACAACAACAACAACAACAACAAAACCTTTCTCTGCCTTTCTCTTGCCAATTCCAACACCTAAGTCAGTATAAATACGTGATCACCTACCCGTCTCCTTGGTCTAAAACCATTCTGAATTTCTCCAATAAGCCCAAGTCTTTCTATTATTCGGTAATTAAGTTCTCAGGCTTTCCTGACAACCACCCGAATATGTCCCCTTGTGTATGTTCCACTGACATTTTGTCTTCCCTTTATCCCTTCTGCATGCATGTCAACTAACATTTTCATCCAGTTGTGGTCACTGCTTAAATCCAGTCTACTCTCCTCATCTACTTCACATCTTTGTGTCATTCGAAATATCTCACTATCCAGTAAGATATAATCAATTATTGTCTGTCTGCCTCCCAAGGACAATGTCGACTTCCCTTTGCACGGTATGTCCCTGTTCACTATTCTCAGTCCATGTTTCTGAACGAAGTTTAATAACCTAATTCCATCCCTATTAACTTCCCTGTCTCCTCCTTCTATTCCATCTACTCCATTCCCGGGCTCCATTCCCTATATGCACATTGACATCCCCAGCAATCATAACTTTATACCCCTGCTGGATATCACTAGTCATCATTCTAATTCTGTCATATATTTGGTCATTCCATTCATTCAGTAGACCCGCACATCCCACATACATTATACCTGTTGCTACTCTACTTCCATTCGACTTTACTTCTGTCCACTGCATCTCATTTTTCACCTCACTATCATCATTCCATCTGTCCTTCCAGACTTCATACCAATTTATCCTTTCCTTTATTAGAAACCCTACTCCTCCTCTCTTCCTTTGCCCATTTTCTCTTCCTCTACTTATCATATCATATCCTCCGGGGCCTGTCACTATCCCTATCTCTTCACTTCAAATTATATATTATGTGTCTGTACTAGTGCTATAATATCCATCATTTTACTTTCAGCTACATCTTCTATATCTGCCATCTTCCGCTTGAATCCTCTACAATTGACATATCCAATTTTCATGTTGTTGTTCTTTTTCTCTCACCATCTTGCTCTACTATTACTACTTCCTGTTAGCCTGTGACCATCATCCCGTTCCAGAACTGGCCTGGTAGTTTCTGGGGTTTCTATTTTCTCTGCTGTTGCACCCACTCACTGTAGACCTGCCCTAACCTATCACCTCCCCTTCTGACTCGGGTGCACCCATCCCCAGCAAACATCTCCCTCCTCATTGCAAAATCCTCCCACACATCTCCAAATGCTATCCCCCTCTGCCTTCATAACCTGTCTAATCTACTATTAGTCCAACAAATCTGACTCGCTTCCCTTACACTCATCCTGAGCCGGTAACATCCCCATCACCAGAGCATCACATTCTAACTGCACTAACCCCCCCACCCCACCCCTACTAGCTTCCCATACCTGCCAAACACCGTCTCAGTCCCTATTCCTTTCCCCTACTCTTCCCTGTCTGAGAGATCATTGGTGCCCACATGCACAATGACTTTCAGCCACTCCTCACTCCCTCCTCGAGCCTCTCCTTAACATCTCTAATCATGGACCCTGGTAGGCACAATCTTACCCATGCTTCCTGTCTTCCTTACAGAAGATCATAACAATCGCTCTCACCATGCTACTTCCTATAACCACAGCCTCTGTAGGTCTATGCTGTTCTCCCTTGTCACTAAGCTCTGCCACTCTGTGCCTCTCCTCATCCTCACCTCCCCCCTGATCTGTCGACCTATCCTGTTCCCCTCAGCCTTTCCCATACTATCCTGGACCTTGCTCACAACAGCTGGAGCCCTGGCACTGTCAGCTATGCCTCAAAAACCTCCACCCTCCGGGAACTTCCCAAACCTAAACTGAAAGCTCTTCTCCCTTGCCTCCTGCAGAGAGCAGGCTAGTCCTGCAGCACTAAACTCTACATACAGCACCTCTCACACTGTGTATGGTCATCCCACTCACCAACACCCCACCCCCACCCCCGGCTCTACCCTGCACTCATCCTCCCCTCCTGCCTGCTCCCGTCCTACCTCAACCTGTCTTGCTTCTGCCAGCCTCCCCCTTCTAGAAGATCTCCAGCCTGCTGCCTTCTCTCGCCCTGCACCCCTGCTACCCTGTTGCAAACCATGGCACTCCCTGAGATGTCTCCATATATTCATTAAACACAAATTCCACAATATTTCCACCAGCCTAAAAATCTATGTCAACTCTCGTCGAAATCTCGCTGCAGAATCGCTGATCCAGTTCAAAATGGCAGCCCTATTTTTGCTCGCTCAAGGTTCCACGGGGGTAATTATGCCTGTGCTGAGGTAACATGATTGGAGAGTGCCAATAAAATATCAGGCCTAGGGATGCAAGGGGGCTGTATATTAAAAAAGTTTGCTACCAGAAAGGCAGATCTTGGCCTGATAGTGCAAAACAATGTATACTTTGAGCTGACATGAATATTATGAACGTATGTACACTGGCACCAGAATACACAGTGATTCCGCAGGAGTCAACACTGTGTGCGCGCAATGATATTGCAAGTAGTACTACGCAGAGCTGGTTGCCACGGCAATTTGCTGAAAAATTTCTCATTCATGCTCATGTTTTCTGGTGTTTATTTGATGTAAACAATTCTTACAAACATTTTGGTGTATAAAACTTACATGTTTGTAATCCATTGAGTGAACAAGAAGATGGTATCTCTGTTCGTCTGTGTTTCCACAGGTTGAATTACTGGCGTGAAACCTCAAACTTTCTGATCCAAAATTCCTAAAAATAGCCTGAATTTACACAAAAAACTTTTCCTGTGTTATCTCTATATATTCATGAAACAAATCCTGTTTTAATTTGGTCAAACTCCACTAAAATTACACATGCTTCAAATCCACACCTTCTCTCGCTAAATCTCACCAGTCCTGTGGGGTCTTTTTTGGAGTGGTTCCCCTGCTTTGCCCTTTCAGTAAACTGGTACCCAAACTTTATATATATATATATATATATATATATATATATATATATATATATATATGTATATATATATATATATATATATATATATATAACAGCCACAAGTAGAAAAGAAGATTTGCTTCAAATGAAATCTGTGTGCCTCTAAAACTTGCCTCAATTTGACTGCTGCAACTTTCGTTTATACTTTTTTAGATGGGCCTTCAGCACAAACCTATGAATTAAATAGGGATTGGCACCTCTACATACAATACCTTTGACTGTATTCCACATTATACCTTTACAAATGGCCCAAAATAGCAGAAATAAAAAAATACCAGTTTGAATTTGTTTGTGGCTCATTGCTTGCACCTAAAGCAAAGCCTATAAATTGTTGAATGGCACTGCCCTACCTATGATACCTTTAAATCAATATTTAAACTTTTTAAGTACCCATAATTAGCATAAATTAAAATTCTGCAACTTTTCTTTATATTCATAGGATGCGCCTTTAGCACAAACCTGCAAACCGAAGTTGAAATGCCACCTCATGCTATATTTTTAATGATATTCAACATTTTATCTTTCGAAGTGCCCTTAATTAGCATAAGTTACAATTGTACAACTTTTGTTTGTGGTACACTGTGATTCATTGCATGCACCAACAACACAAACGCATAAATTGAATTGAATTGGTACCTGTACCTATAATATTTTTGAAGATATTCAACATTTAAACTTTTCGAGTGCTCCTATTTGGCATAAATAAAAATTCTACAGTTTCTTTTTGAGGTCAATTGGCATTGCCTTCAGCACAGCCCTTCATATCTATGTGTGTGTCAGAGAGAGAGAGAGAGAGAGAGAGAGAGATGAGAGAGAGAGAGAGAGAGAGAGAGAGAGAGAGAGAGAGAGAGAGAGAGAGAGGGGGGGGGGTAAATGCATTTTCAGAAAATCATTATATAATTATTATAGATTTCTTGCGGAAGTAACTGGTAAAAAAAATAATCTTTACAGACGAAGGTTACATATTTTTGTGTGTCACCAGAAAACAGAAAATCTTCACTTATTTCCGCTGAACCCTTATCAGTTGATATGGGAATATACATCCGTATTCTCGCCTAATTCATGCAATATGTTGAACACGTGTTATTAACTAAACAAACGAAAATATAATTGCACGTGAATTCAGCACGAGATTTTGTTCGGGGTTAATGTATGCACTTACACCCCTCAATAAAATATGTTTACACCCAAAACAAACAAAACAGCACAAAACAAACAAAAACAATACAAACAAACAAAAGTGAAAACAATCTAAACAAACAAACAAACTAACAAAGTTCATTTTAGTTAAAACGAATTTCAATATATAGAATATATTTTTAAAAGAATAACACGTGCAAAATTAAGATCTATTTAATATCTGACAGGCATTGTGAAAACATCCAGGATAACGTATCCAAATACTGTGGATTGATTAAGCTAGCACAGTATCTGTAACTGTTGAAAATTGAAAAACGTTATATTGGGCATATTACAAAGAAGTATCAGCAAAGTCTTCCAAATTTCACTCGAGCTTGATTTAACAGCCTGTAGCTTTTTTGATCAGTTGTCTTTTCCGCCTTGTGGGTCAGCAACCGCAAGGGTAAAGATCAGCACCAGATTAACTTGTGCAAGTTGCATAAGTTACATTTAAACACGATGCACTTCAGGCTTACACACTCACTAGAAATTAGGCGTTAACGCCTGGCATTTGAATCTGCTTTTGAAAAACTTGAAGATTTTCTGCACTTGTCTGTTTGACGATCTGGTGTGTCCAAGCTCACTTCTGAAGATATACAAGGCCCAACGCAGGATTTTTTTTTCAGTCAAGGTGTTCTCAATTGTTTTGTAATCTTAAGCCTGTGCTCTTTAAAATTAGGCTTTGGGTCGACTGGATTTGACCTCACATCGAAGATGGCAACCGAAATGCAAAATGGCTGTCCAAATCACTTAAATTCCATTAATATTGTTTCTTATTTTCTGCCATTTGTTTTTCGTATATTTACCTTGGGAGGCCACCCAAATTCGACCTCAAATCTAAGATGGCCGACCACATCCAAAATGGTGGCCAAACTTCCGCTCTTAGATTGATCCGGCCTATTCTTATAAACACGTAGGGAATTACCTGAACAGTTATACTAGAAACGTGAGCATAAATGAACATTTGCGGCCTGCAATCCGCTACAGCGCCCGCTGTGTCGGTACAAGTTCACAGAAAAGGCGAAGCATGGGAATCATACTAAAAACCCCACTTTGGTAGGCCTACTTCCTGGATTAAAGCGTGTCAGGTGGGACAGCGTTAGGAACTTTATTCAATTCAGTGCTTATATTGGGAAGGCAATTATATCACTGTTGGAAGATTAAAGGGGAACAGCAGTGAAAGTTTTTACTTTTTGTAGTCATTAATGCTCATTTTAGGTGTTCATGTGACAAATTTTCAACATTTTTTCTCAAACAGGTATTTAGTTAGAGCTATTTTATATTTCCAGTAGGTGTTCTGATGTGTGATGTCACCTGGGCTACCCTCCATATATAATACACAAACCTTGAGGGGCACCAAGCTGAGATACACAACATTAGCAGGCATATCATAATGACTTGTGTACTGTGTTAATCACCCCCTTTGATCTTATCAGTGTGGTATATTAGTTGACACCTGCTTCAGTAGTTGATTACACAACCTCAGGAGCTGTTAGCTTGTGTATATTGATTTCTGCATTTTTCTTTCCTTATTAATCCTCATTAAATGAGTAAATATCTCAGTTTAGTAAATTTGATTATATCTATACACACTGCTTCATCCATAGTAAAAGTGGAATATGTGTACTTGGTCAGGGTTCCATGTTTTTGTCAAAGTTTTACTCGGCTGTCATTGCATTAGCTGTAGCAGTTAGCCCAGATGACATTACAACCCCTCATTTACATATCTAAGAAACCTTGATATCTACTTATCCAGTTGGGAATAAAGTTTGCATTTTCTGATATTGGTTCACATTTATTATATGAAACAACTCAAAAATTGTAAATTATCACCGCAGTACCCCTTTAATCCTTTTAAATACTAGCCTAAGGATAGTGTATCATGATCTTAATTAAGGTAGGCCTCTATGCACACATATTAGGCTAATAAAAGTAGTAACAATGTTTGTTGTTGCAGGCATTGAGATCATTGTGCAGCCCTTGGTTTTTGATTTGCAGCTTCCTTTGGAAATTTGCACCCGTCGCTTTGCGTCGGGCCCAAATTAACAAACTGAAGGCGCAAATTAAAAACCGCAAGCTGAAAATGATCCCAATACTGCAAAATAATCATTAGTATAATATTATTACTCATTCATAGGGCATCACCTACACGTTAACATCATAACACTGGGCATCAGTGGCGAGGTTGTGGGCTGTAAATGACATGAAGCGACGGGAATCAGTTTATTTTAACCTAATAACTAATAATTGGCTTTGGAAATACAAATGAATAATAATAGTAATAAAGTTTGTTTTTATGTCATTGGGAGCATTGTACGTCCCTTGGTATTCGATTTGCAGCCATCCAGTCGTCATTTGCACCCTCCGCTTCGGTTCGGGCGCAAATAACCACTGTTGGGCCCAAATCAAATAGGCCTATCGTGGGCCACAAATAATCCCCATGCCTGCAAAAAAAAAAAAACCCCTTTTGTTATATCATGTGTCAGTCAGATCAGGAGGCATGACAAAACGCGTTACACGTTTTATTTTGTCTTCATGCATGTGAGTGACAAGTTCACAAATAATACAAAACAGTAATATCTTGGAATGCATTAGCAAAAATATCTTTGAATTCATTGTAATGGTGACATACTGTTGTTTAACGCTTAAAGATACGGACTGTTGTTTACTGTTGTTTAATGCTTAAAGATACGGACTGTTGTTTAACGCTTAAAGATAGAGACTGTTGTTTGCATTTTTACGGGCAAAATATATGAAATATGAAAATCATTAGGCTGCATCATTGAAATGGCCCGGTGTTTATAACAAGTCTTTCTTTCTTTCTTTCTTTCTTTCTTTCTTTCTTTCTTTCTTTCTTCTTTCTTTCTTTCTTTCTTTCTTTCTTTCTTTCTTTCTTTCTTTCTTTCTTTCTTTCTTTCTTTTCTTTCTTTCTTTCTTTCTTTCTTTCTTTCTTTCTTTCTTTCTTTCTTTTCTTTCTTTCTTTCTTTCTTTCTTTCTTTCTTTCTTTCTTTCTTTCTTTCTTTCTTTCTTTCTTCTTTCTTTCAGCAAATTTGTCCGCCCTTTTTCTCAGAGACTATTATGGTTAGAACTTGAAACTTGGCACAACTATACTTCTGTACATGAATTCTTGTCTTTTTATAATGAAAGGTCATGATTTTCAACGTTATGCAAATGGGGGCAAATTAAAGTTTTAAGTCTTCAAATTCTTATATGCAATAGTACATGTGGTTCCGATATTATAGGAGTTCGATCAAAGCAAAGGCAAGGGTCATCTTAAATGTCAAGGTCACGTCGAAGTCAAAGGTCATGTCTGGGTAAAAGGTCAATTTTATGTCAAAATTTCATTTCAAAGGTCAAAGTGATCTTCAAGTAGAGGTCATCTCAAGGTCAAAGGCCACTTTCGTTGGTGGGTGTCCGATACACACACTGTCAAGTTTGTTGCCACAGGATTTTTTATCTAATTTTTGATCATGTTGGGCTCAAATTATAGTTATTGTAACAATGCACATTTTTGTAATTTACATGTGACCTCTAAAGTTCAACGATCAAGGTCATTTGTACCTTTGAAATTTTCATTTAGACATCATTTGGTCAATTTTCATCCAATTTAAATCATGTTGAACTCCAATAGTAGGTTTTTGAACACTGCACATTTTGTTAATTTACATGTGACCTGTAAAGATCAAAGGTCAAGGTTATTTGGACCTTTGCAATTTTCATCTAGCCACAACTTGATTAATTATTCATCTGATTTGGTTCAGGGTGGGATTAAAAAAATGATATTGTAACACATTACATTTTTTTTTTAAATTTACATATTTACACGTGACTTTTTAAGGTCAAGGTCAAGGTCAAGGTCATTTGGCCCTTAGGAATTTTCATGCAGTCATAACTCAATTTCCATCCAATTCTTTTCATGTTGGACTCAAATTGCAGGTATTGCAACACTATGCATTTTTGTAATTAAGATGTAACCTTTAAAGGTCAAAGTCATTTGGTCCTTTGAAAGTTTCATCTAGCCATAACTTGGTCAATTTTCATCTGATTTGGTTCATGTTGGGTTTGAATTGTAGGTATTGTAACACTGTACATTTTTGTTATTTACATGTGTCCTCTATAGGTCAAAGGTCAAGGTGAAGGTCATTTGGAGTTTGAAATTTACATCGAGCCATAATGTAAATGGAATGTAAAGTACCAAAGGACAAAAGTTGAAGCATTTAATATTTACAACTTTTGAAGGCACACAGACAGGTTTGTTTTGAAGCAAATCTTCTTTTCTAGTTTTCTGATGTAGGCCTATCTCTCTAAGCAAATTCTTAATTTTCCCGACCTCCTCTTAACTGATTCTGCTGTCAGTCACATTTGGTGGGAATATGAAACAGTTCTTGTGGATGGTATGTATTTGCTGTAGCCCGTCTTGGTATCTGTCAGATTGTGTATGAAAAATGAAAGTGTATTGAGGATTTCAGCGCAAGTACACTACAGATTCGCATGGATCCTTTTCGGAATTTGTGTCATGGTTTGTTCAACTTCTTCGTATTAAATGCTTTCAGCTAATGCCCATAGTGACGTCATCACTCGTACTGTATACCTTATAATACAGTCATGCTTTTCAAGATCAGACAGAGAGTGATAAACACAATGGCATAAATTACCATCATTAATAAATATGAATCAGTTCTACAGTTGTGGAGTAAGAATATATAGCCTATACATGTACAATGAAATGTTACCTCTGTGCTTGAACTACCCGCATGTTCTTTCATTGTTTCTTCGGAGAGTTTGTATATAGGCCTATCCATATCTCTGTTTAACAACAAAGAGCTGAATAATTATGTCCCGCCATGAGAAGTACGTCACATGAGGATGATCCAGATAACGACACCTCGCATAGGTGAATGAAATTTCTCTTGAGTCACTGTATTCCAAAGTTCAATTTTCTTTCACTGTACGTCTAGCTGCGCAACTTGTATTTTCTTCTCCTTTTTCATCCGATCCGTCTGACAAGTCATTGGCTTTACTGTTAATTTGCTTTGTCAATGCATTGATTCGGTTCCACAAAATTCACATACTGCATTTCTGAAATAAAATGTTACGTGATGAAAGTGCTACGCCAAATGTACAATTAGGCAAAACAGTTTAGATCAGCTCCGAATCTTTCAAAAGTAGTAGCCTACTACTTACTACTAGTAGTGCTAGTGGTACTATACTGGCAGTGGTAGTAGCAGTAGTTGTAGGTAGTTGTCGTGGTTGTGGTGCTTATGATCGTGAAAGGTGAATTAAGGTCGCTGAAGTCATCAAAAATACACTAGTCTACCTTAGTACCAGACAAATTCGTAGGAGTTTCAAACATAAAGAAGCGATCCATAAGTTCACAGGGCACCGTGTGACGTCATGGCTTGGTGAAGGCAGATCAACGATGAAAACAAGGTAGCTTGGCACACCGGACACCATCAAAGTCGGGTCAACGCAGATAAATTATTTTCCAATTGATTATACGCGATTCAACAAGATTACAGATTTTATTTACCAAATAGGCTATCTTAGCCCAGTTTTACAACCCTTTCAGCCAGTCCCTAAAAAGGTGGGATCGGAAGGACAATAACTGACGTAAATGGTTTTAACTGATAACAGCTGGGAAGTTGTTGTTCATGCCGAGCAAAGTGTATCAATATTGCTTTTAGTTACATCACATTGTTATTACCGTCACTGGCGTCCGCGCTCAATAATTAGGCCTATTTTGAGTCTATTGGTGGACAAAAAGCTTATTGCTCGCCGATATACTTAAAACAATTATTGAGCGAAGACACCAATAGACCTAGCTAATTCTGATCGTCAAAGTTTGTCCATGTAGCAAAATTTACCACAATTATAATATGAAAGTTTGCAAGTCCATGATAAAGCCAACATAGACTTATGTTTTATGTCTAAGTAGTTATTCTACACTAACTTCATTTTTGGGGTTTTTTTGTTTGTTTGTTTGTTTGTTTTTTTTTTTTTTTTGTTTTTTTTTTTTTTTTTTTTGTTTTTTTTTTTTTTTTTTTTTTTTTTTTTTGTTTTGTTTTGTTTTGTTGTGTTTTTGTTTTTGTTTTTGGGGGGGTGTTTTTTTGTTTGTTTTTTTTTGGTTTGTTCGTTTGTTTGTTTTTTTAGCTTGACACTGTCGTTTATTCATGACTTATATACTCAGTAAGAGGTGGTCAGAAATTAGATCAAGTCTTCGTATAAAAGCTGAATTACAGGCCCAACTGCCCTTGCAGGCCGACCCTGTTAGGATGTGGCAGCCCGTAATCTAATAAAAGACCTATTTTGCTATATAAAACCAAAAAAAAAAAAAAAAAAGTCTAGGTTATATTTTCTCTGGCTTTGGAATTAAAGAAAAATATATCGCCTGAAACAAATTTTCACAGAAAGTATGTCGACTAGGCCATTTTTAAGATTATTTTTTGCATGTAAGTCCTAGTTGTCATGGGGCCTAGTATAACTTTTACTTTTGATTTTGCGCTGTTCTATCGAATAAATTTACGTTCGTTTTACCGAATAATCAGAAAACTTACCTTACACCCAATAAACTGTATCGAACACCGGCGAATTCAGAGAATCAAGAACCCCATCGCGGGCTCTTAACCCAAAGTGTAACATTTATTTCGGGACATATCTTAAAGCAGTCTTTGTTAGCAAGCGGGTATAAACAGATACTTAACGGATGTTATTGTCATGAAGTTTCCCGTAATCAATGTGTCTACATTCCAACGTCCAGTCTCAGTGCCCGGTGTCAGTGGTTCACCCGGATGTAGCTCCGCTCTTGACGCGGGTCGGACATCTCCTTTAAAACTTAAAAGCTTTATACACTAGTCCACCATACCGACACTGGTATAAACAGGTAAACAGTAATACAATTTTTAGCACCATAGAGTTGACTAGAGGTGTTGTGAGGTAAAGTGTAGGGTATTAGCTAGAAGCCACCTCTTCCACTATACTGGATGATGGATGAAAGAAATCCTGCAAAAAGTGAGTATGATCATGGTTTTCCGACTTAAGACAGACTAGAGAAATTCTCTAGGTGGCTTAAGTATTTTTAACCCCGGGTCCTTTCCCTCTTATTCTTACCGCTCTAAACACTTTGAGGTCAACACTTTGTCATTTCAAGCTCCATCTTGACATTGTTTGACTAATGAAGTAATGTTCTTGCGTTAGTGTTGTATTTTTTAGGTATTTGGTCATATCTCTGGAAACATTTCAACAGAGTTTTGTGTAGTTGTTGTTTTTATAACCTTTGCGTTGTAGTTTTTGTAACAAAGTTCTGACTCTATTTATTGACAGACGTCCAACCCACGTGACGTCACGAAATGTTGTCATACGGAACATTCCCCCCTGATAACGCCAGTTTGACTCACTCTCACTCAGTCACTGCGTTGATTATCAATATCACGATTCATGTTTTCGCGTGTGTATGAACTCCAATGTTGTTCTTGAATTGAATTTCGAAATTCGAATAAGAATACCGTACCGTAGGCCTATGCCAAAAAGTGTGCTACGGAAAATGAGCAGTTTTTATACACTGAATGAATTTGTGAGCTATAAATGATATGTAGGCTATAGGCCTACTGTATGTGTGTATTGTGATTTCGAAACAACTTCAGTATTTGGGGAAAACAGAAATGTCACAGAAGCTCACGTTTCCATGACAGCGTTAACTCACATCAAGTACAGTGCAGCTCACACACAAGTTCCCTTTTCGCTGGCATTTTTAAAAATTGTGTGCTTGCATGCAAAAAAAAAAAAAAAAAAAAAAAGGCGAGAAGGTGCAAACCAATGCCACTAGCATTTCATTTCACGGACAAAACGCATAGGCCTATGGCGATTGGCTAGGTGCATTATGTTTATAGCCAAACGCGTTATGCTCATTGCCAATCGCACCGTGCGCTGTGCACAAATTGTGATCAACCATTGGCCAAACACATTATGCGTGTCACCAAAAGCATTGGCCATTGGGGTGCCAATGGCGAGTCGCCAAATGCTTCTGCATATTTGGTTTAAACATATTTTATTGCAAAAACAATTGGCCAACAGGCGATGCCTATATGAAGGCCTCTTGTACAAAAACAGACACACAACTTCTGCAAATTTGGTTGTTGAGTATAGCATTTGGCGTTTTTTTTCCTCGCATGCGCCAGATTTTATGCCAGCACGTTTGAGCATGGTTAAAAATAATGCTAGCACGGAGGGTGAACCCATGTGTGGGCTGTAGTCTACGTACTGTATACTGCAGCCTCTCACATCCGGTCATGTGTTTTATCGGTGAGTCCAAAGGTCAACTAAGATGAAACAACAAAACACTAAAATAATCGCTATCACTCATCTTGATGGTAAGGAACCCTTTAGGGTCAGGACCAACAGTTCAAGTCAGTTTCCACCAGAAAACGGGTCGTCTTGCCTGCCTTAGCAGATCTTGGGCCCTGGATTGCTGGGTTGGGCCTGTACCAGACTACCAGCCAGACATAAAAGAGACATGAGAGGCAGCCAAGCAGGCAACAAGTTCTCGGCCTCAAAGAAATTAAATCTCCATGTCAACACAGATATTTTATTTCTAAGAATTATGTCTGTGTGTCAACACAGACATTTTTTCCCCAACAGTTATGCCTGTGTATCAACAAAGACGTTTGATTTTATATGGAATTACGTTTTTCCCAGAATTATGTCGGCGTGTCAAAATTCATTTTGTTTTGCTCGAATTGAGTTTGTCAACACAGACAGATTGTATTTTCTCCAGAACTCTGTTTGCTGTTGTTGTTGTTGTTGTTGTTGTTGTTGTTGTTGTTGTTGTTGTTGTTTTTCCTTTACCACATAATCTGGTCTAGCGTTTATATCAGGAAGTATAATACTACTAAGCTCCAAATTTGACACAGTGAGCGAAGTTGTGTAACTGATTTCCAATAGTCAAGATGTCTAAAATTATGCAAATTATAAGCAAACAAAATTTTCGGTCTCTGGTGTTGTCAAAAGAATAGGCAATCTCCAAATTCCAGCACCTACTCAATGCTTGTGACAATTGTGCGCCCTTTAAATTTATGCTAATTAGGCGCATTAATGTTTCGCCAAGTCGAGTTCCAACTTAAACACACTAGCTTTATGTTTCATTCCATGCTATATAAAATATCAGCGAATTCATGCTGATGCAAACATGCAGCCCTCTGTAACCATTCCGCTGCTGTATTATTGCTCACAAAGGCTTTGATATATTCAAGTAGGCAATTCAATGCAAAAAATACGACTTTTGGACATGTATTGTGTACCTCTGAAACACTATTTTATGAGCAATTCTCACGGAATATGAGTGTTCCTAGGGTAAGCTCGCTAATGGCTTTAGGTAACTTGCACATTATTCCTGCTTAGATTTTCTGTGCCAAATATGGTCACCAAAATGAAAACCTGTGTTACGTTAGCACCAGGGGAAGCAAAACGCCGAGAAAGGGCCACTTTCTCGGCATTTTCCTGAAAAATGCCGGGGTAAAATATGGTCCCTCGCCGCTTCTCGTCATTTTGACGAGAAACGCCTAGGTAAGAATAGGCAGAATGATTAGAAACGCCGAGGTAAGAACAGACAGGGAAAGGGCCTAGGCGTTTTTTGGCAAAAATGCCGGAAAACGCCGTGGCCCCTTTCCCTGCCTATTTTTACCTCGGGATTTTTCGGCAAAAACGTTGAGATATGACGAGTTTTTTTCTCCTCTTGTTCTTGCCTCGACATTTCTCGGGCATTTTCGTCGAGAAATGCCGAAGTAGGTATGGAAGGCAAAGGTACTTGTACCTCAGCATTTCTGAGCATTTTCGCTGAGAAATGGTACATTAATTGACCCTTAAAGCGCTGATTTAAGACTCAGTCAATAGCTTTCCTCCGGGCACTTTGCGCGCAATGGCAATGCGCGCCTAAAGTGTCCCGAGGAAAGCTGTTGACTAAGACTACTTTTTGCTTTAGACCAGGCTTGCTGGTAGTTAAATGAAAGGTATCTTCATGAGCAATTTGAATCTTTTAACCTTTACATGTTTAACGGTAATGAGAAAACGACTGTAGCAGTGATAAGCACTTTAAAGGTCAAAAAGGAGGGAAATTTTCTTGGATTTTGTGCTGAAGAAAGGAACAGCAACTGAATTACTCTGCATCTCTAAGTCAGGTCTTAGAGAGTGCGCCGTAGGTGACGTACCGGTACGTCACCTTCGGCCACAAACTGGTCCGTTTTTTCGCGCAGATTAAGTCAGCGCGATCGGCGACTGTGCGCCTTTTCCCTTTAAAAAAAAAATAACGCAATAACCTCTTTATTGGGACAAAATATGAGGAACTGGTCGAGAGCCAGACTAATAAAGATACAAAACGCCGAGAAATTGGCCCTTTCTCGGCATTTTTCTTTCCCTAGTGTAGGGATGGCGCTGCCCTTTGGTCAGCTCACGCAAAGCAATTTTTGGGGAAATGACTGAAATGCGGTTACTGAATCACTCTGCATTTCCAAGTGAAATCTTAGAGAGGGAAGCTCAGTCGATGGTCCTCTGCATTTCTCCTTCAGATAAAACTTGCTGATCACATAAAGGTACAAAACGCCGAGAAAGTGGCCCTTTCTCGGCATTTACCCTTCCTTAGTGTAGGAATGGCGCTGCCTTTTGGTCAGCTCACGCAAAGCAATTTTTGTGGAAATGACTGAAATGCGGTTTTAATTTGTATGCGAGGGACGGGCGTCACAGTAACCCCAGTTTACACAAGTGCTTTGCTTCCTCTGATACCATCCAGAACTGTGAATTTAAAGAAAACACGTGACTTGCTTTTGAAACTGTTTGCACGTTGTGCAGCAGCTGACGACCGAGAGAAAATGTAAACGTGTGAAGTGATACACAGCTCTGAGAAATAACAACACAAATATATTTACGAACCAATCCAGAAATAATATGGGTTCCATAGAAATCTATTCTCTTTGTTGATCAAAATTGTGCTTTTGTGAATATCATTGTTGTGACTTGAAGGTGGGGTTGTAACATTTGTTCAATCATTAAGAGAGAGAGAGAGAGAGAGAGAGAGAGAGAGAGAGAGAGAGAGAGAGAGAGAGAGAGAGAGAGAGAGAGAGAGAGAGAGAGAGAGAGAGAGAGAGAGAGAGAGAGAGAGAGAGAGAGAGAGAGAGAGAGAGAGAGAGAGAGAGAGAGAGCATTTTCAGAAAAAAAAAAATATATGATTACTATGAATACGACAAATGTGGGCACGTCTGGTTACCACAGAGCATGAAATGGTTCCGGCCAAGTCACTTGCAGATGAAAATTGAAATTCTTGGAAGAAGTTAGGCATGACTACAAATTTAAAATCACTGGAGTGTGACCATTTGAACAAACTTAGTAGAGACGCACCCAAGGTACATCCCCGCCAAGTTTCTAGACAGTGGTTTTGGAGAAGAGGTCAAAAATATGAATAGCAACTGCAATCCCCATTCACATAGTAATCAATAGGACTCTATGCATTAATTGATTAGTACCCAAATTGAAAAATTCATTAAAAATCAAATTCACAGTAACGCCATTTTGTAAACAACTTTGGTTGGCCCTTCTATGATGAACATTTTTACCAAGTTTCAACATAATCTGAGTGACAGTTTTGGAGAGGAAGTCAAAATAGCAAAAACGCCCTTTTTACATCAAAAAAAAAGTTTGAAAAATCACCACGCAACCTAGTGAACAAATGAACGTGTCAGGGTCCCCAGAAGTCTCCCTGAGCAATTTCAAAGCATTTGGCAAAACAGTTTCTGAGAAGATCTTTAAAGATTTGGCCAAAAATTTCACAGACACACACACACACACACACACACACACACACCAAAAAAAAATCGTTAAAAAATCCAAAAACCAGTGGACTGTGACCATTTGAACATACTTGGTAGATAGATACTCACCAAGGTACACTGTACATACCTACCAAATTTGAGTTGACTGGACAGTGGTTTTGGATAAGAAGTCAAAATCATGAATTACCATTGCAATCCCCATTCACTTACACAGTGACCAATTGCATTGTGTGCATTAACCGATAAGTACCTGAATTAAAAAATTCATTAAAAATCGGGGATTTATGGTGACGTCACCTTGTGAATAACTAATTTGTTTGGCCTTTGTACAAGGAACATTTCCAACAAGTTTACAATCTGAGTGACAGTTTGGAGAAGTCGAAAATAGGAAAATCACACTTTTTTGCAGTAAAAAAATATTTGAAAAATCACAGCGCCACCCATTGGGCAAATTTAGGTCTCAGGGTCCCCAGAAGTCTCCCTATGCAATTTTGAAGCAATTGGCCCAGCAGTTTCAGCGAAGATTTTTTAAGATTTGGCCAAAAAGTAAACAAAAGTGTTCATTAAAAATCCAAAAATCACTGGCCATGACCATTTGTACAACCTTGATAAGGAATTACTAAAGTACATCACTACCAAGTTTGAAGTGAATCTGGCCAGTGCTTTTGGAGAAGTCGGAAATGTGAATTGTGGACGGGCGGACGGACGATGGACGACTGATCATCCTACAAGCTCAGCTGAATGACAAGTCAGCTGAACTAAAAAAAAAAATGGCTCAAATATGTACATTTTCATTATTAGAGGGCTATGTGAACAGCCCATGCTCAGCTGACCTAAGCTTGTTAACAAAATAGCAGTCGCCACTGAACAGATCTGTTCAGCTTTAGCTGAGTGCATATGACATTTAGAGGCATTTCTTAGGTTTGCCTAAAGATAAATTCATTGAAATGTAAATTGGCCTTAGAATGCCCATTGACATAGTAATAAATAGGATAGGTGCATTTACCGATACGTACCCAAGCTGAAAAAAAATCGAAAAAAATCAAAAATCCACAGCAGTTCCACCTAGTGAACAATTTTGCTTGATCATTTCACAAGGGGTATATCCACCAAGTTTCAGCTTAATCTGAGTGACGGTTCTATAGAAGTCGAAAATAGTGAAGACAAAAAAAATCATAAAAAAGTGGAAAAGTATGGCAGCACCACCTGGTGAGCAAATTAAGAACTAGGAGTACCTCGGAGTGTTCCTTTGTGATATCAAAGCCATTGGATGAGTGGTTTCAGAGCAGATTTTTTGAGATTTGCCCCCCAATAACAAAAAAGAAAAAAAAAATCATAACAAAATCCAAAAATCACTGAAGCCTGACCGTTTGAACAAACTTGGTATAGACCCACCCAAGGTACATTGCCACCAGGTTTGAAGTAAATCTGCAAGACAGTTTCAGAGAAGAAGTCGAGAATGTGAATTAGCATTAGAATGCCCATCGACTTACGGTGCATAGAAATCAAAAGCAAAGGTGCATTTAATGATATGTACCCGAATTGAAAAAAAATAAATAAACGTTAAAAATCAGGCATCCACTACATGGCAACCAATGAATATGTTTGTTTCACCCTTTCCCAAGGAACATATCCACAAAGTTTCTGCTTAATCTGAGTGACGGTTCTGGAGAAGTGGAAAATAGCAAAAACATACAGAAAAATATAAACAAGAGGATCATGATGATCCTGTTCTCAGCTGACATGCATCTGCTTATTTCCAAAAAAAAAAAATTACCCAAAGAATTATGCAAAAATCAATGCAGTGTGACCATTTGAATAACATATGTAGAGACCTATCAAAGGTACAATTCTACAAAGTGTGACATAAATATGGCGAAAATTATCTAAGTTGTTTCCATTACAAGAAATCTCCATGTTGAACTTTCGTATAATTTTTTTTTATTTTGTACTTTTTCAAAAAATGAATGAAAATATGAACCGAGTCAACCTTTTGAGCAACTTTGTTTGACCCTTCTACAAGGAAGATATCCACCAAGTTTTAGCTTATTCCGAGTGACGGTTCTGGAAAAGAAGTCGAAAATAACAAAAACACACAAAAAATCATAAAAAATTAGAAAAAATTTGCAGCACCACCTGGTGAACAAATTCTGAACTAAGATTCCCCGGTAGTGTCCCTGTGAGATATCAAAGCAACTGCGTGAGCGGTTTCGGAGAAGATATTTTCAGATTTGCCCCAAAAAAGAACCAAAAAAAATCATGAAAAATATAAAAATTAATGGAGCATAGCCATTTGAACAAACTTGGTAGAGACCCACTCAAGGCATATCCCCACCAAGTCTGAAGTCAATCTGGATGACGGTTTTGGAGAAGAAGTCAAAAATGTGAATGAGCATTAGAATGTCGATTGAATTACATAGTAATCAAAAGGAAAGCTGCATTGACCGACAAACACCTGAATTGAAAAAAACGTTAAAAATCAGGTATCCACAGCAGTGCCACGTAGTGAACAACTTTCTTTGACCCTTCTACAAGGAACATATCCACCACCTTTCAGCTTAATCTGAGTGACGGTTCTGGAGAAGAAGTCAAAAATAGCAAAAACACACAAAAAAATCATTAAAAAAAATAGAAATCGCAGCGCCACCTGGTGAACAAATTAAGAACTAAGAGTCCCCGGGAGTGTCCCTGTGGGATATCAAAGTAATTGGGTGAGCAGTCTCATAGAAGACGATTTTTTAAGATTTTCCCCCAAAAAGAACGAAAAAATCAAAAAGAAAAATATATATATATACATATAAAAATCAATGGAGCGTGACCATTTGAACAAACTTGGTAGAGACCCACTCAAGGCATATCCCCACCAAGTTTAAAGTCAATCTGGATGACGGTTTGGAGAAGAAGTCAAAAATATGAATTAGCATTAGAATATCCATTGACTTGCATAGTAATCAGTAGGAAATCTGGATTGACTGACAAACACCTGAATTGAAAAATATCGTTTAAAAATCAGCAATCCACAGCAGTGCCACATAGTGAACAACTCTGTTTGACCCTTCTACAAGGAACATATCCACCAAGTTTCAGCTTAATCTGAGTGACGGTTTTGGGGAAGAAGTCGAAAATAGCAAAAACACACATAAAATCATGAAAAATAGGAAAAAAATCAAAAAAGAACAAAAAAAATCATAAAAAATCCAAAAATCACTGGAGCGTGACCATTTGAACAAACTTGGTAAAGATCCACGCAATGCACATCCCCACCAAGTTTGAAGTAAATCTGGCCAAAATTATTCAAGTTATAACCATTACAAGAAATACCCATGTTAAACTTTCCTATCAAAACTTTTGTGAAGATTTAAAAAAAAAATCATAAAAAAATCCAAAATTCATTGCAACATGACCATTGGAACAAACTTGGTAGACACCCACCCAAGGTATATCCCCATTAAGTTTGAAGTAAATCTGGATGATGGTTTTGGAGAAGAAGTTGAAAATGTAAATTAGCATTAGAATGGCCATTGACTTACATGGTAATTAACAGAACAAGAGGGCTGTGTGAACAGCCCGTGCCTCAGCTGATCTTGACATTCATCACACTTGCAGCTCTGTGAACTTGGGAAAAGATCAAGGACACCATGTTCTGAGTAAGTCTGAACTTTATAGAAGAACACTTACATGTGCAACATCAAAGTTCAAGTAGTTCTCAAGTTAAAATGAAGAGTAAAATTCATGTATGTTGCACTGTGACCCCACAAACGAGGTCAAGGTCATTCAAGGTCTCAGCATGATTTTCATACAGAATAATTAACATGTGTAGCTAATTCAAAACAGATCTCAAGTTATCAAGTAAACAGTAAATTTCGTGTCAGTTGTCCTGTGAATTAGCATTAGAATGCCCATTGACTTACAACATTTTTTAAGATTTGTCCAAAAAATGAAAAAAAAATTCATTAAAAATCAAAAAATCACTGGAGCATGAACATTTGAACAAAATTGGTGGAAACCCACCCAACATACATTGCCACCAAGAATGAAGTTAATCTGGATGACGGTTTTGGAGAAGAAGTCGAAAATGTGAATTAGCATTAGAATGCCCATCGACTTCCATAGTAATCAATAGGAAAGTTGCATTGACCGACAAGTACCAGAATTGAAAAAATCGTTAAAAATCAGGAATCCGCAGCATTCCCACATACTGAACAACTTTGTTTGACCCTTCTACAAGGAACATATCCACCATGTTTCAGCTTGATCTGAGAGACTGTTCTGGAGAAGAAGTTGAAAATAGCTATAACACACAAAAATTCATAAAAAATTAGAAAAAAACTGCAGCGCCACCTGGTGAAGAAATTAAGAACTACGAGTCCCAGGGAGTGTTCCTGTGTGATATCAAAGCAATTGGGTGAGCGGTTTTAGAAAAGAAGATTTTTTAAGATTTCACCCAAAAATGAACAAAAACATTCATAAAAAATCCAAAAATCGCTAGACCGTGACCATTTGAACAAACTTGGTAGAGACCCACCCAAGGTACATTGCCAACAAGTTTGAAGTTAATCTGGATGGCGGTGTTGGAGAAGAAGGCGAAAATGTGAATTAGCATTAGAATGCCCATTGACTTCCATAGTAATCAATAGGAAAGCTGCATTGACCGATAAGTACCAGAATTGAAAAAATCATATAAAATCAGGAATCCGCAGCATTCCCACATAGTGTACAACTTTGTTTGACCCTTCTACAAGGAACACATCCACCATATTTCAGCTTAATCTGAGTGACGGTTCTGGAGAAGAAGTCGAAAATAGCTGTAACACACAAAAATTCATAAAAAACTAGGAAAAAATTGCAGCGCCACCTAGTAAACAAATTAAGAACTAGGAGTCCCAGGGAGTGTTCCTGTGTGATATCAAAGGAATTGGGTGAGCGGTTTCGGAGAAGAAGATTTTTTTAAGATTTCACCCCAAAAAGAACAAAAAAAATCATAAAAAATCCAAAAATCACTGGACCGTGACCATTTGAACAAACTTGGTAGAGACCCACCCAAGGCACATCTGCACCAAGTTTGACGTGGATCTGGCTGACGGTTTTTGAGAAGAAGTCGAAAATGTGAATTGTGGACGACGGACGGACGACATACGGACGGACGACGGACGGACGGACGACGGACGGACGACGGACGATGGACCCTCACAAAACCTCAGCTGACTGACAAGTCAGCTGAGGTAAAAAGTGCATTTACCATAAAGAAGCCGAATTGAAACAAGTCTGACCTTTATAGAAGAACACTTACATGTGCAACATCAAAGTTCAAGTAGTTCTCAAGTTATAATGAAGAGTAAAATTCATGTATGTTGCACTGTGACCCCACAAACGAGGTCAAGGTCATTCATGTACTGTCTCAGCATGACCTTCATACAGAATAATTAACATGTGAAGCTAACTCAAAACAGATCTCAAGTTATCAAGTAAACAGTAAATTTTGTGTCAGTTGTCCTGTGAATTAGCACTAGAATGCCCATTGACTTACACAGTAATCAATGGGAAAACTGCATTGAACGATAAGTACCCGAATTGAAAATCCTTAAAAATCAGGAATCCAAAGCAGTGCCACCTAGTAAACAACTGTTTGACCCTTCCACAACGACATATCCATTACATTTCAGCTTAATCTGAGGGACTGTTCTGACAAGTGAAAAATAGCAAAACCATACAAAAAAATTCCTGAAAAAATTGCAGCGCCACCTGGTGAACAAATTGGGAACTAGGTGTCCCAGGGAGTGTCTACGTATGATATCAAAGCAATTGGGTACGCAGTTTCAGAGAAGAAGATTTTTTAAGATTTGTCAAAAAAAAAAGAACAAAAAAATTCATTAAAAATCCAAAAATCACTGGAGCATGTACATTTGAACAAAATTGGTAGAAACTCACCCAAGGTACATTGCCACCAAGTTTGAAGTTAATCTGGATGACGGTTTTGGAGAAGAAGGCGAAAATGTGAATTAGCATTAGAATGCCCATTGACTTCCATAGTAATCAATAGGAAAGCTGCATTGACTGACAAGTACCCGAATTGAAAAAATCGTTAAAAATCAGGAATCCGCAGCATTCCCACATAGTGTACAACTTTGTTTGACCCTTCTACAAGGAACACATCCACCATATTTCAGCTTAATCTGAGTGACGGTTCTGGAGAAGAAGTTGAAAATAGCTGTAACACACAAAAATTCATAAAAAACTAGGAAAAAATTGCAGCGCCACCTGGTGAACAAATTAAGAACAAGGAGTCCCAGGGAGTGTTCCTGTGTGATATCAAAGCAATTGGGTGAGCAGTTTTGGAGAAGAAGATTTTTTAAGATTTACCCAAAAAAGACGAAAAAAATTCATTAAAAATCCAAAAATCACTGGACTGTGACCATTTGAACAAACTTGGTAGAGACCCACCCAAGGCACATTTCCACCAAGTTTGAAGTGAATCTGGCTGACGGTTTTTGAGAAGAAGTCGAAAATGTGAATTGTGGACGACGGACGGACGACGGACGGACGGACGACGGACGGACGACGGACGACGGACGACTGACCCTCACAAAACCTCAGCTGACTGACAAGTCAGCTGAGGTAAAAATTGTTAAACATCGGGAATCCGCAGCATGCCCACATAGTGAACAACATTGTTTCACCCTTCCACAAGGAACATATCCACCACGTTTAAGCTTAATCTGAGTGACGGTTCTGGCGAAGAAGTCGAGAATAGCTTACAACAAAAAAAAAAAAAAATCATAAATACTTAGGAAAAAATTGCAGCGCCACCTGATGAACAAATTAAGAACTAGGAGTCCCAGGGAGTGTTCATGTGTGATATCAAAGCAATTGAGGGAGCAGTTTCGGAGAACATTTTTTAAGATTTGCCCCCCAAAAAGAACAAAAAAATTCATTAAAAATCCAAAAACCACTGGACCATGTCCATTTGAACAAACTTGGTAGAGACCCACCCAAGGCACATTCCGACCAAGTTTGAAGTGGATCTGACTGGCGGTTTTGGAGAAGAAGTCGAAAATGTGAATTGTGGACAGACGGACGAGGGACGACAGACGACGAACGACGGACAACAGACCCTCACAAAAGCTTAGCTGACTGACAAGTCAGCTGAGCTAAAAATTAGACAACAAAAAATTGCAGCACCACCAGATGAACAAGTTTAAGAACAAGGAGTCCCCAAGTGTGTTCCTGTGTGATATCAAAGCAATTGGCTAAGCGTGTTGGGGGAAGATCTTTTTAAGATTTGCCCCCAATAAAGAACCAAAAAAATTCATTAAAAAAAAATAAAATCACTGGAACCTGACCATTTAGAAGAACTTGGTAGAGACCCATCCAAGTTACATTGCCACCAAGGTTGAAGTGAATCTGGCTGATAGTTTCGGAAAAGTTGAAAAAATATAATTGTGAATGGACTAGCACTTCAGCTGAGCTAATAAAATGATACATTTTTCATTCATGGGGGGGGGGGGGGATCAAGTTAGTTTGTTTGTTTGTTTTTTTTTTTTTTGTTTTTTTTTTGTTTTTGTTTTTGTTTGGGGGTGGGGGGTCTGCAATCAAGCAGTTTTCTTTTCTTTTTCTTTTTTTTTGAATGGCATCAATTTCCAAGGCTGTGTGCTTGAAGTATGGACGGGGGGGGGGGGGGGGGTAGATCAGAACCGTACATGGGGCGTCAAAACTCTACAAGGAGTGCCAAATAAGGGGTAATTTCCACAGCACCTATATACCTATCACTGCATAGCTCATAGGTAGTACCCCCCAGCATTTTAAACAGCCACAAGGCACCATGGTTATGCTACATATTCTAATTCTTGAAATGAGCTACTGACCAGCATTGAGCATTCAACCCAAAGACAATGGCAGGGCACTGGTCTCTGACAGATACAAACTCTACTGTGCTTCATTCTTACTCATGAAAAATCATTGAAAAAGATTGAGAAGACTGTTTGTCCCCTGCCAGGGTTTTAGCAGATTTCAGGGGAATAAGCTAAATGCGTCTTGCCCTCTATTGGAAAATTAGTGGGTTATTTTTGACTGATCCCAGCTGCTGGTGTACCACCCCACCATGACCCTGTGGTCAGCTAAGGTAACCGTTACAGCCCTAATGAGGGGTCACGGACCAATATTCTGTCATTCAATCACCTACATCTATTTTGCTGTCCAGTTTGGTAAGACAGTTTGCAGATCTATACAATAAAAAAAAACACAGCAATAAACATAAGCCCCTCTGATATTTCTTTTTATTTGTACAGTTGTACATTTTACAACAGGTACCATGCATTGGAATGAGAACTGTCAATCAAGCACATGCTACAGGGCTGATCAAGCGACATGCAACACATTCGCTTTTCCGGGGCTGACGGTGACCCAGTAAAAGTCGGCACGTGTACTTCTTCATGGGCCTATACAGTAACTCTCTGTGCATTGTGACTGTGAATACATTTATTTACTTAAGTTATGTATAACACCGATGATGCTGCATAGAAGAAATTATGTATTACCCATACTTATACAGGATTCTCATGGACTCAATTTTTATTTACATC
Source organism: Hermodice carunculata (assembly GCA_964020975.1). NCBI lineage: Eukaryota > Metazoa > Annelida > Polychaeta > Eunicida > Amphinomidae > Hermodice > Hermodice carunculata. The sequence goes on from OZ026623.1 coordinate 24,399,628, forward strand.
ATTGTAAATGCAAATTAACCTTGCCCTTTAAAACAGGTCATGGACCTAAAATCCATATCAATGTTCCATGGACCAACTAGATATGGGCCTCATGTTACATACACTGATAATAATGTGACTAATCATTTCCATAATTTATTCCACAAAACTTGTCATGTCAGTCGGCCTAGGCCTCAACATCACAGTGGAAATCAATACACACTCCAGCTATGTCAGTCTGCCTAGACCTCCAACACCATGGTGGAGAGCAATACACACTCCAGCCATGTCAGTCGGCCTAGGCCTCTACACCACAGTGGAGATCAATACACACTCTAGCCGTGTCCGTTGACCTCGGCCTCAACACTACATTGGAGATCAATACACTCCAGCCATGTCAGTTGGCCTAAGTCTCAACACTACCCTGGAGATCAAAACACACTCCAGCCATGTCAGTCGGCCTAGACCTCAACACCACGGTGGAGAGCAACACACACTCTAACCGTGTCAGTCGGCCTAGGCCTCAAGACTACAGTGGAGATCAATACACTCCAGCTATGTCAGTTGGCCTAGGTCTCAACAATATAGTGGAGATCAATACACTCCAGCCATGTCAGTTGGCCTGGGCTCAACACTACAGTGGAGATCAATACACACTCCAGCCATGTCAGTCAGCCTGGGCTCAACACTACAGTGGAGATCAATACATACTCCAGCTCTTCATCTCTGCTGACAGAGCAATGAACAGTTGTAGCTATTTTCCCATAACATGGTCACAAATAGTTTGTAACACCAGTGTGTCAAACATGTAGCATACAGAACTTCATGAAAATTTACTAAGTAGCAATTTGACTGAGGGCAATCAGCAGTGTGTCAAACATGTAGCACATAGAATTTCATGAAAATTTACGGAGTAGCATTTTGACTGAGGTCAATAAAACAGCAAACACAGATAACAAAATGGCCTGGAGGCTCCTCAGTGCCAAGACATCAGTGAAATCACACATGCATTTGGTGCGGACAGAAATTTCAACACATCTTGCACCAAAACTTGTTCAAGTGATGTACATCATTCTTGTTACTCAGTCTGCAGTACTGTATTTCAGGTAAATTCACAAACAAATATAAGCCATGGCGCTAGTTGTAATGTGGTTTTGTAGAGATCAGATCCATTAGGCACAGCAGCCATGATGCTGGTTGTAATATGTTCTCTGAAGGTCTGCCACTTCCAACGCCCGAAATTAACTCATTCCACCCTAATGACGCTTTTTTCTGCTGATATCTAAATGTCGTCTGCTTATTGTATTTTACTAATTTAGGGATTATTTTTGAAAATTTCCGATGAAACTGGCACGGAAGATCATTCCAAATTATATGCCCATGGTCAACAGCGTTCCTCGGCACGCTCTGGGTGCATTGCACCCAGAGTGTGCCAAGGAAAGCTGTGGACTCGCTATTCTATCTGAGTGGAACGAGTTTTGCATTTTGGTCTTTCCGCTGATCTCCACTATGGCCAGATTGACGGTTGACACATCCAGCAGATTTCCATATTTGAACTAAAATTTTCACATATCTGTTCCAGTGTACAGGAACTTTCAGCCTAAACGTATAAATAAAGTCTATTGTACTAGCATTTCTAGTTCTTGGGGGGGGGGGGGGGGAACACAATTAACATGCCTGACTGAATTTCACAGGTAACACTGGTTATTAAATATGTTTTGTGTATATCAACTACAGACACTCGCTTTTCTGTACACATTATGAAACACCTAGCTGGAACAGTAATATACAACTTGTAAGGACCTTTGGCTTGGGACTATTGAATACATGTATCATGATCTGTGTGCACCGTCAAGTGATTTATATTATCAATACTTGCACACTCCATGGCACAAGCAAATAAATGGAGCATGTGACAAACATGCTGCAAGCTGGTGTAACTAGATGATTACAATCTACATGCATATATATAGTGTTTGTCCTTGCGCAAAGACAAATTGGCATGACTGTGAATCTATCACAGTTGACCCACCCAGATATTGTGACCAGCTGATATTGGCACAAGCAGCCAATCACATGCAGCAAATATGTCATCTGACTAATACTGAATAAATTAACTAGCCTAGCACAAGGCAGCATGGGGTCATGTGATAGAGTCAGACTGGTAATAGGGTGCATTACCCAGTGAATGCGTAACTTATTTTGGTCTATCACAGGTAGGAAATGGAACTGTAATATCACCCATCATTCTTGGATATTTTTCCAAGTTTCTATGCACAGAACCCCGGACACACTCTGAGAAACTCCTGACTATGAAGACGACATACAGATGAGATTTCTGTACTCGACCTCAACATGCAAATTTTAATCAGCACCCACGACTTCTCGTCAACTGGATTGTCAGCATCACCTGTGGCAAGACTTTGAAATAGCACAGCAGCTCAGGAAAACACAAGGTACATGTATAACTAGCAGTACAGGGACATGGGACTTGGAATTCAAGGACACACACAACTTGAATCCCCCATGGACATGTAGAAAACTATTTTCCTGGATGGAAGATGACTGACAAATAACACAGCAATCTGTTCTACATGGAGTACACAGTCATACAATACACACAACAATGGGTGCATTTACAGTACAGATTTTCCTGACCGGAGGTGCCCCTGTATGCCTCAACTGCATGTCAAGTGTCCCTATAAGCCCATCTTATATACAATGTATCTTTTTCTAATTACGAGAGTCCATCTCATATATAATTTATCTTTTCCTTATTATGACAGTCCATCTCATATACAATGTATCTTTTCTTAATTATGACATTTCATCTCATATACAATGTATCTTTTTCTAACAAAGAGTCCATCTGATATACAATGTAATTTTTTTCAACAATGGGAATTGTTGCATTTAAAAAGCTCAAATTTGTCTGCCTGTTTTTCTAAGCCCTATATTTCCTGTTTCCTTTGCAAGGTAACAGAACATGCACTTGATGAAAGCCTGATCACATTACTATAAACTCTCTAGACTGCACTGGTGCACTACTTCCTGAATACAGCCTGGCATTCTGCATTCACAACAGTCCATTTGTGTCATCTGGCAAGCAGTTAGATTTCGAATGAAGACATCCACATTCAAGTATCAAACAGACCTTCTTGAGACTAAGCATATTTTCATGCTATGGTTCACAAAATGCTCATCTTTGATTAAGGGCTTTGGGGGCAAACATGAAGAAATAGACCACTGAATGCTCAACATGCCATATAATCACTGATAATCATAATTTTCTTGCCTGTTGGCCTACTCATCTACATGAATTTTGGCTGACTGATGTACATTGTACAACCACTTTCCACCAGCTTCTTTCCCCCAATTTCTTTCAATACATGCACATCACATGCATATATCATACAATGTCATTCATGCTTTGCATTTTGCTGGCATCTCAAAAATCATCTGTTGCAAAGGCAGGACTTCACTGTTCTTTAGGCATTATTTTCTGACAGTACCATACAACTGGGTGCTGCATGGTGGGGACTTGTATACAGATTTATCCTCAAGGAAGCGATACAAACATACACATTCGTCTTGGTGGGAACCTTGAGTAACATCTCCAGTGCTGCCAGAAAGTCTTGCCCTGTCTACCCTGCTGGCCCCTGCGCGTGGTCGTCCTCTGGTACACTTTTCATGAGGCCGTCCCACAGAGTAAACTCATAGGAAGTTTGATTTTGCTAATGATTTTGTTGTCTGTACTCATCTGCGGCCTCTGATGGCCCTAAACCAGGAATGCTGTTGGAATTATACTTTTTATTACACTTTGAAAAGTGGTACGTGCGAGTGGCTCCACCAGTCGCCCCCCAGAGTTAAGGTACAGGACTTTCTGGCTGGGAGTACTGTACGTGACATGGGCTTGTTCTGCTCAAGAAACAAACCATAGCCTATATTTATTAGTACTTTATAATCATTCTTTGATTCAAAATCTATGTCATGGAATGCAGGTCCATTTTTACAGGGATTGATTTACTGTACAGAGTATAATATTGGCCAGCACTGGTGAAAAACCTTTAACTTTATTCCTTTCCTCTCTGTCTGAAATTAGCCTCCACTCCAGCAAAATGCTAATTTTTAAATGTTGCAACTTTGTAGAAACCTTCTGAGTTAACATTTCACCAGGAGTCTTACCCCTGGTTTGGTAAATTTGTGATATTTTGCTTGCCTGAGCACTAAATTTTGATGCCCCATATATACACACCCATCAAAGAATTACATAACCACTGCAGCTCAATGTGCCTGATTATCAGTCCTGTGTTGCTTCCATTGATCACATTGTTTAAATTACATGTTTGGACCCACCACTAAAACGAATCATATCTTTTGTTACTCACATATCTATTCACAATCAAATACCATTTCACTGAAGAGTGGCGAATGGCACAAGCTGTTCAGTGTCTAGCAACCAATCACGAGTCCTATCATGCCTGTGAAGAGTGGAAAGTCACCCAATCATATGAGTGGTATCACAGTATGGACCAATCACACAATCTGTGTTGTACCACTTCAGGCTCTACCAACCAATCATAAGAGTCCTGTCAAGTCACATAAGAGTGGCTCTGGCTCTATCTGCCCAAACCACTCTGACACAAGATTAAGGTCAGACTGACGTGACAATCACAAGCACAAGGCTTTTAGCTGCTCTTTACTTAAAATAGAACAAAAGCAGAATATCTCTGATATAATTTCCTGCCAGGTAATTTTTTTAATAAGACAAAGATTATATCCTATTGCAAATTGTCCCTTGCTATGAATCTTCATCAAACGGGTTCAGACTTTTTGTTTCAAATGGGTTTGTATTGGGTTGTTGTAGTAACATTTCTCTCTGATGCTGTGGGGCCACCCTCTTCACTGCTGCCCCCTGGTGTTTGGTTGGAGCATCTGTCACCAAGGTTACCTGCAGGGACAAACAAGAGTATGCCATGCATTATTCTTCATGTGTCACAGGTACATACTCTACAATGTCTGGCCAGAGCACATCCACCAGCCCTCAGTAAGGCAAAGGTTATCACTTTAGTTGCAGTTTGCCGGAAATAAATCATGCACATGTAATTCAATGACAGGCCTATTGGATATTGAGTCAACAAATTTCCTTTGCAGAATCTGGGCATCTGTGCCAAGGAAACCTGTAAATTAATGAACTGTACTATTCTACATGTATATTACTTTTTTCCCCTTTTTTCTTTTTTTTTGATTTTAAAGAAAAGGACGAAGCACGCAACACTAAGGCGCGTATATGTCCAGGTAAGTTGTAATGGGACAAGGTATATGTACACATTTCAAAAATGAAAACAAGACACTTTAACTCATTCCATACCAGTCCCTGATATTTACGTATATTTACCTAGATTTAAGACGACAATTGCATTTTTAAATTCTTCATGAAAAGAGCTTTCATTTAAGTACCAACATGTCTATAGTCTTAAGTCAGTGGTTCTGGCACTGCCTGGCAAGTCATGCTGCAGCTGCCGCAAGGGCAGCTGCAGCATGTCTTGCCAGGCAGTGCCAGAACCACTGACCAAGGCCTGTGACCATAGTATGGAATGAGTTAATAGTGACCTTGCCCTACAAGTCTTGGGAACTGGCACTTCATATTAATAAAACAAAATGCTAATACATGTATGCAATTTGAAAAGACCATAAAAATAACCCACCCTGCCCAAAACATCATTTCTATGTGAGCAAAGTTGGGTTATTCTCTCAATCTATCAAAATTCCTGCAAATCCTTGAACAGCAGCACATAAAAGGTTTTATAAAAATTTTCACTTGGATAATCAGAACTGTATAACAGTCAGTATCTAGCACTGTTTCAACTGATTCACATTTGGCAAACACAAAAGTAAACTGCTACGAGATTGTGTGATGAGTCATATCGAAATGAAGGTTCAAGCACATACGCCCTACGCTGTGGTACCTCCACAGCACCCTAACTATAAGATGATGATGACCATGGCCACGACCACGACGACAATGAGAATGACGGAGTACAATAGGAAGACATTGAGCAAAATCAGAATCCTATTAGAAGCAAGTTTTCCGTGCGAGAAACATTAACACTTTCAGGTCTAGGCTTTTTCAATAGGTTTGCAGCCATTGTCTGATGATTTTTGTTTTTTATGCAAAATACTAAATATTGAAGCCATACTCATTTTTCTTTATGATACAAAAATTGCAATCATTATATACCAAAATGGCTATTCAATATCAAAAAATGAATATTTATACCTTTGTTTTGTACTGATATAAAATGGCAAATTTTAACATGACAATGGGTCAACACACAAACCGATTTTTAAGGAAATTCATTAAAATTACATAACTATAATATTTTTCCACTGAAATGCCATGAAATAAATAAAATAAGTCTTACGTTACTTTCTTGGGACATATAATTGCCTATTTGTTGCTTGTTATTGTCACAGAGTCAGCTCAATCAGAATCTATATTAATTACAATGTGAAGTCACAGAGAGTAAGCACAATAAGAATCTACATTAAGCACAATATTAAGTTGCACAGAGTAAGCACAATCAAAATCTATAATAAGCACAATGTAAAGTCACACAGAGTGAGCAAAATCAGAAGCCATGAGCTGGTTGTGGTCCAGTGAAATAGATGTAGCTGTGATCAGTCACATCAAATATTTTTCACACCTACCCGATTGAAAACACCTCTACCAAAGTAGTCTGCAACCACCGAGAAACCGTCCTGTGAACGCTCCAACTGAAACCAACAACAGTTTGATTCAAGTCAAGCTTTCACTAAATTCAGATAAGCAATGAATTAAGTCACTTCATTTTGATAAACTTTAACCCTCCCCACTGTGTTGCCATGCTGTATCGAGATAATTTTGTCTCCAGAGGAAGTAAGAGCATCTTGAAAGGAGGGTCCATTGCATACCAAACTAAAATCTTCACTAACAAAATTTGATAGGAATGTCTTTTGTCATATATATAAATATATATATATATATATATATATATATATATATATATATATATATATATATATATATATATATATATTTATCTGTCCCGAACAAACTACAGAAATATGAAACATGCTTTGAAATTTACCCATGTATTATGCACAATGTGGTCCAGAGTTGTTCAAACTGGTTTCCAAAGTACAATCTTCACTAACAAAATTTGATAGGAATGTCTTTTGTCATATATATATAAATATATATATATATATATATATATATATATATATATATATATATATATATATATATATATATATATATATATATAATTTATCTGTCCCGAACAAACTACAGAAATATGAAACATGCTTTGAAATTTACCCATGTATTATGCACAATGTGGTCCAGAGTTGTTCAAACTGGTTTCCAAGTATATGAAAGCACTGAATCTTCAAAACAAGGGACTAAATTATTAAATTAAAGATAATGTGCCCAAAGCAGGCTGCATATATATATAGCTGTTGACCTGGACCATTCTTCGCATCACAAAATCAAGTTGATGTGTCAAATGTTGGCATACTCCAACAGTTCTGAGAGTGGCTGTATCATTTTTTATCTGTATTGGTGTGACGTACCTGGTGATGAAACTGTTCGTGTAGGTCTCTACTCTGTTCTTGAGCTCGAATGATGTCCATCACTTTTCTACAAGCCAAGCAACCAACTTGTAATCAATGTAACCAATACTTCACAGAAAAATGCAGAATGTTCTGAGTGGCAATTTAGTTTATAAAGGGTAAATCAACACTTTTAAGCCATTTAATAAACCATACTGCGAATTCAAAATTACATATAATAATGTACTAATTATGGCCTGGACAGCAAAACAATAAAAGTACTTTTATTCAAACTGATTCTGCATGCTACTCCATGTCCTGCAGAAAATCACAAATTTTTTACTCAAACTTAATTTTTTTGTAATCTTCCTGATCTTCTGTGCTCTGTTTGTAAACAAACCTAAAAAATTGTTCAGCTTTCCATTGCAGCACAGAGCAGTTTCCTTTTCAAGCATCTTCACTAATCATGTTAACTGTAGTTACTTTAACTGTTTCAGTGCCAAGCACGACCAAAGTCCACCTATTCAAGTCAAACTAGTCTGAATTATCATAAGGATCTCAGATGAGAAAAGGTGTTGACTCAGTCCAAAATTTGGGACTGAAAGAGTTAGTCTGAGTAGAGGTCATAACATATCATGAGCCCTAGTTATTTGATAAACAACTGGTAAGTTGAAGAACACGGAGATTCATGTTCTGTGCCATTATCTTTTTTTGTTGGTCTTTGATGTCCATTTAAGAACCCACCTGTTTTCTGGCATGCATGCAGGGCACTCCGTCTCATTCTCGGCATAACTTTCAAAGCAGCTGTCAAAAAAATGCAAAGTCTCCAATTGTATTAATTATAACAAACACAAAAAAACCTGAATCATACACAGATTATCCTCCAGGAGCTTTGTTTAGCATCAAACATCAAAACAAACCATACTGGCTTACAAGTTACATATTGACAGTATACTTCACTTTATATTATGCTGACATTTGTGCAGTGCATTTTAAATTCCAGACATACATTGTATACTCATCATATTTAAGAGAAAAAAATCTTTCAAGAGAATAGACAAAGAAATATTCATATGTGAAAGTACAGAGACCTAGAATATTAACATTCATGTCATTCTCTCTATGGGGGAGGTGCATGATTTTATTGATTGTATTTACTCTCTGGATAACACAAAATCCCTCTTCATTGGGCATATTAATGTAAATTTTCAACACCAGGTGGATGAGTATATTTCAATTTTGAAAACAATAAAGAAAATCAGGGTCAACTTTGTGCCACTGGGTGGCCGAGGGTCTCCTAATTCTGGATTTGTAGAATAATAAATCAGTCAGACAGCCAACAGGTACTAGCTCTGGAGCATATAACCAAGTAGAGACGTGAAATGTGCAAGACATGTATTGTATACGTACTGTTGGTGATAGGAGTGCTGGCAGAGAAAGTGTACGGACGGCAGCTCCAGGGGAAGACTGCATACACTACACTTTGGCACCTGGAAGATCTTGGCACTGAAATATACAAACAAATCTATAAACACTCAATTCTTACAGTGCCAAATTTTGGACTGAGTCAGCAGTTTTTCTCAGCACACCTTGGGCAAAATGCATGCCGAGAAAAGCTGTTGATCCGAGATATTCTTTCTGGAAATATAGGCATACTGGTACTTTAATGATAGGTCTTTTTACAAAGAATACGAATCTGGGATGCTAATGATAATTCAGACTAGGTTGACTCAAGTAGATTGACTTTAGTCGCGATTGGCATTGAAAGAGTTAATCTTTACTTTGTTTGTTATAATGACCAATGTCTGGTTTTATGTTATCAATTAGTCCACACCTGTCTGCTGAAAAGTGTGATTCGGCCGGCAAAATGTTGCAATCATTAGTCAAACTGCTGAAGCACATTTCAAAATTTACTCACCTTCCGCATGAAAATATCCATTGTATTTGAATTTGATTATTTAATGCTATGAAGCAATATGTTCTGCTTTGACTTTTGACTAGGTAGGATACAAGACATACTTCTCCTTGTAATTTTGACCATAAAAGTCCAGAATTGTGGTCAGGGTCTTGGCATGGCTTCAGTCAAGGAGGCCAGACAGATGACATCCCAAAGGCCAGAACAAAGGTTGATTGTGGTATTTTCAGAAAACCCCTTCATGTGTCCCCCCCCCCCCCCCATCTCTTTTATCAACTATCTGTCAGTTTAGATAGCTCTGGAAAAATACACTACATTGCACACTATGTACACAGTGACATTTAAACTCTTAAACATCACATACTGTGATGTCACATAATACGTAAATCTAATTATTATTTCCCATCAGCCCACCAGATATGCCCCACATTTTTTTTGCATGAGTGACAGGGTCCACTTATACAACACATAGTTGTCAGACTACTAGATATAAACAGTGCTGTCTCACCTGGTTTTGAGTTCCTCGATCTGGTTTCTCATGCGTTCTGTCTCTTCTCGATACTGCCGAATCAGACGCTCATCCTCAGCGATCTGATCATTCTCCAACTGCAGTCTCCGAGTTATGTAATCCTAAACGTTCATAAAATTCCAAAATTTTCAATCAAAATTTGAATATATTTGTACTTTGTGTGCATAAGCTCCTTTTATTATACAGCACACAATCTTTAAAACTTTCGTGCTACAGATTCCATGTACATTTTCACTTTTCATACAGTAATGCTGAACAGAAAGCTCACCCCTCATAAAAAAATTGGTACTTGAAAAGTGGTTTCACTTTCATTTACATCAATAAAAAATAAATGTTGACAGTCAAAATCTTGTTATAGACATTTGTTTGACCCAAACAGTTGGCTGTGCCCTGCCCTGGTCTTGTGCCAGCTGGCTTTTCAAAAATTCATAGAAGATGAATCTTCAGGCAGGGGGAGGGTCCCACACTTGGAACTTTGTTCCTACTTTCTTAAAAGCAGAGCTAATATGAACCCATTCCTGGCCAGAGTATGAGGGAGTCAATAACTTTGCATAGCATGGGGTGGGTGCACTGCCTTTTCAATTTAAGTAAAAACATTCAGGTATACAACAATTTAAATGCAAGCACTGTTGGGCATTTTGAGGATGAAAGGGTTAAGATCACAATGTCAACTTCTTTAGTTGTCTCTTTTGAAATCATGTTAATCTCACACTTAAAAATGAGTGACTACAGATATCAGTATGTGATTCTATCAAATTAACATACCCATGCTACTCTCTCAAATTAACATACCCATGCTATTCTCTCAAATTGAAATACCCATGCTATTCTGTCAAATTAACATACCCATGCTATTCTCTCATATTAACATACCCATATCCTTACCTTTACTACTGCCAGTGTTGCTGTTGAATTGTGGGCTAGTGTTTGTATCACAAGTAATGGTGGAAGTAAATTCCGCCTGTCAATCTGTGAGATTGATTAAGGATACACTGGAATAAGCCACATCAGCGGAAAAAGTAAACATACTAAAGGGTAACTAAAACTTTTACTAGCTGCTATTCAAGTCTGCATAAAAACAACAGTCAATGCATTAATTTATTCATTTCCAAAACAACATTATTTTAAATATCTCAGTTTATTTGGACCTCTGGGACAAATAAAAAAGTAAATATTCTTCTTTTTTTTTTTTTTTATTCAAAACGCTTTTACAGCTCTGTAGAGATGACAGAGATCTGCCTGATTACATATGCAATAGACACTGACAGTGGATAAACAACCTGTCCTGCATTATTGATTCACTACAGGAAGCCAATGACCACTCATCATCGAACATCTCCTCCTGACCAATCACATATTGTGGGAGGTATGATGTCATCCATCTTGACTAGTAGCACCCTCTGGTGATTGACCTTTGAAGTGCTTAATTTAAAACTGAGTCAACAGCTTTCCTCTGTGCACTTTGTGTTCAAAGTGTGCTGTGGAAAGCTGTTCACTCAGTCCATTCTTTTTGGCTGAAACTACTAAGATCACACCTGAATGAAAGGGATTTTTATGATTAATTTGAATCTGGTACCATAAGACTCCTCTTGCCTAGTGGCGCCCTCTAGTGATCAAGGTTTATATCAATCCCTATGTGCAGGCTGTGCCAGTGGACAACATACACATGACAAAGGATATGAGACAAGACTTCCATGATCTGTGGTTTACAATTCTCTTCCTTTCGTGCAAAGTATGCCAAGGCTTGAACCCATAGATGTGGATCTTGTACCCTGCAGCAGAGGTAATATCAGTAATCATAAGTATGACATAGATTGCACCTATTCATTGGTCTTGCATGTTCTCAACCAAAGACAAAAGAGAAATACATGTCAATTCAGTGATTTTCCTATTTTTTAAGCCTTTATTTTTAACTTCAATTTATTTTGCTTAATACTCATGCTGTATATCATTTTTTTGCTACTGAATATGTGCACTCATGAGTTTTGTATCAACATACATTGAAACATCCCAAACAGTGTTTTGGATGTTGATAAAATACAGTACTCACATTAATTGTTGTGAATACTGACTGAGTATTGAACCTTGAGGTTTTGCAAGTGACAACAATGGAGGTTGCTATAGAAATGAATGTAAATTCTCTGTTATGAGCTATTGCTTTCATTTCTTGTCCTACCAAACTTAAGATTACAAACTCAGGGTGCAGCTTGTAAATGTTCCCCAAATGTACCTGATGTAATAATCACACAGTACAGTGGCTCCCTCTTGTGAGGCTACCCTGTGGACAGGCCACATACCCTCTGAAGAGGCCTCTTTTCCATGCGTCAAGTACAGTACACTGAAATCTCCCTTACCGAACACCTCCATTTACTGAACACCTCCTTATACTGAACACTTTTTCTCGGTCCCAATTGTATACATGTATTTTCATTATAAGCAAACCTCTCAACAGTGAACACCTCTCTATAACGAACACTATTTTTCGGTCCCAAGGGCATTCTGTATTAGAAGGCTTCATTGTACTTTCATTTTACTCCCCTCTTTTCCATGCAAGTAGGGTATTGTCACCCCACCCCCCACCCACCCCCCACCCCCAAGTAAAGCCAGCACTCTCTTATAAGGCCATAATTCTGGTGCAGTTGGGGTGGTCTCACAAGAAGCTACAGTGAGACAGACAGGACAAAATGCCAAACATGGGCATGTTTCACAGATACAAATGCCTTTTATTATTACATCTTCCAAGACTGTTTACCCAGTGATAAATGCAAAACATGAGTAGTGGCTCAGGATGCATCAAGAGAAGGGTGTGGTTTTCAACAGGGGACAACACAGGGTCAAAACTTTAACAAGTGTTACTTGGTGTGAGGCTTAAAGTGTAACAGGATGCAACCTCTATTGGGGTATGGCTTCTGTCAGAATTTAGGGTAATGTAAAAGTTTTTGTTCCAACAGTAGATGATTCCGATCATCTGAAAAATACTTTTTTCATAAAGTAGATCATTTTTCATGGAATAAGTAATTTGTCATTATTTGCTTCTAGTTATACGTGGTACATTAATGCTTTAGTCCCACATATTTACATTAACCCTCTGGTGACCGAGTCAAGAAGTTTCCTCTACACACAGTGGTTACACTCTTCCCAAATAAAGGTACCAAGCAAAACAATTGACCAATCACCAATAGATACATCAGTGTTGGTACCTCAAGGTTAATTAATTAATTTTTTTTATTTATTTATTTATTTTTATTTTTAATTTTTTATTTATTTATTTTTATTATTATTTTTTTTTTTTTTAATTTTTTTTTTTTTATTTATTTATTTTTATTATTTTTTTTTTTTTATTTATTTTTTTTTTTCAATCCTACAAATTTAGGTGTAGATACATCGGTCTTGGTACCTTAGGGTTAATCTATAATTTTCAATGGAATAAAGACAGGGGTAGGTTCATCAGTGTTGGTACCTTACGGTTAATTTATAATTTTCAATGGGATAAAGGAGGGTGTAGATACAGCAGTGTTGGCACCTTAGGGTTAACTTAAAATTTTTAAAGGATAAAAGTGGGTATACATACATTAGTGTGGGTACCTTAAGGTTAACTTGTAATTTTGAACAGGATAAAGGTGGATATTGGTATATCAGTTAGGTCCCTTTTGGGGTTAACTTACCCAAACCTCTTGCAGGTATCAATGATGTGCACGTATTCATTGTGTTCCATGTGATACCGTAGAATCTGTTGGTATCTACAAAAAACATAAATCAATTTAACCCTTTATTTCTCTGAAATAATCGTTTTCACATTGCCGTTAAATATACATGTATAATAGTTGAAAGATTTGAATTCTTTATAAAGATACTTTTCATTCAAATACCAGCAAGCCTAGTCTAAAGGAAAAAGTAGCCTTAGTCAACAGCTTTCCTTGGGGCACTTTGCGCAATGCGTGCAAAGTGTCAAAAGGAAAGCTGCTGACTCAATCTTAAATCAGCTCTTTAAGGGTTAATATGACTAAATTTGCTATTATCTAAAACAATACACAGTCATATGGCTATGTTCCTCCAAGACAGAATGGGCACCACTTGCCTCAATAAACTACATCTGAATAAAATAATTTAATGTTAGTTCAAAATTACTGTTATATACATGTATAAACTGATACGACTTGAAAGGTTCACAGCAGTAAACCCTTGCTCCTTTTGTATGGCTGTAACCAGTATATTATTCTGTCAGTTATCATAATAGTTAATTTACAATCAGCTGTGTTTAAGTCGAGGAGTCCCACCCTCTATTGCAGTAAAACTCAAATTTGGGATGGCTATCATTAAATTTAAATTTATAATAGTTCTAAAATCCAGCTTTGCTCTGTATGTGCAAATAAAATGAGAATGATTTGTAACTTTCCAAGTCTAACATTCTCTGCATCTGCACATGAAATAATATGCAAAATGATAATCTAGCTGGCTTAACACATATACAACAAAACCTTGTTATAATGAGACTACCTTCTCCTGCAAAATATGTGACATAATACAATCTGTTGGGTAAGTGAGTCAAATAGCAATAGAATTTGACCGTAAGTTGCTCAAAACTTATGTCATTATGAGAATTTGTTGGATATCTTAGTGTCATTATAACGAGGTTTCACTGTACGAGAATAACAGTTATACACTTACAACTTGGCTTTCTCATACAGGAAGAGAATGCCTGCCTTGAAGTTGTTCATTTGACACAGCACCAGCGCTTGGTCTATATCATAGCCTGCCTGTAGTCAAACACATCATATATATTATAGCCCACCTGTAGTCAAACACATCATTTATGTATCAAACTTTCTCATTCATTAATTCTTGGACAGAGAAAGCAGTGATGGCCAGGATTTGTTTTTATTATACTATGTTAATTTGGTCATGTTAAACACAAATTAGTTTGTACCACAGCCAAGAACATGGATTGATTGATCCTGGAAGTTTTTAGAAAGCAAGGAGTGAGTAATTTAGGGTAAAAAGCACATCAGTTTCATTTTATGATCAAATTCAGAATCAGATCAAATTCCTTGTTAAAATGGCCACAGATGACCATTTAAAAAGGCTCCCAGTATACCAAAGCAGCTTATAAATGAGCACAAATTTTGTCTGTCTGACTTTCAAAAGTTGATTTCTTACGAGGTAATTCAGCCAAAATAAAATTGAAGTTTTTTTCCATTACCAACTATACAGGAGGATAAAAGAAAGACGACAAGAAGCATGGGTGAACAACCCTGAAAGAAAAAAAATGGTGCCTTTACATGAGTTCAAAGACATTTACTCACAACTGGTATGATTTTTTTACAGAGTTCCAGCCACTTTATATGAAGTGACTGTGCAAACACTTACATCAGGGTTCTGTAGTAGGTCCAGCGTCTTTCGTTCCTTGTCTACTTTGCACTGCAAGCACACAGATCACATCAACCTAGATCTATATTAACCCTTAAAGTGCTGATTTAAGATTGAGTCAACAACTTTCCTTGGGACACTTTGCACACAAGGTGTCCTGAGGAAAGTTGCTGAATAAGACTACTTTCGCTTTAGACTAGGCTTGCTGGTATGTGAATGAAAGGTTCCTTCATGAGGAATTTGAATCTTTCAACCAACATATATTAAGCGGTAATGAGAAAATGACCATAGCAGTGATTAGCACTTAAAGGGTTAAAACCTGCGTCTAATGTACATGTATGTGTATATCAAGAACTGACTGCTTCCATTAAGTGGAATATTTTACAGGCATATAAGATTTCCAATGCAGATCTAGGAAGATCCCAAACAGGTTCTTTACTTCTTGATTACATTTCAGGCGAGGCACTGGCATGTGAAAAAGTTTGAACACTGATTTAAAGTGAAATAATTTAATCATGTTCCTTAATGATTTTCACTTTTTTTTTTTTTGCATTTTAACTATTTTATCAAAAATTTTGATGTCACTACATATTCTAGAAATTGTTGTCTCACACATAAAATATTTTTTTTCATGAATATCTAATTTATGCAGCTTTGGGGCATAAAGAAAACAAGTGAATACAAAAGGGACATAAAATTAAGCGAGTTTACGGCTGTATATTAGACATGAAAACATGAAGAACACAAAAAGAACTGGACTCACTGATATTTCTTTCTCGTGTACATATTCGTGCAGGTAAAGCTCCAGCAATGTGTTGTAGACCAGGCTGGGAGAGTTGGGCTGAACCTGCTCCACAGACAGTACACTCAATCATAAAAATGTCAATAGGGTCCATCCAATTCATTAGTACAACATCCACCACCAGGTGTCACCTGAAGTGTGACCCACACATGACAAATGGAATGTGGTGGAACATGGGCATTGTGCTTGTAGGTGGGAAACCATGAAAAGCATTGGATGGCATCTACATGTACATATAATTTTCCAGCCTATCCAATCACATCATAATTACAGCTTGTATTTTATCATCATGAAGCACTTTTCAGTCTAAAAACTCATTCTTATCTGGTGAAATAGACAATAACTTTGAAGGTGTAGAATATTACATTAATTTAAAATGGCACACATTTGCTCCCTGGAGAACCATGTTCCATCTTGCTGCACCTAAATGCCCTTGGACTAAGTAATGCTTCAAGTGACACCTTGTGGTTAGCACAGTACTGACAACCTAAATTTGTACTATGCCAAAAAAATATATATATATATACAAAAAAAGAAACATTATAAAAATGTATGTACGTACTCTCATTATGTCAAAGCACACATGTACATGTACAATCAAAATTGTATGCCAATTAAATTTATAATTCCAAAAACATCATATTTATGTCAAAATTATAAGTTTCGTATGCCACAGACCTTATATAATTGTTTGTTGGCTTAAATGTGAAGTAAAGACTGATTATTTTTCCACACAGAATTCTAAGGTTTCATCCCTTCCTGTACTATATTTGTTCAGGTATTAGACCGGCAACCTATCCCATTTATCCCCCAGGAAATTATACATGTTCTAAAATGATGATGCATTCTGTAGCCCAGACATAGTCCTCTGTCTGGCCAGAGTCACACAGAATTTTGATCTGATGCAGATTTAGGATCAAAATTTAAATCCTAGGCTAGCGATAAGCATTAGCCAGTTAGCCACCAGCTAAAAAAGGCGTGAACTGGTTTATAGCTTTTGTGATCAATTAGCCCATGTGGCTAAAGGATGTTGCACATATAAATTAAGATTGTACACATGTCAAATATAGCTACAAGTTAGTAATTTATTCGAAGAGGATCATTATACCTCGATCTGGTTGTTTTTGGCAAATAAGATATTCTTCATTTATTAGCAAAAAAATGGCTCATGCAATAATGTCATGATTTTAAAACTCTTAGAGCTAGCCCCAAGTAGTACCTCAAAAATATTATTTGGCTAAGTCTGGCTAATAAGTTTTCAGCTAAGTTAGCTAGACTGGCTAAAAGAATAAATTTTCTTGCCCAGAAATCAACTCATATAATCTCAATTTATTTGATCTTGGGTCCATTACTATCTATGCAGCTTTGGGGCATAACAATTCTTGTGTGAACCAATCTCTGTTTTTATCGTTATTGTACGTAATGCACAATTACCATTTCAGGAATATGGCTTACTCTCAATTTGATCCAGATTTTGATGCAGATTGAAATATAAAGTTATGGATCAAACTAAGATTAATTTAATGCAATGATAAAGTTGAACACAAAGTGCATATTATAGCTGAAAACAGATTGGTTAATCCTGGAAGTTTTGATTTGATCAAATACCAGGCCAAGGATTATTAGTGGCTCAGAGTCAGAAGTACATTATTTTGATTTTCAGATCAAATTCAGGATCAGATTAAATTCTTTGTGAATACTGTTGGATATTATGCTGGTCTAATCAACCTTGTCGTTAAATGAGCTTCTGGGACCATTATGTAAATATTGAAGTCCAAAATGTTCACACTGCTATGCCCCCTGCTCCAGCTGCCTCTATGACAGCTTGGTCATGACTACCAGGTGATGCAAAACCTGACGGGCACCTGTAGCAATGCAGAGTGGCACGGTTTTAACCTTTCCCCCTTGAATTGATACTTGAGTCAACAACTTTCCATGGCATGAGTTGGGCACTAAGTGCTCAACTCATGCCAAGGAAAGTTGTTGACCTGGAGCATGTGATCTTGATAGGGCTCTCAGTCAAAATTGTGTTTCATTACTGTTAAAATTTGTTGAAAACACTAATTAAAGCAGACAACATTTGACCACCAGCCGGTTATGGCCAGTTTAAGGGGGAAAGGGTTAAGTGACTGAAATGCATTTGAAAATAAAAAAACGATAGAATAAAAAAAATTCTGATCAGTGCTTTCTAATTCCTGCTAACGGACAATACATACACTTAATGGGCATGATAAACTTGAATGGAGCATTGACTCAATATGTAGATGAAATATTAGTGGATACAGTTTACACATACTCTTACCTTGACCATGTGTTCCAGGAACTCTGTCAGTTTTTGTGAGTTATTCACAAAAATATGGATGAATTCCTGTGCATTTGCTTTCTCAATCTGCTGAATACCACCTATAAAATTACAGAAATACTTTGATTTAATTATGACATAGGCATCAATAGAATGTTAATATCTGATTTATGTAACAAAATTTGAGTGCTAATTCCTAATAGCTTCAAAACACAATCTGATGTTTTGATGTAATAGTCTTATTTGTTATCTGAATTAGCAAAAACAGATCCCTCCCTGTCAGTCTAGCAGGCTTACCTCCAGGGGGCGTACATGTATGATGATACGGAGCCAAAGCAATTTGTTCCTGTTATACAACAATATTACAACAAGGTGTACACTCTGCATACTACAGTAAAAACCTGTTATAATGACACCATCCCTAAGATATGAGTCACATAACTGAATATGTCAGATAAATTAATCAAATAGCAAAGAAAATAAACCTCTACCCGTGAAAATTTGTGTCATTATATTGAATATGTCGGTTATCTGAGTGTCGTTATAATAAGGTTTCACTGTATGAGTATTTCACACTTTAATTTTATGGTACCTGCTCTAAAGAGGTCTCCAATACAAGACTGCATCTTTTTTACTCATTCCACCCTGATAGAAGACTGAGTCAACAGCTTTCCTTGACGTGCTCTGCGCGCATTGCGCCCAGAGCATGCCAAGGAAAGCTGTTGACCATGGGCATATAATTTGGAATGATCTTCCTTGAAAGTTTCATCCAATTTTTTGAAAATTAATCCCTAAATTAGTGAAATGCAATAATCAGACATTTAGATATTAGCGGGAAAACGTCATTAGGGTGGAATGAGTTAAGACCACTCTTTGAAGATCCCTTACTGTATTTGTCTGTCAAATATACCTTTATATAAGACCACCTGCAGTGAGAGACCACTTTTACTGGCAGTAGGGGTGATCTCAAACAGCAGGTACATGAACCATTGCAACTGAACACAAAACTAAGCACAATTTATTGGTACAAAATTAAAACAAGAAATCACGAAACATGGCATGAGTAACTGAAAATCTCAACTGTTTCATACCATGTGCAACTCTTACATACAATGATGGGTTTTAAATTAAAATTGAAATGAACAATGGAATAAAATGGTGTGCATTTCATTTCTAACATTAAAGAATAAAAAAGATAACAGGAGAAAGTAGATTATACAGAAGCACGTACCCTGCAGATTGGAGGCATCAACAAGCGGCTCTGGACACAGAAACAAACAGACAGCATCAGCACAAAGCACTTATATACGTATACACTGTATAGCAATCATTGTGTCCCTGATGAGCATCAGCACAAAGCTCTAATATACATGAACGTATACACTGTATAGCAATCACTGTGTCCCTGATGAACATCAGCACAAAGCGCTAATATACATGAACGTATACACTGTATAGCAATCACTGTGTCCCTGATGAACATCAGCACAAAGCGCTAATATACATGAACGTATACACTGTATAGCAATCACTGTGTCCCTGATGAACATCAGCACAAAGCGCTAATATACATGAACGTATACACTGTATAGCAATCATTGTGTCAACACAAAGCGCTAATATACATGAACGTATACACTGTATAGCAATCACTGTGTCAACACAAAGCGCTAATATACATGAACGTATACACTGTATAGCAATCACTGTGTCAACACAAAGCGCTAATATACATGAACGTATACACTGTATAGCAATCACTGTGTCAACACAAAGCGCTAATATACATGAATGTATACACTATATAGCAATCACTGTGTCCCTGATGAACATCAACACAAAGCGCTAATATACATGAACGTATACACTGTATAGCAATCACTGTGTCCCTGATGAACATCAACACAAAGCGCTAATATACATGAACGTATACACTGTATAGCAATCACTGTGTCCCTGATGAACATCAGCACAAAGCGCTAATATACATGAATGTATACACTGTATAGCAATCATTGTGTCAACACAAAGCGCTAATATACATGAACGTATACACTGTATAGCAATCACTGTGTCAACACAAAGCGCTAATATACATGAACGTATACACTGTATAGCAATCACTGTGTCAACACAAAGCGCTAATATACATGAATGTATACACTATATAGCAATCACTGTGTCCCTGATGAACATCAACACAAAGCGCTAATATACATGAACGTATACACTGTATAGCAATCACTGTGTCCCTGATGAACATCAACACAAAGCGCTAATATACATGAACGTATACACTGTATAGCAATCACTGTGTCCCTGATGAACATCAGCACAAAGCGCTAATATACATGAACGTATACACTGTATAGCAATCACTTCGCCCTGATGAACATCAGCACAAAGCGCTAATATACATGAACGTATACACTGTATAGCAATCACTTCGCCCTGATGAACATCAGCACAAAGCGCTAATATACATGAACGTATACACTGTATAGCAATCACTTCGCCCTGATGAACATCAGCACAAAGCGCTAATATACATGAACGTATACACTGTATAGCAATCACTGTGTCCCTGATGAACATCACCACAAAGCACTAGTACACATATACACTGTATAGCAATCACTTCGCCCTGATAACCATCCAGGGTAATACAATACAGTAAAGCCATCACAAGCTACACTCAGTCTCTTTTTTGTGTGTATGTATGGATCGGTGGGGATCACTGGTAGCTGTCACTACCAGAGAATCACAGATCCTCATAAATATTTTCAAAAGGCTGTCAGGCTGAGGCATCATTATTTTCTGAAAAATGTCACTGTGGCAAGGTGATAAAACGACTTAAAATCCCTCTGTGATGTCAATCTCATAATTCGTAGAAACTAATGATGAGTTCCAACAATAGATTGATGTTACAAATGGATTTTAATGCCAAACAAAGGATGCCTTCAAGTAAGACTCCTCCATATACTATTTGTGATGGATGTTAAGTATGTGCTACAACCAAGTGACTGTTGGTCTCTCACTACTGTTATCATGCATGACACTTTATCATACAATATATATATATATATATATATATATATATAAATTTATATGTTTAAAATGTTTTTGTTCCCATGACCAATACACATGCTTTTACAATTGGGATTGCAGCAGGTGTAACCAAGAAATGTACTCAGAAGCTATATGTATATCAACTTTCATGAAAAATTCAGGCTTTGGGCAACCTCTGATGCCATTAACCACGTACAGTAAGTAAAAAGGACATGATACATGTACATACAGTTTACCCCATGTACAGTCAACAAAATGAAGGCTATGTTCCATAGAGTTTAACCCATGTACAGTAAAGAGAAAGAAGGACATGGTACATAAAGTTTAACCCAATTAAGGTAACGAGAAAGAAGGACATGGTACATACAGTTTAACCCACAGCCAATACACAAAAAGACCATGGCACATAGAGTTTAACCCATGTACAGTAAAGAGAAAGAAAGACATGGTACACAGAGTTTAATCAACAGCCAATAAACAGAAAGAAGACCATAATATGATTATAATACATATCGTTTACCCAATATACAGAAAACAGGCCATGTATACATAGAATCTGACCCACGCACAGCAAGCAGAAAGAAGGAAAACATAGAGTTTAACCAATTAAGAATTGAACTTCCTTCCTATTACATTCATTGGTGAGTGCTTATGCTTTTTGACAGGCATTTTTCATGACGTAGTGTTAGCAACGTCATGCAAAAATTGCCTCTCCAAAAGTGAAAAGAAGTGCCAGTGACTGCAATACAAAATTCAATTCTTATATTTGCATTCAACATGAATTTCTATCAATATTAATGGTGAAAGGGTAAAATTGTAATTGATATTTGATTCACAGTTTTTAGCTCATTATTTTACAAGCAACCTCTCTGCTTTGCTTATTAATGTGAGGGGCCAACAAGGCATGGCTATCTTTCGGTTTTCTAGGAAAACAACAACACACTGTCTGTGTGTCAGACTGCATCAGAATAGTCCATCACTTAAGATTTTTTATTGTAAAAATGGACAGGGGAAAGCATTAGAGAAGGCAGGGTACTTAACCAGTTCCCCCTTAAACCGGCCAAAACCGGCTGGTGGTCAAATGTCGTATGCTTCAGTGTTCTCAATTGATTTCAACAGCAATGAAAAACAATTTGACTGAGAATTGAAGATGAGACCTGTCAAGACAACATGACCCAGGCCAAGGAAAGTACTTAGTGCCCAACCCATGCCGAGTAAAGCTGCTGACTCAGTCTTAATTCAACGGGGAAAATCAATAATGCACACATGTACGTGTATTACCAAGAGACAACAGTAATGTGTACATAATTACTATACTTACTGTCACTAGGTTTATAATCTGTACACAGGCGTTTAAGAAGTTCCGTGGTTTGTTGTGGGACTTCCGTCATCAGAATTTTGCCATATTTCTTCAGGTTACTCTCGGCCTACTCTCCGTGAAAAAATTAAATGCAATGCCTCCATATATATATATATATATATATATATATATATGTAAGGGTCTTTTTTTAGTACTGTTTGAATTTTTCAGCAAAATAACAGGGAAATGTTACAAGTTTGTACCAAGCTGATCTCTCCCTGGGCTAAGCATCATCCATGAGCCAAATAGCCAGAGGCTAAAAAGGTGTCATTTAGCAAATAAAATTTTGTAAGCTTTAGCTAAATTTGCAAAATATATGTCAGAATTTCTTCAACTGATGATGCACATTGGTGTGTTACTTGATTAGAATTGTCATGAAAAAAAATTAGCACTTTACTACTGCTTTTGGCTAACAATTAAGTTGGCTACTGAACTTCATATTGTTTTAGCCAAATTGGCTACAGTGGTAAACTTCCCAGTGCGAGCCCTGCCTCGATTGTATTTTATAAGAAGTTTTACCCCTATGAGATAAATTGAGAACAGGCATGTACCTCATCAAATTCTAGCTTGCCAATGTACTCCAGTGCCTTCTGGTAATCCTTGATATCTTCCAACTGTATCTTCAGGTATAAGTCGTGGCGGCCATGTTTTTCTGCCAGGAACAGAGCATGCTGGTAGTAACCAGCCTGGCGGCAGACCTTGATGGCAGTCTCCACATCAAAGTCAACTTCCCTGTCCTTGGCCTGAAAAGATTTCCAGAAACTTTTGCTTTATTTATATAACTACGTCCAGAACAGGCCTAATTCTATTTCCTAGTGTCCACTGTAGAGGAGAATACAAGGGACTTGTTTAGCTAGCAAATGTTTGATGAAATACAATTCCAAAAACACAGTGACATGCCCTGAACATCTTGTTTTTGCATGATGGATAAAAGTCTGAGCCTGATTCATTTTAATTTGCCTGCACAACTTTCCACATTGCTTTCAACCATGCCCAGCATACAACTTTGCCCTTTTTTCATTATGCCTCATGAAAGAAATAAAGTAGAGTGGTTCCTGGCTTGAGA
Organism: Hermodice carunculata; assembly: GCA_964020975.1. Classification (NCBI taxonomy): domain Eukaryota; kingdom Metazoa; phylum Annelida; class Polychaeta; order Eunicida; family Amphinomidae; genus Hermodice; species Hermodice carunculata. The sequence goes on from OZ026623.1 coordinate 24,423,613, forward strand.
GACCATTCCAGTGAGAGACCACATGCCTTGAAAACCCATCTTCTTTAAGTTTAGTACTTTCATACTGTTTATACGTCCATCCCCAGCCCCTCTACCCCTGACCCCTGTGACAGACCACTGTCTTGTGACACCACAATTTGGTCATCCCTACAGGTGGTCTATGAAGACAGGATTCACTCTGCCAGAATATCTGTAGACCCACGTACTGTGAAATCTTGTTATAATGACACCATGTGTTCCGTAAGATATGTGCCTGAAACTGAATACGTCAGATAAAAGAATCAACAAAGAAAATGAACTTTTTCCCATGAAAATGTGTGTCATTATATTGAATATATCAGGTATATGAGTGTTGTTATAATGAGGTTTTACTGTATCTGGGCTGTGCCAGGATATCTATGTAACATTATTTTAACCAAACTGGGCATGGAAATTGTACAATTCCTCAAGTTCAATTTATCCCCCTCCTGGTCAGAATAAGAGCCAGTCAGAAGCTGTCCTCAGCATGGTTGGATGCAATGCGCCCAACCCTAGTAGAGGACAGACAGCTACTGACCTGACATGCGCTGTCTTGATAGATCTTATTTACAATTCTCAGCAAAACAAAATAATAAAATAATCCTTTACAGGAAATTTACATAAAAACATTTAACGCTGATGATGGCTCACATCTGGTAGCTTTTGGGCCATTTAAGCAGGAAATGGTTAAAATCTATTTTTTTCATGCCCTTGTGTGTTCCATTAGCATGTTAGCATTCCTCAGACATACAACTGACTGCATAAATATCTTACATTTCCTGCCATAATAAATTCGTCCAGCTTGGCCACATCCTTCAGCTTGGTGTAGCAGTTCAGTAAGAGGGTTGTATGGTCCTCTGTGGCCAGCTGTGCTTTGTGCAGGGCTTGGAGATATGCCGTCAAATTGTGGATCCTCTGAGCGTCTAGGAACTGACAACCAAAATATACACTCTAAGATTACTGCTTTTAATTACAGATAGACAGCTGGAATTGTACTTTACGAGACAAAGCACATGATCCACCATCAACATTAAACACTTGACTGAGTAGTAGCCTCATTTTTGAGGATCACAAATTATCATTTAGTCCTAGCCAAAGTAAGCTGCAGCATATAATGAAGAAAATATCCTGCATAAAGACCAAACACTTACTTGTCAGCAATTTTTAAGATTTATGTACTTATATGCGGTAAAATTCTTAATTTTATGCATGCAGGAACAGAATATATTAAAAAACATTTTTGTCATCTTATACACATCTTTTTGCACCACAGCCAAGATTTTTTGTACCAGAGCCACACTGACCTTCCTAATGACGTACGAAGCCTCCAGCTTGCCTATGGTTTTGATATACTGTAATATGGCACCATCATGATCACCTTTGCTGTCAAAACAAAAGCATTTGATCTCCATGAACTGTGTATGGCTTGCTATCAACAGGTATCTTAACAAAACACACAAAGTCACTTATACTGCATACATGTATCTTTACATAACAATTGCCAGATGCATTCCCACAAGCATGTAAGTAACCAAGACTAGAGCTAATTTACCCATTTCACAGTTTATTTTCCACCAAAAAATTCTTTCCACATGCACGCTCTTTCACTTACTTAACTACCCTTTCAGTGCCTTACTCCAAGCATATATTTGTCTACAACCTGTACTTCACACTCTAAAATGCCTCTTCAGCCAAGTATTTTGCTTTCAGTTCATTTGAGATGAAGTATACACCAAAAGTAGACAAATTTGCCAATTGAATGCAGGCTGTTTTTCAATCCCTGAATGGATAATTTGATAAGGTGGAAGTGTGTGCGACAAAAACATCCTGCACAAAAAAATAAAGCCATAAAGTACAAGACACAACCTGAAGGTGCCAAGGCAAGCTAGTACATGTACTCTCATACATGTAGATGACACACAACTGCTACTCCACACCTTTATAAGCTCAACTGTCAAAAATATGAAAACCACACACATCACATAGCTAATTTTACCCATACAAATGACAACCATTAATGCTGCATTGCTTACCTGTATAAATGATCTCCATACTGTCTGAAAATATCAATGATTCCATCTTGATCATAATGTTGGCTCTGCGCCAGACTGCAAGTGGAAGAAACACAAAGAAAAGGACTAATATACTGGTTTGTCCTGACCATACCATATTCTAAGCAAGTACATCCCACATTTTTCGTTTTCTTAGTTGTCATTCAAAATAAAACCCACCTGCCATTAATCCTTTTCCTTTAACCTGGCTGTAAATGAAATGTCATCTGCCTCACTGACAATCCATTTTTATTCTATGTTTGAGGGTGAATTAGCATTTTCTACAGTGAAATTCAAAAGTAGTAACTCAATGTGAATCACATGACCTTATCATTGTTACAAATAAATTGTGATGCGCTTACATCAGTGATGTGATGCATTGACATTTAGACCAAATCAAATGTGCGCGAGTGATGTTTGATTTTAAGTGATGCTTGATATGGAATAATCATGACGCACGTAAACAAACCGGGCACACCAGAGGTCGGCCTTGAAAGAAGGCCTAGGGCATATTTTTTGCAATGAATACCCAATTAAACATTGAATAAACAAAATCTTACATGGCTGAGAGTGATTTACTATTTTTCTCACTTGGGGTCGTTGTTGGTGTGGAAAGTCACTTGTGGCCTGTGGTCACTAGTGATTTTCCCCACCAACAATGATCCCTCGTGAGAGAAAAATAGTAACTCACTCTCAGCCATGTAAGAAGCTCTATATCTTAAGTGTTCTGAAAGAGTTACAGACAAGCCCTGTCACAATACACAGGAGATGGTTGAGATGGTTTCGAAATCGTACTACCATAAGTGTTACTAAATTACAATATTAGTGTACAGAAATGAATAAGCAAAGAAAATGCTTACTTGATTGCAAGAACATAGAGATTCTTCTTAAATAGCATTTCCAGTTTTGTCTGTGTGTCTTTCTCCTGGAGGTGGTAAACCTGAGGCACAGCAAAAGCAAGTAGGATAAATGTGTGCATGCAACACTCAGCAAAAACACAAATTCTGAATTTCTATTGCAAAGCCCCTCACAGTCTTCATGTAATATATGAATATACATTAACAAAGCAGCCAGAAAGTCTTCACTTATACCAATCACTGTCACAGTGGTCTTTTATCATGCTCTTGTTTGCGAAAAACTGGAATAACTCAAAGATTACCACACAGTCCAACCAACATAACTCTGAAGTTGAGCTGAATTTGATATGTAATTCCTCAGTGTTTGCTCCAGAAATATTTAAGCAAGTCATCATGAAGAAAATCTCAGACGAAGTTAAGATTTTCAGCAATACTTAATAAGACTTACAACCTTTCAAATGTATCTCAGGGTTTGTTATGTTTTAAATGAGTACTATGTTTTTAGGCCATTTGGCATTGGAAAGAAAAACTGAGTTCATTAGGACCTTCCCAGATACAAATTCAAAAGCCTGCAATTTGTCAGGATGGTCGATGATTATCACCAGGCACTGGGCACAGAGTAAGCCAAAGTCCATTAAGTCAGCAGTTCAATATTTCACTTCTAAGTCTCTGTTCTGCTCACATTCTGGTATTAATGCCTATTAATCTACCAAGGTACACCCACCTTTCCATCAACAGCCAGAACATACAGAGACCCCCACTCACACAGGATGTCCAATACTTCAGGTACTGGTCCTGAATATGCAATGAACTTGTTCTGAATATCATACACTGTCACCAGGTTCATCTGTACTGTCTGGCTCCCCCTAGTGGCACAAAAGACAATTATGAGTCCAATTGGCAACATTAAAATGACACTTTTGCAGACTTCTTTGCATATGACTTTTAACCTTTTCTCACTGAAATCACCAAAACACACCCAGATATAAATTATCATCTGTTTCAATGATTCTGTCAACTCTTTCCCCCTTAAACCAGCCAAAACCACCTGGTGGTCAAATGTCGTCTGCTTCAGTGTTTTCAACTAATCTGAACAGTAATAAAATACAATTTTGTCTGAGAATAGTAGATGAGCCCTATCAAGATCACATGCCCCAGGTCAACAACTTTACTTGACATGAGTTGCCCACTTAGTGCCCAACTCATGCCAAGGAAAGTTGTTGACTCAAGTGTCAATTCAAGTGGGAAAGGGTTAAATTTCATGTATTTAGAATGATATTTTGCTGATATTTGTTTGAAAGACCTACCAGGATGGTCAACAACTTTCCCTGCTGAGGATTGGGCACAATATGCCCAACCCTCACCAAGGAAAACTATTGACTAAGTGGTATTCTGAGCAGGAGAGGGTTAATAGAGGAAGAAATGTGTTCATCATAAACATTAACTTGATGTTTCTGGATAATTTCTGGTCAGGTCTACGACAGCACCAATTAGATGTTCAAATATGGTCCTGTTACCTGTACAGTATGCATGTTCCCACACACAAGAACTGCCTCTAGATCAAACACAGCTAACAAGATTCCCTCTTATTTAAATCATGCTGTTGACTCAGTCCTAATTCAACTGCTTAATTCAAGGGAAAGGGTTAAATCATGTGTTATATTCCAGGTATTCACACTGCACATATATGATCCCCTCAGTCTTTCTGTGAACATCTCTACAAAATTTTGACTGTAAGCCAGCAGAATGATGTACAAGTTGCAGTTTTGTTATAATGATCATATATTTGACAAAATTCAATGTGAGACAACAGATGTTGTAACTTTTGTTGTAATCTGGACTGAAAGAGTCAATATATGCATCATTATCTGTGGTTACTGCCATTAGCCTTATTGTTTTTATAGTCAGAGACACTGGGCCAGGTTAGACTTGTGTATCCCCACATGGTTCTCACATAAAAACTTGCACAAATCCACTTGATGTCCAGAAATTTTGTCACAGTACTTACATACATGTACATGTATGTGTTATCAAGTACTAAATTCCAAATCTACACACCAGCTACACATATACTGCTTTTGCATCACTGGACAGAATTGGCCTCAGGCCAAGCCAATATGACCAACAATGCTGTTCCTTTTTGTGAGTGTCTTATTTTTGTGATAATGTTGGGTGACAATTTTTTAACCCTTAAAGCGCTGATTTAAAACTGAGTCAACAGCTTTACTATGGACACTTTACGCACCTTGCTACTTTTTGCTTCAGACTAGGCTTGCTGGTATTTGAATGAAAGGTATTTTCATGAGGAGTTTGAATCTTGTAACCATTATATGTTTTACGGTAATGAGAAAATGACTATAGCAGTGATTAGCACTTTAACTAATTCCATACAATGGTGACAGGCATTGGTTAGTGGTTCTGGCACTTCCTGGCAAATCATGCTGCAGCTGCCCTTGTAGCAGCTGCAGCATGACTTGTCAGGAAGTGCCATAACTACTGACTTACGACTATACGCATTTTGGTACTTGAATAACTGCTCTTTTCATGAAGAATTTCAATATGCAATTGTCGTCTTAAATAAAGGTAAATATACAGAAAAATCAGGGAATGGTATGGAAAGAGTAAAGGGTCAAAAATTGCCTCATGGGACATGGGTTCATGACTCATTTATCCATACCCTGGCCCTGCTCTAGGTAAAGCCTTCTGTTCCTGTCCCACTACTACCAGGTAGCCACGGAACCAGTGTAACTGTAACTTGTCCCCTTCAAAGGCAAGACAGGGTCCCCGCCCGTCGGGCTGGTAGAAATACACCGCCTGAAACACACACGTGTACAGTTCAGCAGTTAACAATGAAGTTACACCAAACACTAACACCAACACACAGGTGGACAACTTGTAGAGCACGCATATGTGGCACAGATGTTATAACATGCTACATCATGATGTGAGGCATCCTTCTGAAGGACAATGCACACATTAATGCCACAGGAAATGTCTGGTGGTGTACCACGATTCAAGGCATGTGTGCATCTGGACAAAATCCATGCAAAAGAAAATGTAAAGTTTAATAATAGTTAACAAATCTTTTATATGTATCAAACTGCTAAGTAACATTGGTTTTTTTTTTTTTTTTTGATTGCTTTCTTTTAATGGAAACTATAATGAAGCATCTATTTTTTTCTTTTTTTTCCACGCTACATGTACATGTAACACTCAGTGAAAAGCTTGCCAATTTGTTGTGAAGCAAACAAGAATTGTTTTCAGTGATTAAAAAATGGCTTTCTTTGGTGTAATAATTGCCAATCATATTCAATGTACAAGTGTTACATGGGACTTGTATACATCGTTTGATTAAAACGACAACACAGACGCAAATTACATGTACGCTGCATGGAATATTAAAAAGGATAGCGCCTGCATTAAACACTTACATCCCTGCGGCCAATCACAAACTGCTGATCCTGAGTCAGGTCACTCATGACAGAGCAGGAAGCACGGCAGCCATGCTGGTCCAATATGGCCTGAAACAGTGGTCAAGTTGCTTTTAAATTATCTTATGTACAACTCAATAGCCATTCCATGTCAGAAAGACTCAAAAGCATTCATATTTTTGATCATCCAACTTTAATAGATGACATGTAACTTACAGTACATGTACACTACTGGATGAAACACCAAAATGTAAGCTTATAGTCACTTGATTGAAAAAGGAGGCGAGTGTTGATTTGAGAAGACACACTGTGTATCAAACAGCCTCGTCCATTCGCAATGGTATAATATATATATATAAATTATCCAAAAATTTCTGTAAATTTGCTGCCTTTGAGTATTAAACACTATTACTTATTCACTGTTTTAGTGTGAAATACAGGAAGTATCTCCCCCTCGCCTCGGGTAATACAGCTGTCTTGGGGGATATACTTCCTGTATTTCACACTAAAACAGTGAATGACGATTTTATCCCATTTTTGATGATGTAATTTCATGCCCAAAAAATACACATGTTCGACCCGCTGCTGCTGCAGTTCACTTCACAGTCTGTCATCATGTTGTCGTCTGCAGCGCGTCAAGGCTTGAATCGCATGACAGAGACTTCGGGTGGCTGATCGATGCACTAACCAGATAGGGAGATACAGCGGAATACCGTTGTATTCCCCGGCCAAGTAAATACCACTGTATTCCCCGGTCAGTTTCAGGAATCGCGCTGTATTTCACCTTTGCAGTAATTAATGCACAAATAAGGGTAATACAAAGAGTGTACCATAGCTATTAACCAATCAGAAGCCAAGGATTCTATCAAAAATGGGATAAAGGTAAATATTTACCCTCTGGTCCTTGTCTTTGACAGAGATATTAATGGAGATAATATGATGTTCTGTGACTACAAAGAGTATTGCTGTCTTTCCAGCACTTTTAAAGCCTAGGCCTGTGATAGGGTGTGGTCCTTCATAGATAATTCTCTGTTTGCTGTGTCTGTAAAAAAAAAGTGCAAAAAATGTAGTCTGTAATTTTACTACAAATACAATGGCCGAAACTTTTTTCACAGAAGTTCATTTAACATATAAATGCTGTCAAGCTTTTCTTAAATGACTGACGCCTGTTCATGACAGAAAATCAAAAATATTTTCTGGGTTACAAGTTGATTCCTTGATGCTATAAATTTAAACTGATGCACACAGTGATTTCTCTCTCATAAGGCCCCTCTCACCAGAGGCCACCTTTCTTTAAAGGCCAGCATTCTCGTACAGAAAGTATGGTATTTCCATTATATTCCCCCGTCAACTTAGTCAAGAGAGGCCACCCCCTCTTATAAGGCCACTTTTTGGCTGCATTTTGGGTGGCCTTACAAGAGGGAGACCACTGTATCTTACTAAGTTCCTAGTAGTTTTTAACTTGTCTCTATGTAAGATGATTTATTTTGACTGAGGGGCACTACACACCTCAAAAGGGATCTAAATGTACAATCATCTCAGACATGAGTATATAATGACCAACCTTTCCCTGGTGACATCCCCCTTGAAGAGGACAACGCTGCCATTTTCAAAGCCCACAGCCATATAGTTGAGGTTTTCATGGACTGATAGACATGTGACCTGGCAAACATACATGTACTATTACTTACTTTTGACATCACAGCCTGAATGTTAATAAAGCAGGTTTGTGGAACCCAAAGTAATTTTTTTCTGTCAGTATAATAACTCTCATTAACTCATTCCATGCTATGGTCACAAGCCTTGGTCAGTGGTTCTGGCACTGCATGGTAAGTCATGTTGCAGTTGCCCTTGTGGCAGCTGCAGCATGACTTCCCAGGCAGTGCCAGAACCACTGACTTAAGACTAAAGGCATCTTGGTACTTGAACGAAAGCTCTTTTCATGAAGAATTTGAATATGCAATGGTCTTAAATCTAGGTAAATATATGGAAAAATCAGGGAATGGTATAGAATGAGTTAAGTTTATGATAATAAACATAGTATAACATGAACTCAAGAACACAATGCAAATGATTTTCTTGAATCATTGAACTAATTTTTTAGGCAAGTTCAGGGAATAGGTACTTGCTCTTTAAAGTACAAATACTATACGAGTTGTCCTCTGGCTATCAGCCAAGCTTCAAGTTGACTTCTACAAGTGAATATCAACACTGGTCCAGTGCAAACAAAACAGGGTTTAAATTTGCTTGTAATGAGGTAACGTTTTCCTAAAAACATTTCTCATTTCAAAGTTGTATATTTTATTCATTTTCAAAAGGGGAGGGTGGGTGGGTGTATCATACACATATCTATTATATTAACTCACCCTTGTAGGTTTATTTCCTGGAATGGCTCTGACTATTCGTGAACAGGACGGATTACCAGTTTTGTCCATCTGTATAATAAACACTTCTTTCAAGCATACATCTTTTGCATGTACATAATTCACAACCTTGTTGTGTACGACAAGACTACAATGAGGAAAGTAATTAAGAACCCATTGACTGCCCCTTTTACATTATGTCTGTAAGTTTATCATATTTACCTGCAACTTTGTTTTACTTTATTTCATTAACTCATTCCACCCTGGTAGAAGACTGAGTCAACAGCTTTCCTTGGCGCGCTCTGGGCGCAATGCGCCCAGAGCGCGCCAAGGAAAGCTGTTGACCATGGGCATATAATTTGGAATGATCTTCCATGCAAGTTTCATCCAAAATATTGAAAAATAATCCCTAAATTAGTAAAATACAATTAGCAGACGACATTTAGATATTAGCGGGAAAAAGCGTCATCAGGGTGGAATGAGTTAAAACTGTGTAATGTGAGCCGCAGTCACCCAATGTTTGTAATAACATAAATTAACAGGCATTTTGTTCAAAATAAGAAATTTAAAGCTTCAGTGAAAGACTTATTGACAATCATCAGACTTAATAAGCCAGCTAGCCTTTCAACTTTGGAGTTTGAAGAACTGTTTGACAACCTTTGATACGACTGTATCTCATCAGGAGCTGTGACAAGCTGCTGCACCTTGTTTACTTACTCTTGGATAGATACTACATCATTGCTATGTTTAAAAAGATAAATAAGTAAACAAACAAACAAATAAATAAATAAATAACTATTACCAATAACTGAGGGTTTTTATGTGAAACACTGTACATGATGCATGAAAGGTGATAATCAGTGAAAACAAAGGTGATGATCTTTAGAATACCCTGTACCAGCTACTGGGGCTGGCTCACAAAGCAGGGCACAGTATGATACATGCCTTGTCCAGATTCCAGACCTTAATGACTGGGTTGATGCCCTCTTCATCTTCCTGCAAGCACAAAGTATACACCACCTTAATCACCACAAGAACAAAGTACAGTGAAACCTCCCTATACCAAACACCCTTGGGACTGGAAAAAAGTGTTCAGTATAGGGAGGTTTGATAGCATTGAAAGTATATATTTGGGATCGAGAAATGGTGTTCAGTATACGGAGGTGTTCGGTAAGAGAGGTTTAACTGTATATAGCACCTCAAGTACAGAGTAAACACCACCTCAGTAACAAGCACAAAGTGTATGCCACCTCAATCCCAACAAGCACAAAGTATACACCACCTCAAGCACAAAGTATACCACTTCACCACACAAAGTATACACCACCTCAATTATAAGCACAAAATATGGAACATCCCAATCACCAAAAGCACAAAGCATACACCCTTGATAGTCTGCTGAAGTTTTACCCTCCATGGGAATGGAAAGGGGATCAAACTCAAGGAAAAACTATTTAAGTGTCTAGAAGAATTATGCTTGCAGCCTCAAGAACCATATCATCTGACTTGTCACCAAAAAATAAAAAAGCTTAATTTTACCCACCACAGTTTGTAAATTTTTATAAATTGACATTTTTGCAAAGTATTCACTTTGCAAATTTACATGTGTTTACTAAATGGTATTCTCAAAATGATCTAGATAATTTTTACTAGGTTTTCAGCCCAGTGGTTTTTTAGCAATATAGTTCATGCCCAGGTAGATGAGTTAAACTGTGGGCACATAGAATAGAACTACCTAATAAACACAGAGATTTGAAAGTGCTGCTTCAATGCCACTCATTAACTGTCATAGGGTGCGTGGTTGGCGGAGCTGCAACACACTCGCCTTCCACCTCTGCGGCCCGGGTTCGATTCACGGCCGGGGAAGCATGTAGAAAGAGTTCCTACCACTCTGACTGTGCATGGTGGTTTTCTCTGAGTCCTTCAGTTTCCTCCACCAAAACATGTTGGTAGGAAAGCATACCCCACCATCTATGCCAAGGAGAGTGATTAATATAGGCTTGGCCTGCTTGGCAATCCATGTAAAAGATATGGGTCTATACTTTAACTGTCATATCTACATGGCATTATGGTATCCATAGTAGCAAGAGGTATACCAACAATCACACATACAGTATTCATTCTATTAGATTTATAATAAAAGTGATATTGACACTTACCCCTATAGACACAAGAATGTTGTGTTGCTTCATCTGAAAGAGGTGAGAGACTCGGATCTCATATGCTGTAAATGTGGTGACCTCTAGCTGCCGACTGAGAAAGTACAAACTCCCCTCATGGTCCCCCAATATGATCTGGCCACGCCCACTGGCACATGCTGCTATGTTGACATCCTGTAACAAATTGATACTCTTTCTATATGAGTACCCTAACCCCTCATGCAACCCCATTTTCAGAATTTAAAAAAAAAAAAGCTGCCAGTTTTTTTTGAATGAAGGTCATACATTTTTTAACAATCTCCAGTTTTGATAGCTCACAATGCACTTGATAAAAGACAAGGTATCAGCTGCCTTGTGGAAGCAACTGTCAGGGGCAACAAACGTCAGGAACATACTGTTTCTGGGTTTGGCAGTAAGGTATTATAAGCACTAATGTTTGGGACAAGTGCAATTTAAGACAAGACAAGTAACATTTTGAGCTTAATACTGATTTACATGTACAACTCACTACTTGCCTGAATTTTAGACAAAAGTACTATGAGACAAGTAACAAAACCCTTAATGTCAAGCTCTGTGTTTGGAAAACACAGAAATAAGTACAGATTATACATAGAACAAAATTTATGAACACATAAATGTATGTTTATGTGTCAAGTTTCTCTCCACATGATGACAATGGCTCTCTTTTTTTTGGGGGGGGGGGAGGGTGAAGGGGCATGATTTTCTTTCCTTTTTCTTGACAGATAACATTGCCTGTTGTTTGAAAGATGTCTTGGTTTATTAGGATCTTTGTCTGATTCATTCACAAGGTTAATTTCACAGTGGTCCTTTAAAAAATCAACATGGTAACACAGATTATTCATTACCAACATGAAATCTGGAAAATTTTGATAAGCAAAACATTTCATTTGATATGCAATTGGACTCTCAATTTCAAGAGAATTTTTTTTCCCCTGGAAGCCTAATCACTTTGATACTGGCACAATGTCACATCAGGGAGGATGTCTCGCTGATTGGTTTAACCATATCTTATTCCAAAGAAAACAATTGGGGAGAAGGGCAAGGCCCTATATTAACACCTCTTGTCGGAAGAAGACAATATCACAGGACAAACGAGACGTCAAGGGTCCAGAGCGAAGCGCCAAACTGCTGGCAGTTAAAAAAGACACCGCCAGGAGGAAGAGCTCCGCCCTGGATCAACAAAGTAAAGAAGGACACCACAAGTCGCAAGACAGATAGTGGGGCGTTTCATTATAAAGAAGCAATGAAATTGCCAATTAACGACCATCTCATTGTAGATTCATAATTATGTAGTGCAGTTGTATAATACAAATGCAGGATTAATTGTAAATCAATTCATCATGTAACAACACCAGTCTCGCTGATTGAAGTGAAAAGAGTTATGAAGTGTGAAAAGATAAAAATCCCAGTATCAGCAAAAAGCACATGGCTGGTCATAAGGAGCAGCCATCAATTTCGGGCAATGGAGAAGGCTGCTAAGGACAGAGAACACCAGGTGATGAGTTCCAGTGGTTGTCAGGAGTAAATAGTAGGTGAGCAATAAACAGCTCTTCTAGAAGAGCTTAGGTGAGGACTTGACTTGGCGAGCGCCGTAGGCGCGAAGCTCCGCTAGGGGGGTTCGGGGGCATGCCCCCCCCCGGAAACTTTTGAAAATTTAGACCTCTAAAACAGCAATCTGGGCCACTATGGGCCATAATCTCTCAGAAAAATACATGCCTCACTAGCAATGGTATTACCTAAATTTTACATTGTATAAATATGAATTGTGCTAATTTCTTGCCGCTGATATAGATTTTTGACTACAAGACTATGAATAAAGCAAGCCAAGTTGAAAAACTTAAAATGCCTGGCAGTCTTCCTGTGTTTTTTGTTTTAATATATACTCATCTACATTCATTAGAGAAAGATTTTGCACTGCTTGTATTGTAGACTAGACTGCATATGCACACTAGTAGTATCACTGTGCAAACTGTATACATGTAGCTGCATGGTGGACCTGGTAATAATATGAATTGAATATGTGGATGTGGCAGTGGGCTATGACTTGCTTGCTTGCAATGCTTGCTTCTCTTCTGGTTTATCCTTTTCACCTCTACATAACCGCCACAAACTGAACAAGTGACAACCCACTGAAATCACATACACCATCAGTAACTTGATAATTCAATTAACATGCTTTCTACAGACTGAGCTACAAGTAAATTACGTAAAACAACACGTTTGTGTCAAATCAGTTTTTCTAATTAAATATCAATCACAAAGTTGCATTTTGTTTTCCTTTCTTCAAGTGGATCAAAACAGAAAATAAGAAATAATATCAGCCAGAAAGTTCCTTTTCTGAAGTTGATCACACCTGTTGAGTTGCAGAAAAATTATTCCAAGCCATGAAAAAAAAAATACAAATGACTAATTATACTACCCTTGGCCTTGCATTGTGAGAGCCTTTCCACTGATATATAATGCGGTTTGTGAAGAGTATGATCTGACTTTTATTTATTAGGCCTACCATGATCATTTATTAGCACAGAGTCGGACATTCATTCACAGCCGGTCAAACATATACCTGCACAAAAAACACCGTGCCGTCGACAAGTTTTGTTTTATAATCAAACTTATCGAAGGAGGGCCACTTTAAATACGTTGTCAAACATATACCTGCACAAAAAACACCGTGCCGTCGACAAGTTTTGTCTTATAATCAAACTTATCGAAGGAGAGCCATTTTAAATACGTTGTCAGTTTGACAGAATTTCCCTTCACAGTACACTGTCCGACAACTGAGGCTCAGCAGGGCTCGACAATTTTTCAAAAAATCACTTGTCCGCAGGGCAAGTGGATTACAAAATCCACTTGTCCTAATATAACTTCTATAAACATTTTTTCCATCAATGCTAAGGCCTAGACAAACCATTTACCCTAACGTGTACTTGTCGCTTATGGTCACCTGCAAATTTGAAAAAAAAAAAAAAAATGAAAAAGAAAAAGAAAAAAAAGCCAAATTTTACCACGATTCTGGCTACAACTGTTATAACAGTGAAACTGGCAAAATACTAAAAATACAAATTGAAAAGTAAGATATATGCATGGGATGACTATCGATGAAAATTACAGTGTAATTTCTGGGACTATAGGAGTCTGTATCCTGGGTAAACTTAAATAAAGATTAAATAGTTGCATTGGTTTCAGGATCCTCTTTTTCGCTGCCTCTGATGCCGTGATGGGATGCATATCGTTTGCGTACCTACCATGAATGCTATCGGTACATCGTTGTAAATTTGCGTATACAGTATTGGCAAGTTCCTTGCAATAAACGGTGTTATAAATTTAAATTCAAACGAAAATTTTAATATTTCAAATTAGAAATCTAGTGTGCGTGCCGTCACCATCTTTCCTGCAACTGTACACAAACAGCTGCTTTGGCCATGTGGTCTGACGCACAATGCATCACCAGATTGGTCAAATAAGTTACATGCAAAAGTAAGCCAATCACGGCTCGTGTTACAGTGTTTTTATCATGGCTCCTGCCCAGTGAACATGTGTGTATCTGCCGTAATTTACGGAGGGAATACACAAACGGGAAGCATTGTTTATATTGCAGCATGCAAAAATAAAGATTTCAGTGTTTATTGCAACAATTATTTGGAGTCACAGGCAAATACGCAAAGGTAGGGGATAGAGGGAACTGCTGAATGTTTCCAAAATCTGTCCGTGAGACTGGGTTGGTTCACTGCAGATCCACTCCACGATGTCCATGCTGTCACTTGCGTCACTCTGACTGGCAGTTGTGTGTTGTTTTTGCCCGGGAAGTCATTTCACGGCACCTATACATGATCTTTATTTTTCCAACATTGTTAGAACCCACCGATAAATGGCATTTGATGTAATTTTGCTGATGAATTCGCCATGCAAATTTTCATATTTTTTGATGCTTTGACATCGTTTGGGCATATCACAATGACGGTGAGTAGTGTGACCCCGCTCAGTAAGCCAGTAGGCCTAACTAGTAACTGCCGGTACCTTTGATATCTTAATCGTATGTACCCTACACGGACAGTGAAAATATCTGCTTGTGTTGACAGAAATGAAGTTCTGATGAATACAACTGCTGACCACGTTTAAACATGGAATGTTAACAAATTGTCGATTATTATCACCTATTGGCAAACGCAGGTGCTGCAACAGCACAACGGGCGGCTCTGTTGCCGTTTCATTGTACAATAAACACGCAAGAACTGTTACATAATGCCAATATGTCTGTGACTTCGATCATTCAAGTCGAGATAGCTCGACGCAATGCAAAAACTTTACGTTTTTGGGGGGAAAGGGATTGATATCGAGGTGCGCATTCTGCAGTATGTAAGGTGTGCATTAAAAAGCTCTCCTAAAATTAATTTAGGCGCGCAATGGTGCGCAAGCGAGATCGCGCGCCTTAAAAGGAAAGCACTGGAGTTCAGCATGTTACTAAATATCTGGGCTCAGATATTACTACATTCCTTCATTGTAGACTTACCTTTAACAGTTCAAATGGTTGGTTGTCTACAGGACTCTTGACCACCTCTTTGTCGAAGAAGTTGAATCTTCTCCACTGTGAATATGAAAACAGAAATATCAGCCATCTGAGCATTGGCTGTGCGTCCATACAGCTCACTCTGCCAGGCTGCGGTCCCTGGCAGTGAAACATACAAATATAACAGGTGGGGAGAGCCAAATGGCCCATACTGAATTCTTACTGTATCAATTTCAAACTTTTGGGGCACAGCAAGCTGATGTATAGTACACTGCATTTATCCCTCTGATCTTATCAACTGTAGTCATTTGAACAACTGACTTTACTGACATACAAGGACGCTTTACAGGTTTGGTGTAGAGACAAACATGAAGAACAACCACTATATATAATATTACACAAAAACACATTTCCATCATGGGGAAAACATAATATATACCATACTCCTGGGAATCTCTAGGTGTTCCCACAACTGTGAACCATATAACTGACCTCTGACTTCCTGTCACACTTGAAATGTACTATTTGTAAATGTCAAATTCAGATCATATGCAATGTCCTCATCATCGCTGATCATACCCCATTCTCATAGTAAATTTGAATTGTTCATTTTACCAAGCTTTACACATTTGTTATTAATACATGGAAGGTCCATGAATAATTTTCTTCCAAACTCAGAACAACATTTGCAGTCCAGTTTGGATTTTTTAAGACAAGAGCAAAGAATTTCCAACAAGTGTAATAAGACGGAAAGAACTTTTTTTCTAACAATAACAGAATACAAATGGTTAAAAGTACTTTATATTCCTTATCAATGCACTACAAGAAACCAAATTACAGGCATTTCAATTTAATAACGCTTTTTAATAGCCAAAGACATGGTGCCTTGATCAGGGGACTGCTTTGCATAAATAGGCTCCATAAAGGTGTCAGTCGCCAACAGGTCATGATCTGATATTCCAGGTGTTGACATTAATGATAGAAATCTGCAGCTAGATTTGAAATCAAAACTCAAAGACTAACCCCTGTATGTTGGATTCACATGTGGATACAGAATGAATCTGCATTAGATGGGCTTCTAGAGACACATCAGTTAGCTGTTTTTCAGTGCCATGGTATGGATTTTACCAGGTTACATTGGGAGGGGCCAGGGGGGCAAGCGAGAAGGAAAGATTTGAAATGGCAAGTGGCTTGAATGATCTGACAAGCCAAGTCAAACTGACACAGTCCAAACTGTGGGTACTGCCCCTGCTTGACCCAAACTATTTTCTGCCATTCTTATCCAGTAAGTACAGTGGCTGACTCTACGGGATGGATTTTCCATAAATCAAGAAAAAGTCACAGTTTTGAGTGCCCTACTTTGAGGTGACAATCACTCATTCACTGTCATTTTTTGTTGATGCTGGCCCAGTCAGTGTGACAATGAGTGGCTTCACTCTTTCTCTTCCATTCATATACAGGGGTGCATTCACTTTTCAAGTGTCATGAAAAGATGTAATTTCACATAACTATGCAAAGTACTTGTTTGTATCATTCGGTCCGGACAGGACAAATCAAGTGTAAATTCAAAGTTGTCATTTGACTGAAATACAAGCATTTCCTTGAGCTCAGCAGGTACACACCTACCTGCAAAAACGCCATGTTTGTCGACTGCACCAAAGCAAGGTCAAGGTCGTTAAAGTATCGAAACACGAGATTCGAGAGGTGAAACGTGAGGTCACATTTCTGGTTGCCTGCCCAACGCTGGAAGTAGCGTCGTGCGACCTACTTGTGCAACGCGGCAAAACATGTCAAGAATATCGTCAACATTTGGCAAACAAGCAGGCCTTAAGTCATCCCAGAAGTCCATAGGAGGTTGGTAGCTGATTAACAATTTTGAACTCGCTAATCACTGGCAATTCTAGATAGTTTGCTGTGCTACCTTCTGCGAGCCCAAGACTCGCTCACTCCTTTTTTCAACTCAGCAATGCGGTGTCTGTCACTTCACTCAATTCAAGGCATTTGTCAATTTGCTTGAACTGCTCAGTAATTGTCACTGTTTTCCTAATCGAACTGTCTAAATACATGTAGCGCCTACTTTACACACGCCTGGGCAAGTTTTGCTGCTCAACCGCACGCATTGTCAGTGACGATTGATTCACAAACTTGCAAGCAGAGGCAACAAGCACCTGCAAATTCTGTGAACGCATCATGAGTGGCAAACGCGAAATCAGTGAACCACTTGGACCGCAGTCTCCAGAAGTGAATAAGTGGAAAGATACTCTCAGATTTCCACAGAAAGGTAGGCCCATTAAAGAGTATTTTATAGCATGCCAAAATATCAATGCTGCGCCCTAGGGTCTTGATTACAACCAGCATGAATGGAATTTGAAAAGACCTCGGCTCAACTTTCTGAACCATTGTGACAAATAATCAATACTCGAGAAATTAATCCACCACGAAAAAGTGGGAACCAATGTATTTTGTGTCGATTTTTTATAAGTTGTATGCAACATATACCTACTTTTTGACAGGTGAAATAAATAGATATGCACATTAATTCGACATGAAGCAAGACAGTATAATATTTGTCACAGATTAACTTACATTTTGTGTGGGTTGAGCTGGAAATAAAGGAATTTTGAATACAGCAAACCTATAACATGTATAATGTAGATACCATTGATTATAAATTAAGTGTTCACTGTCCACACCCCTTTAACACACCAGATAATTAATAATACATATGTATAGAGTAAGTTATTAATGATAGTGGTGTATTCCATATATTACAAACCTAATGGGGGATAGCAATACAAGTACCATTGGGTTAAGTCAATACAGTATTATTAATCATTAAAAGTGGAACATCATAAGCTGTACAGTATGAAATTTAAAAAGGAAACAAAAAGTCAGGTGTAAATATCCATTAATACTATAAAGGTAGATTTGCTTTGACAGCAAAATTGTCTGTGTGCATGTCTGAGAACTCTAGATAAAATGATATCTCCAGGGACAGAACTAGGCCTTCAAAATTTGTACCCAAATTGCCCAACCCCCCCCCCCCCCAAAAAAAAAAACAGTAGTCTCTGCAAAATTTGTCATAACTCTAACATAATTCATGTTAAAATAAATTGGCCATTTGCAAATTTCTTTGGCCAACTGAGTGAAATATTAGCATTTGGCTAATGGCACCAGCAGTCCCTGCATCTCCAATTTTGAAGACATTTAAAATTTGATACATTTTATGTATGTGACATTAAAATATGGACAGAGAGATCAGGTATACGTGTAGATATTGTAACCTGACTGGATGAGCAAGGAATCTTACCACCAGGCACAGCCATAGGAATGAGACCAACTCTTTCCTCTTTTTTGAAGTGGAACTACCCGTGTCTGCTATGTGACATGAAAGCATTAACAAGCAGACTATGAGAAATGGACAGAAGGCTGACCAACATATATATATATACAGTGCTCAAATTACAAGATTGATTAGCATTTTACACAACATAATTAGTGTACATTGATTAGCAACCCATTGTAAAACCAAAAATATTAATTCACATTAACTTAATTTTTGTGTAGCAATTTGTGATGCAAAGCCGGTTATTTTTAGCACTGTGTATAACCCATACATCTTTTCCAGTAGTCAGGTAAACAGTCAATTTTTACTGTTGAGCTGTATGGTTATTTTGGTTTAAACATTTACATAGGATCAGGCTATGTACATGTGATCTTTGTGATTGAACATGCAGTTAATTTTAGTGGAAGGTTTACTGGCATATGTCTGTGAATGCCTTGTTACATGGGAACATGTGCAACCTTAACCCTTTCCCCCTTGAATTAAGACTGAGTCAACAGCTTTCCTTGGCATGGGTTGGGCACTAAGTGCCCAACCCATGCCAAGGAAAGCTGTTGACCTGGGTCATGTTGTCTTGACAGGTCTCATCTTCAATTCTCAGTCAAATTGTTTTTCATTGCTGTTGAAATCAGTTGAAAATGCTGAAGCAGACGACATTTGACACCCAGCCGGTTTTGGCCGGTTTGAGGGGGAAAGGGTTAATACCAAGGTAACTGTTGATGTGTGTCAGTTATTAGTTTGACAATCTCCAGGAGAGACAGGGACAGATCTAGACTTTCAAAATCTCTAGTCTAAATTGGAAATACAATGTACATGCATAATTAACCAAAAAATGGTCTTGACCTTTAATAATTTGTTTTAAAATATTAGAGCCAATTTTAGCTCTGCTGACCAAAGTTCGCAGAGCTTATGCGACCTCATGTTTGTCCATCCGTAGAAGTCTTCTCCTTGCATTTGATACTCTATAACAGTGATTCAAGTACTTAACTTATCAGTTGGATAATGTTCCAGGTTCATAGATATCACAAAAGCAATATAGACAGGTCTACTTTTGCTGTAAACTCAGCTGACAAACTAGTCAGAAGAACCAAAAAAGTGATAGGCCTACCAATTCTCTTTTTTTTTTTTTTTAATTTTTGGCAGAAGTGATGAAATTTGGATTTTGAGTGGTTGGGCCAATACATGTTGGAAAGACTATAGTCTGTATGTAGTGAAGTATATTTCAAAGGTTGAGAGGACCGATTTAAAATCACCAGTTGCCTTTATGGGTGACTGCCTGTCTCAAGTCAGGACTGAAATTTGTTTCTTCACATTGGTATTGGAAGATGAATGTTGATGCTTTGGCAACTCTGGAATCTCCTTGCTGTCATTGTTGGGTTTGATATTTATGAATATGGGTCATGTTTTTCTACATAAGGGAATTTTACTAGAGACGTCCGTAAACTTTTGCTCGTTAGTGCACAGTTTTCAAGTTGGCCCAGTATAACTTACAAGACTTACAGCGTGTATGAAAATCTAGCCCCTTTCAATACAGGTGGCACCACCTACAATATGTAAAATAGGGGGTCAAAATGTGAAAATCTTGTGAACACTCTAGCATCTTTAATTTTTGGCGAATCTTCACCAAATGTGGTGGGTTGTGGGGGAGGTCAAAGTCTAAGTTGCTAATGTTACTTGTGCTGCCACCTATATAATTTGATAGAAATATGAGCCAAAATATGTTTTAAGATACAAAATTCCATATTTGGAAAATTAATTAGATTAAACTTGCCAAATTTATAGGATATATAGACCATGGCCAAAGAAATTAGTCGTAGGTAAATCTGGCTGATACTTTTGGATTAGAAGCTGAAAATGTGAATTACTATTGCGGACTTGCATTCCAGTCAAGAGGAATATGCACTCACCTGCAAGCATCCAACTTGCAAAATCTGTTATAAATTAGAAATCCGCAACATTACCACCTAGTGACCAATTTTGTGACCCCGTGAAGTTCGACATAATATATTTCCATAAAGTTTCAGCATAGTCTGCATTTCAATAAAGAGTTCTATTTCTAAGCCAAAAATAGCAAAGATACACAAAACTCTTTGGAAAATAGAGAAAAATGTCGATGCCACCTGTGGAACAAATATAAGGCAGGCCTTGAAGTACCCAGAGATGTCCTGGTGCTGTTAAGCAGTTCGTGGGAATTTTTAAGAATTTTTTCCTTTTTTTTTTTATAAACCTAACTAAATGATTAAAAATATAAATTAAAAAGTAGAAAAAAATACTGGAACAAGATCATTTGTATGTAAACTTGGCAGAGACCCACCCAAGATGTATTCCCTCCAAGTATGAAACGAAGCTGGCTGACAGTTTTGAAGAAGCTGAAAAAGTGAATTACAGTAAAACCTGCCAAGTTGAAACCTCTGATAGCCGAACACCTCTGTTACTTTTTGGGATCCCAACTTTTTTGTATGTTATTTGATAGAAGAGCCAAGTGTTCAAACCTGTAATCCCCGAACACCTCTCTACTTTGAACGCCGAAAACTTGGTTTGAGTCCCAAAACAAAACATTTAACCTGTCAATGCTGAACACTTTTAAAAAAATTGAAATTTTCTGGAAATTCATTGATAATTGATATAAAAACATCACATTTTTTTATGTATCCAACACATTCCTTATCAGGTTTGTGGCAATAATATGTTTTAAGGGTGTCAATAGTGTGCAGGCCTCATGGAAAACCTTTCTACAGCTGTACAGACAATAAACTGGCTTGATTTTATCAAGTGAAAGTGTAATCTTCATTTGTTTTGGATAGTTTGCACACATTGGGTAAAATATTCTTCTCAGGTATGCTTTGTATTGTAAGTGTCTAATAATGAGTACATATATTACTTTCTGGTTTGCCAATACTAGCTGTACGTAATGCTGCCAAGGTGTGAGAAGGATTAACATATTGTCCATTCATCTGTAGCAACTTACTGTAGAGTAAGTTATTCAGTCTAGTCACAGTCTTCAGTTTCAATCCAAATTTTGACCACTGAGCATCTAGTCAAGTTACATGTGTGTCAGCAACTGTTCCTGTCAGCTGTCTTTATTCATCTTAGACTTCTTTTGAAAGTTTTTGTAACAAACATACATATAAATGGATCATGGAGGCAGCATACCCCTATATATGTACATGTGCAGGTGCCACATTTTGGGCTGAGTCAACAGCTTTTCTCAGTGCATATTGGGTGCAATGCACCCAATACACACCGAGAAAAGCTGTTGACATGGGATATTTTCTCTGGTGCTATAGGCATGCTGGTACTTGCATGAAAGGTCTTTTTACGAGGAATACGCATCTGGGATTCTTTTTATGATTCAGACTAGTTTGACTTTAGTAGATCGACTTAAAACGCGATTGGCACTGAAAGAGTTCATGTAAAAGTGTAAACCAAGTTCACCACATAGGTCCATACATGAAGAGGTAATCTATATGACATTTAAATATGTAAACACTTCAAATTTGATCAACCATGAAAATTTGTTTGGACAAAAACAATTAGGGATAGACATTTTTGAATACCTTGTTTCTGATAATAAGTACAGCTTGAAAAAAAAAAAAACAACCTAGTCTGCAGGCAGACCTGTATTCCTGTCAGCGCTACTTGAACACTGTGCAGAGGTTGCAGGTAAAATCTTCAAATTCAGGATGGTCATTGAAGAGAGACCCCACAATGTATAAGCTCTAAGGTATGGCATGGATGCTGTAGGCCTGCCTACATTAAAGTGTGCTTTTTAAAATGATATGTCAAAATTTATTGTTCATGCTCAAATGAAAGAAGTGTTGTTGTAAAATGATGCATGTCACTTCTTTTTCACTGCTTATTATGCCCTAGGGGTGTTTTCATATTTTACCCACACAGTGTGGCTGACCTACAAGTCTATCCGTCCAAACCCTTTTTCAAACCAAGTTTAGATTACCCTGGGGCAAGTGCTTTCATCTTCATTCTAGCCCCACCAGTGAATAAACTGTTACTTGTCCAGAAGCAGAAGACAGATCTAGACCTTCAAAATGTGTGGTCAAATTGGAGAAACAGTAATCACTGCATAAGTCAACCTAACTCATTAGCACTTATATAAATACCTGTGACGTCGGTACTTTCAGGCTTGTATCCACTAATGGCTAATGCCACCAGCAGTTCCTGCAGAAGATAAAATGACTGAGCGCGAAAACTTACATTTGTCAAAGTAATGAAACATGTAAAATGTGCATCTCTTTAACTGGTGCATTGATTGTTCCCCATCTTCAGTTACAGACCTTTTTTTACTAACATTTCGTATATATATATATATATATATATGTATTAGCGATTAACTGTCAGACTTGCTAATCCCTTTGTAGAAGTAACCCGTCTTTAACAGTGAATAGTTACCATTGCTGATCCCTAGGTACCTTTCTCACAGATGTGCCAAGTTCGTCACTAAAGAGAACTGGGAGTTCCAGCGTTCTACGTCGTAGCACTGGTAACCTTGCCGCCAGCTTCAGCATGAGCGGGTAAGTTCACTGTACTCTCATTTAACCCTTGGACTGGTAGTCTTAAGAATAGTCCTACTTAATACCTGCATTATGATGATTCCAGCTGTAAATTCTATAGGCAAAGGCTTCTTATTCAAGTTCCAGCACACCAAGATTAGGTGGTTCCACACAACGTAAATTTATCTGGATCAAACAGCTTTCATTGGCATGCCTTGGGCACATTCCCCTAACGTATCATATAGAAAGCTGTTGACTTAGCCTAGAAATTGGCACTTTAAGAGTTTTAATACTTTATCAGCTGTAAATTTTGGTAAATCCTCGTGATGCAAAGGCCACTCAATTAAGAACCAACCTATCCAAATTTGAATATTTAATTCTGGAAATCCGTACTTAAAGGCTAAATATGTTTCACCTGTCATTGTCGGCCCTTCCCCAGCCCTTCATTTCGTATATTTTTATCTGTTATACCAGAAATTTTACCAACCTGTTTCCCAAATTTCTCTTACTACTTTGAAAGCAGTAATAAAAAAACCCCAGTTTTTCTTATTAATTTTTGTGCCCTGTGAAGGAGCAGTACAAGGCAGAGATCTCCATTTTTTCCACTGTAGTCCAGCAGGGCAAGTTGTTCTGGTAGTTTACTTGCCTTTTACTCCACACTCACATGTCCATTTATTCTCTGTAGTTTTTGTGCAAGCGAAAATTGTTGGATACCTGTCGGGCAATTGCATTGATATTTTTACTTGCCCTGTTTGGAATATCACTTTGCTGTGGATACAATGTAACAGCTGTGTAATTGAGAGATCCCTCACAGGAGACTAGCTTACTGGAAATGTAAACTATATCTCCTGTATGAGAATCTACATGCCTATGGGGTATGAAAAGGCAGATAACTCAAGTCTGATCATTCAGAAAATGCATTCCAGTCAGAATTATATTTTCAAGGCTAAGTTTCCCAAGAAAAGCTTCATAAGACTGAGTGTTCTTATGCCAGGAATGTTTTGTAGGAAAACTGGAAATCGAGCCTCGGTGGACCTGGCCAACATTGAGGCCGAGTACATCAAGAACTTACAGCAGCAGGTGTATTTCCTGGAACTGGAAGCAAACTACCTGTATCCTTTAAGGGCACCTGCTTTCAACTTAGAAATTTAGGGTTCAGTTGAAAAAAAAAAATGGGTAAGGGTGTGTGTGAGAGAGAGAGAGAGAGAGAGAGAGAGAGAGAGAGAGAGAGGGTTGTGGCTTTTGTGCATCTATAGCTTGAACAGTGGATATATACTTCAGATTTGATTTGTATGGCGAGATTTTTTTGTCCAAAATTGAAATGATTCAATCAGATTTCTTACATTTAAAAAGGGCAAACAACAGTCCTATTGTGAAGAAATTGACACTTTTTAGTGTTGTTGTGCTCAATAGGTGGCACTTTTGCATAGACACAAGCAGACAGTCTGCTTGGATTTACTTCAACCCTGCAAGTTCAGTAATCATGATGTATGTGCACAGGATTTAATCCTCAGTGACCATTAAAATATGATTGTGTAATATAATGGCTTTTTTTTTTTTTTTTTTTTTGAATAAAACCATCACCTAAAGCCTGTTGTGATAACTTGATAATGCAGGGATGAGCCTTTTCCTGGAATTCTAGGAAATCCTGGATTTTTTTTCCCAGATTTCCCAGAATTCCTGGATTTTTGGTTCAATTTCTTAATAAAATCACTGTTCTGTTGCCTCAAAATGCCGAAATTGTTGTTTTTATTGAGGGTCAGCAATACATTGTGTGACACTTCAGAGAAATTTTTCGTAAATTAAGCTCATGTCTGATAATGGAACATCATCACCATCACCTTTAAAAAACAGAGTTACATGTAGAATTAGAATGACTCAAAAGAGCTTATTCAACCTTTGGTGGTTTTTTAGTGAGGTAACCTGCAGCCAGAGGTGCTGCAGGAGCCAAGGGAAATATTGGTATTAATCAAGATGAAGAGTAATGGTTCATGGTGTCCCCAACTGCCACTGATGAGAATCACTTGATTCAAAACCGGTCTGACACCTTCTCTTAAGTTTTTTGCCTGTCACTGGTCTCTCTCAGTCTTTTTCTTTATTAATTATTAAAGTTGAATATTTAATGTCATATTTAGCCAACATGTATGCACTATGTGTACCACATGCAACCCTTGACCCTGGATCAGACGGGAACAGGCCCGCAAAGCCACAGATGCCCACCCTGTGATGACTGCTGAAGCAGAACGCATGTTAACAAAGCTAAGGGTAGGTTGTGGGGCAAGCATGTTAACAAAGCTAAGGGTAGGTCTTGGGACAGGCATGCTATCAAAGCTAAGGGTAGGTCGTGGGACAGGCATGCTATCAAAGCTAAAGGTAGGTCATGGGTCAGCAAGGCAAATTTCATATTTGAAGAAATTCTCTTGTTTTCAAAGTCATTTGGACAATGGAGAAGCAAATACCTTTGTAATTAGGAGAATCAGATGCAAGTTATTCAACCATGCATGCTGAATTCAACCCAAGTAAACACTGATGCTGATCAATGGGGGATGTTGAACCAGTAGTCAATCAATGAGGCTGGATTTGTTTACATACCAGGGGGCTCCACTTGTAAGGAGCTGGATACCAAGCCTCAGTTGCTAACTACACTCACATACTCTGTTTTTCATGCAGGTTTTACATGAATTCTCTTGCATTTTCAGTGTCATGGCGACCTTAGATAGATATTTCATTATGCATGTCCGGTAACTGCTATTAATCGTTTTCATTATGCAGTATGGACAATATTCAGGAATGAAATAAATGTACACTGAAATTTTAATGAATGAAAGTTGGAACCCAGCCTTTCAAAGTAAGATCCCACCTTAACCCTTTTCCCTTTGAATTAACCCTTTCCCCCTTGAATTGACACTTGAGTCAACAACTTTCCTTGGCACGAGTTGGGCACTAAGTGCCCAACTCGTGCCAAGGAAAGTTGTTGACCTGGGACATGTTATCTTGATAGGGTTCATCTACGATTACCAGTCAAAATTGTTTTTCATTACTGTTGAAATTAGCTGAAAACACTGAAGCAGACAACATTTGACCACCAGCCGGTTTTGGCCGGTTTAAGGGGGAAAGGGTTAAGGCCAAATCAATTGGGTTCTTAGCACCTACCCTGCTACTAAGGAAAGGTGTTGACCTGGAGACTGTTGACTTGATACATGTAGACAACATTTTACCACTAGTCAGCAGTTTGGCTGGTTTAAGAATAAGGGTGAAACAGACTTGGATATAATATATAAATAGAAGTGGGTGTATGTGGTAAACTGGGGAGATTTTGGATATGTCAGCGTAGTTTTGTTCTTTTTGTGGCTGCTGTTTTGGCTTCTTTATAATTTGTTGACACATAACTTACTTGTAATTCTATTCATGACTGCATAATTTCAGCATTATCACATTGTTGCAAGCCAGTTATAATCCTGCATTTCATGGGAAACACAAATCATGCATCAAATGAAAACAGAACAATCTTTACACCAGTTTGAGTCCAAATTTTGCCTCTGTTGGGTCTGTCATTAAAACTGGCACACTTTGTTTCAAAATCAAACATAGGAAAACAACATGGACAGTTTTGGGTAGGCTACTGATGTGTACTTATTAACACTGCTGAAGAGGAGCAACAAACACAATGGGAAGTTGAATGTGCTATAGCAGATAGAAGTGGCCTTGATGTTTGAAAGGAAGGCCAAGCATTGGTAAAATGGTGGTTAACTATGATGGAATGGGATTCAATTATGAGTAGTTTGTATCTTAGTTGTGGCAAAGTTCTGCATGGGAATGTGTTCGATTCTGGCATTGTATCCCTATCTGCCTTCAGGTATGCGGAACACCATGTCTCAAATGTACTCTCGCACAGAGTTTGGCCGGTACTGACATACACCTAGCATTGATTCCCTATACCACTCAGAAGGGGCATGGATTTACATGTACACAACTACATGCACATGACTCCTTGTGTGCTGGAAGATGGGAAAATAAAGAAAGAAAGAAAAAAGTAGAAACTCACTGAGATTAAATTTGTTTAGTGGGTCAGAAGATGTGTTCATGGATTTGCCAATACAGTGAAACCTGTTTTGAGAGACCACTGTAATGAAAGACCACCTGCCTTTTAAGACCATATTTCCAAAGTCCCTTTTGCTATCTTTCCCATATTACTGCACCTCCATTGACAGACCACCTGCCTTATGTGACCACTTTTTAGCTGCCCTAGGGGTGGTCTCTCAGAACAGGTTTCACTGTACGAAAAATATTAGCATTTGGACGTCATATTTGCACTTGTAAAACACACAAACATTTGTTTGGGTTTTAGCCACCAGATGGCCTAAGCGTTTGTAAGGCCCTGTCCCTCAGCATTGGTGGCAGCTATAACTCACAGGAAATACACACACAAATAGATAATATCCCTTGTATGCCCCTTTGGTGATTAAATTATCAGTCTTCTGTAAATGGGTTATTGGTATTGTGCAATGGCTAACATACATGTTGTAAAGGTTTAGCTTTGTGTACAGCATGCCTTACCAGGCAATACAAACAATATATACATATAGCTTTATTTAAAGAGGGTTGCCCAAATAGCAGTAGAAGCACTAATCTACCCTAGGGCCCTTTAGTAAAAATCAGAATACAGAATGTTGATAGAAAAGATTGTAGATCAATATTTCAGGTACAATCATGGGTGACATAAGCAGAAAATTATAAGATGTATTTATAGGTAATACACAGTAGAAAGCTGCCACTCAGATCATGCGGACCTTAAACTTTAAACTTAAAATGTACTTTGTACACAGTCTTTTAATTTCTGGTACAGTCTTTGCTTCCCTTTCTTTTGGGAGTGTATTCCATATAATGGTTCCAGAGTATCTGAAAGAAATTTTCACATAACTTGAATATGGTTTCCTGAGATAAAGGGAATTATTGGCAGCAGATCTCAAATTGATATTGTTTACATCAGTCACAAAGTGAAACATGTTTTGCGTATATAGTCGGGTAGTATGCCATGTAATGATTTATAAACTAACACTGCTTTCTTAAACTGAATTCTTTCCTCAGTAGTCCTCCAATTCAACATTCAAAGTTTTGGAAAATTTTGACTTCAGTGTTGCAGTTACACAATAAACATGTTTTGTAATTGACTAAAAGTTTTTTGTTTTTTTTAAAGAGACATTTGAATATCTTAATTCGTTTAGGGATCGTGTACAAATAAAAACCTTTCCAAAATTCCGAGAAACCATCGGAATGGAGGGAGGGGGTTAATGGCAAAATCGGAATTTCACCAATTTTTTGGAAAGCTTCAAAATTATCGACGTAATAATGCGGTAGCGGTCATTTTTAAAGACTAGCCTGATCATGCATGGTCTGCATAACCTTTCCAATGCAACTTAATTTTTATGTATTGTTTTAATAAGGAGGTGTAGTTTTTGGAGGATACACCTAGCACGCCGTCGGCGGTCATACTCGACATGTATCTGAACATCGTTTGTCGCAGTAGGCGGTTATACCTGCCAACACAGCACGCCGTCGACAGCCTCCCACCGGCCCGTTATGTTTATTTACCGTCAAGCGTGTGCATTTTGTCGTAGACAAACTTCATTATTTACGGATGGCTATTTCGATTTTGAGATAAAAAGAAATATATTTTTACTATATGGATAAAAATGAAACAACTACCCGTTTTACGTGACATTTTGAATGATACAACTCCCAAAATTTACGCTAAAACTTCGTAACTTTGCCACTTTGCCGCCACGATGTTTTGCGTCGTCCGCCATTGTTTTTCATACTGCTGGAATCCTGAGAATTTCGTCTCTAAATGTAACAAGCTCTCTTATTGGCTAAGAGATAAATATTCCTGGGGTATCCCTCCAAAAGTAGCCCAGAATGAGAATCGAACCTCGTTATAAAAGCCTGAGCCTTAGAGGCGGGGATAGGGTGTGAGAGGGATGGATTTTTTTTTTCTAGGCCACCTGTGTCAGAGAGTGACACAGGACCGCGGCAGACAAGCGGAGAGCCACCGTATTATTATTATTATTATTATTATTATTATTATTATTATTATTATTATTATTATTATTATTATTATTATTATTATTATTATTATTATTATTATTATTATTATTATAAATGCGCTGCAGGTTTATCATTGGATGGATTTGGTCACGTGCAAGTCACCGTCCAATCAAACTCGTTGTTTGCCATGTGCTTGAGTCAAGTTCGATTTGTTGTGCAGGTGAACATGTCGCATTCACGCAAAGATTATAGGACCAAGATGCGAAATTTTGACATCATACTTTTGCAAAACGACTTCGATGGAACAGATCTAGACACAGATAAAGGCAGGAATGAAAATTCCATATGCAAGGCAAGGAAAATACGCAGATTCCGTCACTGCACAGTGACGAAGATAAGCCTGATTGAGAGTTGCGTAAACACGATGTGTTGTCGGTCGCTGTCTCAGATACGTCACGGCACGATGTTTTTATCCAAAGTTTGTTGCGTTAATTTGATTAAAATGTCTGAAAGGATAAAAATTTGTATAAAAGAACAAATGAGGAATGAAATTTATGACCGAAGGTCTGGAAAAATATACGCACATGACGGAAAACCATGCCCGGACTCGTACCTGTTCACACTCGCTTGTGTTGCACGGCTCGTGACCGTGTTTATTGGTAAAAAAAAAAAAAAGGTGACCAGACGCTTGACATCCCATAAAGCATAAAAAAAAATTAGGGGGTAAATGGAAATAAAAATTGCACAGAATTATACCTCATGTAATTTCTGACCGACTTTGTGTTGATCACTAGGATTGAATCGCAAAACTCACAGAGCCCAGGCACGTTCAATCCAGCATGTCCTCTCTTGTGCAAGCGATTAGACTAGAGGACTGCCCGGTGGCACACTGTGTGCGATACCAGATACTGGCATATATAGTGCTAGGAGTTAGAATATATTAAAGTGACACATACCTGTTGTTTTTCCATTATATGGTTGAAAGAATGTATGGGTGCAGCAGCTGACATGTTGGTTTTCCAAAAATTTGGTGATATTGGAATGGGCATGGAGGGAGGGGGTTAATCAGATTCCATTGGTTTTTTGGAATTTTGGAAAGGTTTTTATTTGTACACGATCCCTTAATTTAGCTGTACACATGTTTATACTCAAATACCTGTTTTAGGAATATGTAAAGTGACAAGGCCATGAACATTTACCTGTCGAGTGTATATTGAAGGTAAAGTGGTTGACAGGTTCAGAGACTACACACATTATATTTGTATGATGCACTTACATGAGCCCGTCAAGTGAAGGTGGCGCAGGAACAAATCTAGACTTCAAAAATTTGTAGCCAAAGTCGGAAATATAGGCATACATGTAGAAAGCAAAGATTCTGTTATGGCCCTTTAATCATTCACTTTAAAATGCTTTAAGTATTTAGACTTGTAAAAATTCTCAAGCCAAATTCAAGAAAAATTAGCATTTGGCTAATGGTCAGAGTGATTGCTGTTGGTGTTGAAGGTGTGTGTTTGTGTTTTTCACGATTTCGTTTCTCGGTTTTTCCCTTGAAGCATCTTCTCACGATCAGTGCTTAACAGGGATGGATCCAGGATTTTGTAACAGGAAGAATTTTAAACAGGAAACAATCAATGATATCAGAATACTTGTATCTTGGGCAGAGGCTTGTACAATACCCAGACATTGGGTCAAAGTTCAAATTCTTTCTTTTGTGGGTATGGGGTGGGGTGTGGGAGGGATTGCTTTGATGGGCAGGTCTCGTGGATCCACTATTTCACCAAAAGTGGAGTGTATTGTTAGATGTACATTTGTTTTCTTGCATGTTGTAGCAAATGCAGGCGGACATGGACTCACTGCGACTGGAGATACAGCGGAAAGAATCCAATGTGGACATGTTATCTACGGAGAAAGAAAGGGCGCTGGGACGACTTAAGGCTGAAGAAGGTAGACTATCTTTGAACACCTCTTTTGCACTTTTCTGGTCATCTGTCTTATAACAGTGATTTTTCCATTGTGTATATAAGGCTGACATCCTGTCACACTACAAGATGTTCTCACACTTTAATAGTTTGCTTACAATATCATGAGAAACACAGATCTGTATTTTTAGTACTCAGTAAATAGAGCAGGGAATGTCTATCACCATGGCAACCTACCATTCATGAATGACCTTGACCTATTTCCCAGGGTCACAGGCCAAAGGAGTGGGTTTTACTGGGGCATCTGTCTATTGGCAGTGAATGTTATTTTGTTGATAATGTCGTCTAGTTTGTTTTTTGTTGACAAACCAGTTACATGAATATGATTTTCTCTGCTATTTGTGCATCACAGTTCTTTTGATTTCTAATTTTCAGTTAATGCACATTTCTTTTCACATAGGCACATATGCCATTGTTCCAAAGTTTAAAAAAAAATCATAATCAGAATTTCTTGTAAAATAATTTTCTTCCTGTTGTTAAAATATTATCATCCATATGCATGAAAATTAAAGAGTAGTTAATTGAAATGCTAAAAAAAAAAGGTGTTCAGTGAAAGTAGTCCTGTATAAAGGCTAATTGTGCTTTTGCTTGCTGCCTCTTTCTTTGCTGTATAACTTTGTTAATAGCATGCTCAAGACTGTTTGTCTTCTTGCAGGAATTTATTATTCTGTTGCAAGACCTTTTTTGCTTGATACATCACCCAGCAGTACCTTTAATAGGCGAAGACTCTGGGGACCTTTTGGAATAGGTCAGGGTTATATATTATCCTTAGAAAACAGTGAAACCTCAATAATCCAGGTTTTAGTTATCTGAATTATCCACTTTGTGAGTCAGTAAATGAGTGTATATATTCTCTGTGTCATATTGTAGCTCAATTAAATTTATTTAGGTGTTTTGGCTAACAGTCACCAGCAGAGGGCATCACTGGTTAAGATAGATTGCCTGACATGGGGTGTTATGTGATAGATCTGGAAATGTCAGGTGATCATTGAGTGAAAATGTGGGGATTAATGAGGTAGAACTGTATTCACTGTGTGACATACTTGTACATATACTGATGTATTAACTCAAATTGACAGTATTAACGTTTCACTGAGATCATGCAGGCATGAGTGCTGGCTGTGTATGCCTGTCCGCAGGGAACCGATGGGAGTCAAAAGGGAGGCTTGACTTAGGCTCTCCACTTCTATTTGTCCTGCCTGTGTAGATGGAAAAGTAAAGAAATGTGGGGATAGTTGATGTCTTCAACAGAACTGTTAAACACAGAGACTAAGTAGCAGATCTTGTCAAATTTGTCACATTTTCAGTGCATTGTCATACATTGTAATTTGTTTAGCAAAGGTTACTAGGTTATCTGCTTAGGTTTAAATATCGTTTATGGAAGAATGAAACTAGAAATATTTTAAAAAAAACTTGAAAAACAGGGCATGACTGTATATAAACGCTTCTCATAACAAGGTCCTCTAGCCTTACATCATCAAGGCTACAAAGGTCACTGTTCCATGTCACTTTGAGTTCATCATAGCAGCAAAGAATCTGATGAATGGTTTCTTACAGACATTCAGATTGTATTCTGTGGGTAAATCCCATACAGATATTACTGTGTGTTATATAATCAACACTGTGTAGCAGCTGATTATTTTATAAATTTAATTGGAATAAAGCACTTTTTGCCGAATTTCTTCCCCTGAAACATTTTTACAACACTTAGGATGTTGCCTTTCATCTTTGGATACACCAGTCACACTCACCTACATTCCATGCGTCAGATATTTTATAATGTCACACCTGCGTTCTGGTGGTTAGGCTTGTCAATATTGGCATTGGTCAAAAATTTGTTTGATTGTGAGTATTCATGTCACATTTCGTGCTAAAACTTCCGAACAAAATGCAATGTATCCCTTGAATCCTGACCTTGCCATCCAGGCAAGTTGTGTTTAGCTCTCCTGTCAAGTTTTGTTTAGCTCAGAATGTTAAGCTCACCTGTCAAGTTGTTTAGCTCACCTTTCAAGTTGTGTTTAGCTCACCTGTCAAGTTATGTTTAGCTCACCTGGCAAGTTGTGTTTAGCTCACCTGGCAAGTTGTGTTTAGCTCACTTACAAGTCAGTTAGACTTACATGATGAGTCAGTGTCTGTGTCTGTCATCAGTCGCATGTTAAAAATTTTATTCTCAACTTTTTCAAAAACCATTATCCAGATCAAAATTAAACTTTTTTGGAATTTTTCTTCAGTGTGTCAGTACCAAGTTTGTTCAAAGGGTAACACTCTACTGATTTTCCACTCTATAAATTTTGTTTAATATTTTTTGTTCATTTTTGGCAAAATCTTTTGAGAAAAATTTTCTTGGAAACTGCATGGCCAATTTGTTGAAATTGTATCTATGGGGACACTTCTGGGGACCCGAGACCTTAATTTGTTCAAAAGATGGTGCTGGGGTTTTTATTTACTTTCTTTTTTTTCACATATTTTTATGTGTTTTTCAAGACTTTTTCTCCAAAAATGTCTATCAGATTGTTCTAAAACTATGTGGAAATGTAGCTTGTGGAAGGGTCAAAGAAAGCTGTTCACTACATGCAGTTGGTGATATTATGTGTCTCTTATTTTCAAGGAATTTTTCAATTCAGATACTTGCCCGCTATTGCAGATATTCCTGTTGATACCTATAGGATCAGTGTGGATTGCAATATTCACATACTTGTTCTTCCCTAAAATGTCAGCCAGATTTACTTAACATTTGGTGTGGATGTACTGTGGATGAGTACTGATAGACACAGAGAAGAAGAGCAGACAGAATGTAACACAAATGTGTGGCCAATAATTTTCCATTTTTTTCAAAACCAAAGCGGAATAACAAGTGCATTTTTTTCATTGTTGAAACGGAATTTGATACTACATGTATTTCTTATATGAATTATGTATAAATATATAGCAGTGAAACGAAATTTGAAAAATTTTTGCTGATGAAGCGGAATTCCTCTTTTTTTTTTGAAACGGAAAATCATTGACCCTACAAATGGAAATAAACTTTAAAAGATACTTTATACATGAGGAAGGCTTGTTTATGCTGTTTCTGTGATTGATATAAACAACCTACACCTTATTACAGCCATGGAAGCCAAATAAACCACAGTGCCTGCTTGCTGGCTGATTTAACCCTTTGTTGCCCAACCATGACAAAAATTTCAATCACAGTTAGCTGTATGAGACCTTAGCGTCTTTAGACGTCAAATGTGGGGAAACTTATAAATAGAATGAAACTGCATACCTTTTTTGATTGGGACCATTTAACAACCAAACTGGTTCTGATACACAATCAGATACACTTCAACCATTGAATGTCAATAGAGCTGATGGAAATGAATTTGTTCCTTCCCGCCATAAGTTTTTTTCAAGCAAAGGCAACTTCACACCAAGTGAGGGCCGGCTGTGTGACCCAAATCTAGCAGCTTACAGCAATCCCCTGGAATACCTAAATACATGTGTACAACACTTTAACTCATTCCATTCCAGTCCCTGATTTTTCCGTATATTTACATACATTTAAGATGACAATTGCATATTTAAATTCTTCATGAAAAGAGCTTTTCGTTTAAGTACCAACATGCCTATAGTCTTAAGTCAGTGGTTCTGCCACTGCCTGGCAAGTCACCATAGTATGGAATGAGTTAACTGGGAAAGAAAGGTGAGGACTGAAAGAACTGATAAACTACCCTGCAAAAGTGATCAAACAGGCAGATAAGGGGTCAGATAGTAATCATTCACACTTCTAATTACATAGGAGAAGGCAAAAAACTATCTTGAAACCAATTGCTATAGACAAATCCCAGTGATGCTCACCAAAAAAAAAAAAAAAAAAAAAAAAAAAAAAAGCAAACACTGAACAGATGTGAACTGTTCACTAGAGAAAAATTTGTCCAAATAAGTGGCACTGCCATAGACACAGAGGTGGTACTTTCAAATGCCAATCTTTTCATGGCAAAGTTGGGAAAAAACTTGTTGTCACCAATAACTTTCAGCCAACAGTATTTTTTAAATTTATCAGGGCTAATACAGCCTATGTCAAAATTCTACAGAGGAACATGTGCAATATGGACAATAGTACTTCCATATGTATATAGGTTAGACAGTGACAGGTTAGCTTATGGAGAGTAAAGAGTTTGGACTGCAGAATAGGGTAATGACTACTAGGAAGTGGTTCTGGACAAAAGACACAAATATAATAGATTTATAAATGACAGTGCCAGAAACTCTCATCAATTTGCAGGTAGCCCAGAAATCTCTTTCGGCACACCAAGTACTATTGTTTTCTAATTGCCAATATTATATTCATCATTTTATTTGCAAAATAAGGTGGTGCAGCCAAATAAGGTGGCCCAGCCAAATAAGGTGGCCCAGCCAAAGTTCTTGTGGCACCTGACCACCAGACCACTGGCCATTTCTGGCACTGGATGATATTTTTGCGTGTGTCCACATGGAGAGGAAAGTGTCCAGGCATTTGTTCCACACCTAAACGCGCAAGTCATTCCACCATCATATTTTCTGTCAAATATACTAACAAAGAAATAAGTTTTTTGGACCAGACCAGGAAATTGTAAACCACTGTATACACCAAGGTGACAGATACTCACAGATATCTGCACTTTTGGTCAGCACATTCAAAGCACTGCAAAACAGCTGGACTGTTTAGCTGGTTTTTATGGGTCAGAAAAATGTTTACTCATGCAGCTGATTTTTTGAAGAGAACACTGGCAGAATCTCCAGATAATACAATATACATCCTCAGGTTTACCCTTCTGGGTAATACTGGAAGGAATCCTGACTAAGGTTAGAGTTCTGGACAGTTCGAGCTTCATTGCTGGAAGACATGACACCCCCCATCCACAACAAACAGCTCAAAATAATGACAAACTATCTGTGACCACGATATACATGTGTAATCCAGCTTTACCACCTTTGGGGAATATCACTGAACAGAACTGGGGCATGATACAAGCATCCAAGTGTACATGTAGCCCCATTCTTGGAAACAGAAGAGCAATAATGGGATTCAGAATGGCAGACAATCTGAAAGATTTGTTAATTCATTCTAGAAGTAGGTATCCCCCATTGGCTGCAACCACCCTCCATAGGGAGGACTGAACAAAATCCCTGTGACACTGATAACTGAATAAAATCCCGGTGACACTGATAACTGAGTAAAATCCCAGTGACACTGATAACTGAACAAAATCCCTGTGACACTGATAACTGAATAAAGTCCCTGTGACACTGATAACTGAACAAAATCTCTGTGACACATACTGTAGATACTGTGGAAAAAATGGATACCACTGGCCTTGTAAAAAGCATGCAAAGCGGTCACACACTTAGAGTAAGGGAACATTTTTATGATATCAGCAACGTGGATATGAACCAACAAATTGGCAGGCATTTTGGCAGGTAGGACCATCATGGACTAAATCTCAAGGCCCAGATCCTGACTGCTATCCCCACCCCACCTTAGTTATAAAAAAAAAGCCAAAAAATCAAAAACAAAAAACAGATACTCAGGCTCCCAAAAGAACACTTCTAGATCCACCATTTATGCACAGTGGGACCGTCTGGGTTCAATGTCATGGGTGAATAGGCATGTCTGTCTAGTCTTATGCTAGATTTTATACTTCACATGCCTATTTTCCCCTTGGCAGCATTCATTAGTAACACCAGTGTGTGGCATATGGCACTTTTCTGTGGCAGACTGCAGTGTTTTGCGGCAGACTGCGGTGAACTGTGGTCTTGCTGCGTTCACCACAGATCACCTGCTAAATGCTGCCAAGAACTTTTAGCTGTTACCAAGCCTGGATAGTAAAGTGCGGCGGTCTTCAAAAACTGAAGCGAATTACAAGAAGACCACCAGTCATTGCACTTCGCTGCAAACTACAACTGAATGCTGCCAATCACAAGCTAGGCAAGGCAAGGGAGCAGATGTTAATAGTAAACGTGCAGCCTATTCCATGTAGTTGGCATCATTATCATGTTACTCTGAATCAGTATATATCAAATGTATGGAAATATACATTTAAAGGTTCCCATCGGTTTCATTTTATGACATTTCAAGAAATATATTTAGAATTTTTTGTGTTATTGTCTTAAAAAAATTTATTAGGATACATATCACAATGCCCCTTTCCATATTGATGCTATGTATTACAAATTTAAGCAATGTACATGTATCGCAATACATCATCATCAATTTATCATTAACTCATTCCATACCAGTCCCTGATTTTTCCGTATATTTACCTACATGTAGATATAAGATGACAATTGATTAGTTAAATTCTTCATGAAAAGAGCTTTTGTTCAAGTACCAACATGCCCATAGTCTTAAGTCAGTGGTTCTGGCACTGCCTGGCAAGTCATGCTGCAGCTGCCGCATGACTTGCCAGGTAGTGCCAGAAGCACTGACTAAGGCCTGTGACCATAATATGGAATGAGTTAAACCGTCCCAGCCCATATATAAAGTGAGGTAAAAATACAAACTCATGCACAAAGACATCTACACTGTTCCTTTCTTGAGAAATATCAACATGTTAAGCAATACGTATTTTAAGCTGTGTTAATTTACTAACCATACATGAATGGTGGATGTTTTATGTAAAATAATCCCCAAATCATCAAAGTTCCTATTCTTCCATCCTACCACTGTACAGTAGATTTTTTCCAGTGGATCTACCTTTCTAGATTATTAAGGAAATACATGCACAGTTTATATAGAAAGGAGATGAAACCAATCGCAGGAGAACGTGACTTCTGAATCATGTAAATGTAGCACAAAATGCATGTGTGGATAATTTTACAAAATGAAGTCTAAAGTCAGAAAAAGCTGGTAGCAACAAATACACATCACTAAAGGCCACTATGACTTTTTAGCTTAGTATCTCGTCCCGATTTCAAACAAGTAATGTACATACTGGTTTGTATATGCCTCTGTGGCTCTTCAGTTTAACATCTACGTTTGAAAGATTTCACACAAATAATATATGATACTGGTTTAGTAGACCACCTACCAGATGTAAGGGCTGACTTCTCTTCCACACACTGTAATTGATGCAATGTGTGCATTTCCATATGTCTAAAGTGTTTGTGAGGTGGACTGATAATTGGAATTTTCAGTCATTTCCTGTTGATCATTTTGAATACAGGAGAATAACATCTTTGTTTTGTAAGTTTCGATTCCCTTCCAATTATGGAGGAACGGCAAGACCAGAAAAGGTTGTACCCACTCTGCCACACAAAATGCTAGACTCATTGAAACCTGTGTGAACTGAGAGCTGATAATTTATATATATATATGTACATGTAAAGTGCTCCCTCTTTATAACACCCCTCATTACAAGGCGGTTTCTGATGTAACATGGTGTGTACCATGGCTCCCACTGAAATAGTTTTCCCATTACTTCTTTTTTGAAAGTCCCTCTGTTATAAGGCAGTTTTGCCATAACATGGTGTACTCTCTGGACCCCAACACCAGCGTTATAAAGAGGGAGCACTGTATGTGTGATATGTATTGTCTCGTACAATAATGCTTGTCTTTGAAAATTATACAAGTCATCACTAAATGGTAGTTTCAGCTCAAGGGCCTGATCAGTCAGCTGAGCAAATAAATACATATTATAATAAATGAATACAGTTTTCAACTTTCTGGTCAAATACTGTTTGCCAGATGCTCTACAACCTTGGTGGCTTGGTGGATGTATTCATGTATATATATATATATATATATATATATATATGTTTTTTATTAAGCTGTACATGTATTTATAATGTTTTCAATGTACACTGTGGGGCGTGCACTTTGAGTGACACCATTCAGGTAGGCAAACTTCGTCACGTGGTCACTGTGTTTGACCGATGGTGGCACAACTTACTTATCAATGCAGTGTCACAGGATAAAACTCCACTCTCAATGCGAATATCTCACGTCATACATCAGTAATTAATGACAAATAATCACACACACACATATTTTGTCTTTAAACAGAATCTCATGCCCGAGAGAAACGCCTACTCTTAGAAGAAGTTGTGCAGCTCAAAAAGGAAAAAGACTTACATGGCCGAGATAGTGACCGCAAAGATGCGCAATTACAACAAGCCAGAGAGGAACTGGATAAAAACGCTGCAGCTCTGAGAAATTCTGAACACAAGATTCAGATTCTGAAGAACCAGGTCTGTGGGCATATTTATGTGTTTCACATCCAGCATTGTTGTTTGTTTGTCTCCTGACCAACTTCTTCATTTATAATAGCAAAGAGAAACTGCTACCAGCAGATGGTAACACGTTTACAGTATGCTAATATAACAACAGTGTTTGTTTTGTGGGCATTGGGATCATTTGCTGCTCACGGTATTTGATTTGTGGCCCGATAGTGGTCCTTTGTGCCTGGCGGGAAGCCTGACGCGAAGCGGAGGGTGCAAATGACCACTGGGGGGCCGCAAGTCGAATACCAAGGGCCATACAATGATCCCAATGACATAAAAACAAACATGTATTACTATTATTTTACAAATCAAATACCAAGGGCGGTACAATGATCCCAATGACATAAAAGCAAACATTATTATATTATTCATTTGTAGTTATTGGGTTAAAACAAACTGGTTCCCATTCATGTCACTGAACTTTTTGGCAAAATTCACTTTTATTCATCGACCACGTTAATACGAATGTGAGCGTCAACCAGGCTTGTCAGCCAACAGTACAATTTCTACCGCAAATATAGCCAGTCTTTCACTGGTCAATACTTCTCCTGTCATCAGAAGATACCCCATAAGACTTTTTTACACCATCTTCTGGTACTGAACAGAAAAATTTAACATCCTGTGTACGCAAAAAGAACAGAAAATGCCTCTGGTTTTGATAGCAAAAATGTCATTTTGTCTGAGAAGTATTAAAATGTATGCTGACGTCAGAAAGCGTGTCACCATAAATTAATATTTATGACAGACTAGCCAATAGACAGGCATGACTGACCAAGTTTTCTCAATGGAAACATGACCTCTTTGACCCAATTAAACCAACTGTTACATTGTTTAAGCCTATGGGGGACCTAGTTAGATGTAGAGCTGAGATTCTCAGCTTTCCGGTAATGGTGGCAAGCAAGTAAGTTTTCCCTTGTTACGAGTGCTGTTAAACAGCGTAATACAGTCTATGCATAAGTTCACCATGCGGGAAAACCCCGGCAGCTGTCCCATTACGAAAGCAAGGCATGCAGGCTGATTTGTTGCTACCAGATGGCGCGCTGTGCACCTTCTCAAAAGTGGTCACGATAATGCATGATGGCGGACACTAATCTTGTTTGTGTCAACATGAACAGAAAAGCAGGAAATGGACCAAATACAGGAGGTGTATAGAAGTTTACCATTGTAGATCCTTGGCGGAGGGAGTACGGAAAGCATTGATAGTTAGAACGTTGAGTGACAAGGCGAATTATCATGGTAAACCACCACTAAGTGTTGTGTAGTGGGCTGTAATGTTGATAGTATGATACCACTAATTACCAGGAAAAAACATCAAAGACGCAAACTGACAAATATCAAAAATAAAAGTGCAGCTCTATTCCTTCCATCAACTGATATTCCTTTGTCTTTCAAATACTTTCTCAGCCACCCTAGATTCTGTTTTTAGCTCAGCTGACTTGTCAGTCAGCTGAGTTTTTGTGAGGGTCCGTTGTCCGTCTGTCCACAATTCACATTTTCGACTTCTTCTCAAAAACGGTTGGCCAGATCCACTTCAAACTTGCTGGGGATGTGCCTTGGGTGGGTCTCTACCAAGTTTGTTCAAATGGTCATGGTCCAGTGATTTTTGGATTTTTAATGATTTTTTTTGGTTCCTTTTTTGGTAAATCTTAAAAAATCTTCTTCTCCGAAACTGCTCACCCAATTGCTTTGATATCACACAGGGACACTCCCTGGGACTCCTAGTTCTTAATTTGTTCACCAGGTGGCGCTGCAATTTTTTTCTATTTTTTTTTTAGGAATTTTTGTGTGTTATAGCTATTTTTGACTTCTTCTCCAGAACCATCACTCAGATTAAGCTGAAAGGTGGTGGATATGTTCCTTGTAGAAGGGTCAAAGAAAGTTGTTCACTATGTGGCACTGCTGTGGATTCCTGCTTTTAAGGATTTTTTCAATTCAGGTACTTGTCAGTCAATGCAGCTTTCCTATTGATTACTATGGAAGTCAATGGACATTCTAATGCTAATTCACATTTTTGACTTCTCCAAAATCGTCATCCAGATTGACTTCAAACTTGGTGGGGATGTACCCTGGGTGAGTCCTTACCAAGTTTGTTCAAATGGTCATGCTCTTGTGATTTTTACCTCAGCTGACTCGTCAGTCAGCTGAGGTTTTTTGAGGGTCTGTCGTCCGTCGTCCGTCCGTCGTCCGTCCGTCCGTCGTCCGTCCGTCGTCCACAATTCACATTTTCGACTTCTTCTCAAAAACCGTCAGCCAGATTCACTTTAAACTTGGTG
The DNA here is from genome assembly GCA_964020975.1 of Hermodice carunculata. Classification (NCBI taxonomy): domain Eukaryota; kingdom Metazoa; phylum Annelida; class Polychaeta; order Eunicida; family Amphinomidae; genus Hermodice; species Hermodice carunculata. The sequence goes on from OZ026623.1 coordinate 24,465,409, forward strand.
GAGATGTGCCTTGGGTGGGTCTCTACCAAGTTTGTCCAATTGGTCACGGTCCAGTGATTTTTGGATTTTTAATGAATTTTTTTATTCTTTTTTGGGTAAATCTTAAAAAATCTTCTTCTCCGAAACCGCTCACCCAATTGCTTTGATATCACACAGGAACACTCCCTGAGACTCCTAGTTCTTAATTTGTTCACCAGGTGGCGCTGCAATTTTTTCCTAATTTTTTATGAATTTTTGTGTGTTGTAGCTATTTTCGACCTCTTCTCCAGAACCATCCCTCAGATTAAGCTGAAACGTGGTGGATATGTTCCTTGTACAAGGGTCAAACAAAGTTGTTCACTATGTGGGAATGCTGCGGATTCCTGATTTTTAACGATTTTTTCAATTCTGGTACTTGTCGGTCAATGCAGCTTTCCTATTGATTACTATGGAAGTCAATGGGCATTCTAATGCTAATTCACATTTTCGACTTCTTCTCCAAAACCGTCATCCAGATTGACTTCAAACTTGGTGCGGATACACCTTGAGTGGATCTCTACCAAGTTGTTCAAATGGTCACGCTCCATTGATTTTTATATTTTTTTTTAATGCACCTTTACTATTGATTACCATGTAAGTCAATGGGCATTCTGATGCTAATTTACATTTTTGACTTCTTCTCCAAAACCGTCATCCAGATTTGCTTCAAACTTGGTGGCAATGTACCTTGGGTGGGTGTCTACCAGGTTTGTTCCAATGGTCATGTTCCAATGAATTTGGATTTTTTTATGATTTTTTTTCAAAAACCTCTACAAAAGTTTTAATAGGAAAGTTTAACATGTGAATTTCTTGTAATGGTCATAACTTTAATAATATTGACCAGATTTACTTCAAACTTGGTGGGGATGTGCCTTGGGTGGATCCCTATCAAGTGTGTTCAAATGGTCACGCTCTATTGATTTTTGGATTTTTTATGAATTTGTTTGTTCTTTTTTGGGGCAAACCTTCAAAATTCTTCACCTCTGAAACTGCTCACCCAATTGCTTTTATATCGTTCATAGACACTCCCGGGGACACCTAGTTCCCAATTTGTTCACCAGGTGGCGCTGCAATTTTTTTTATGAATTTTTTGTATGGTTTTGCTATTTTTCACTTGTTTTCAGAACTGTCCCTGAGATTAAGCTGAAATGTGATGGATATGTTGTTGTGGAAGGGTCAAACAGTTGTTTAGTAGGTGGCACTGCTTTGGATTCCTGATTTTTAAGGATTTTAAATTACGGTACTTACCAGTCAGTGGAGCTTTCGTATTGATTACTGTGTAAGTCAATGGGCATTCTAATGCTAATTCACAGGACAACTGACACGAAATTTACTGTTTATTTGATAACTTGAGATCTGTTTTGAGTTAGCTACACATGTTAATTATTCTGTATGAAGGTCATGCTGAGACAGTACATGAATGACCTTGACCTCATTTGTGGGGTCACAGTGCAACATACATGAATTTTACTCTTCATTATAACTTGAGAACTACTTGAACTTTGATGTTGTACATGTAAGTGTTCTTCTATAAAGGTCAGACTTACTCAGAACATGATGTCCTTGATCCTTTCCCAAGTTCATAGAGCTGCAAGTGTGATGAATGTCAAGATCAGCTGAGGCACGGGCTGTTCACACAGCCCTCTTGTTGGATTTTTTCATGATATTTTTGGTTGTTTTTTGGGGCAAATCTTAAAAAATCTTTTTCTCTGAAAGCACCAACCCAATTGCTTTGATATCCCACAGGGACACTGCCAGGGACTCCTAGTTCCTAATTTGTTCACCAGGTGGCGATGTGATTTTTTTTTCTATTTTTTTATGATCATTTGTGTGTTTTTGCTATTTTCGACTTCTCCTGAACTGTCACTCAGATTAAGCTGAAACATGATAGATATGTTCCTTGTAGAATGGTCAAACAGAGTTGTTCACTAGGTGGCACTGCTGTTGATTCCTGATTTTAAACAATTTTTTCAATTCAGGTACTTGTCGGTCAATGCAGCTTTCCTATTGATTACTATGCATGTCAATGGACATTTTAGGGCTAATTCACATTTTTAGCTCAGCTGACTAGTCAGTTAGCTGAGCTTTTTTGAGGGTCCATCATCTGTCCACAATTTACATTTTCGACTTCTTCTGAAAAACCATAAGCCAGATTTACTTCAAACTTGGTGGGGATGTACCCTAGGTGAGTCTCTACTAAGTTTGTTCAAATGGTCGTGCTCAAGTGATTTTTGGATTTTTTTATGATTTTTTTTTTTGTTCTTTTTTGGGGCAAATCTTAAAATATCTTCTCAGAAACCGCTCACCCAGTTGCTTTGATAACTCACAGGGACACTCCTGGGAACTCTTAGTTTAGAATTTGTTCACCAGGTGGTGTTGCAATTTTTTTTCTTTTTTTGTGATTTTTAGCTCAGCTGACTTGTCAGTCAGCTGAGCTTATCTTATGGTCCGTCGTCCGTCCGTCCGTCGTCCGTCAACAATTTACATTTTCGACTTCTTCTCCGAAACCGTCAGCCAGATCCACTTCAAACTTGGTGGGGATGTGCCTTGGGTGGGTCTCTACCAAGTTTGTTCAAATGGTCACGGTCCATTGATTTTTGGATTTTTATGAATTTTTTTGTTCTTTTTTGGGCAAATCTTAAAAAATCTTCTTCTCTGAAACCGCTCACCCAATTACTTTGATATCGCACAGAAACACTCCCTGGGACACCTAGTTCTTAATTTGTTCACCAGGTGGCGCTGCAATTTTTTCCTAATTTTTTATGAATTTTTGTGTGTTATAGCTATTTTCGACTTCTTCTCCAGAACCGTCACTCAGATTAAGCTGAAACATGGTGGATATGTTGCTTGTAGAAGGGTCAAACAAAGTTGTTCACTATGCAGGAATGCTGCAGATTCCTGATTTTTAACGATTTTTTCAATTCGGGTACTTATCGGTCAATGCAGCTTTCCTATTGATTACTATGGAAGTCAATGAGCATTCTAATGCTTATTCACATTTTCAACTTCTTCTCCAAAACTGTCATGCAGATTAACTTCAAACTTGGTGGGGATGTACCTTGGGTGGGTGTCTACTCTACCAGGTTTGTTCAAATGGTCATGCTCCAGTGATTTTGAGATTTTTAATGAATTTTTTTGTTCTTTTTTTTGGACAAATCTTAAAAAATCTGTTTCTCCAAAACCGCTTACTCAATCACTCTGATATCACACGAGAAGACACCTAGGGACTCTGTGTTCTAAATTTGTTGACCAGGTGGCGCTGCAATTTTTAACTAATTTTTTATGAATTTTTGTGTGTTGTAGCTATTTTCGACTTCTTCTCCAGAACCGTTACTCAGATTAAGCTGAAACGTGGTGGATATGTTCCTCGTAGAAGGGTCAAACAAAGTTGTTCACTATGTGGGAATGCTGCAGATTCCTGATTTTTAACGATATTTTCCATTCGGGTACTTATTGGTTAATGCAGCTTTCCTATTGATTACTATGGAAGTCAATGAGTATTCTAATGCTAATTCACATTTGCGACTTCTCCAAAACCGTCATGCAGATTAACTTCAAACTTGGTGGGGATGTACCTTGGGTGGGTTTCTACCAAGTTTGTTCCAATGGTCATGTTCCAATGAATTTTGGGTTTTTTTCAAAAATCTTTACAAAAGTTTTAACATGGGAATTTCTTGTAATGGCTATAACTTAAATAATTTTGGCCAGATTTACGTCAAACTAGGTGGGGATGTGCCTTGGGTAGATCTCTACCAAGTTTGTTCAAATGGTCACGCTCTATTGATTTTTGGAATTTTTACGATTTTTTTTCGTTTTTTGGGGGGCAAACCTTAAAAACTCTTCACCTGTGAAACTGCTCACCCAGTTGTTTTGATATCGTTCATAGACACTCCCAGGGACACATAGTTCCCAATTTGTTCACCAGGTGGCACTGCAATTTTTTCTAATTTTTTTTAATGAATTTTTTATATGGTTTTGTTATTTTTCACTTGTTCTCAGAACTGTCACTCAGATTAAAGTGAAATGTGATGGATATGTTCTTGTGGAAGGGTCAAACAAAGTTGTTTACTAGGTGGCACTGCTTTAGATTCCTGATTTTTAAGTATTTTCAACTCGGGTACTTATCGATCAATGCAGCTTTCCTATTGATTACTATGGAAGTCAATGGGTATTCTAGTGCTAATTCACAGGACAACTGACACAAAATTTATTGTTTACTTGATAACTTGAGATCTGTTTTGAGTTAGTACTGTGATGTTGCACATGTTAATGTTTTTGTATGAAGGTCATGCTCAGACAGTACATGAATGACTTTGACCTCGTTTCTGGGGTCACAGTGCAACATACATGAATTTTACTCTTCGTTATAACTTGAGAACTACTTGAACCTTGATGTTGCACATGTTAGTGTTCTTTTATAATGGTCAGACTTACTCAGAACATGGGTGACCTTGATCCTTTCCCAAGTTCATAGATCTGCAAGTGTGATGAATGTCAAGATCAGCTGAGCATGGGCTGTTCACACAGCCCTCTTGTTTGTGTGTTTTTGTTATTTTCCACACCTTTTCGAGAACAGTCACTTGGATGAAGCTGAAACTTGGTGGGTATGTTCCTTGTAGAAGGGTCAAACAAAGCTCTTCAAAAGGTTGACTCGGTTTATTTTTTCATTCATTTTTTTAAAAAGTAGAAAATCAAAAAAAAAATTTACGAAACCTGGACATGGAGATTTCTTGTAATGGAAACAACTTAGATAATTTTCTTCATATTTATGTCACACTTTGTAGAAATGTACCTTTGATAGGTCTCTACATATTTTATTCAAATGGTCACACTGCATTGATTTTTGCATAAATATTTGGGTAAATTTTTAAAAATAAGTAGATGCATGTCAGCTGAGCACAGGATCATCATGATCCTCTTGTTTTTTTTTTTTTTTTGAAAAAATCATGGTCTGTGTTTCACTCCTCGTTACTTGCTGTATTCAGTAGCGCTGTAGCCCCTGCGGTAAGACTGAGTGGCCTGCAAATTACCCAGAAACCTGTGCGCACCTGGCTCTGACATCTGAATCTCCGCTGGGGTTTCCCCGCTTGGTGAACTTGTGCATAGACCATATTTTACCCGATGTTGAAAGGTGGTTTGCAGGTTTTTACCACTGAATTTGCCAGAAACAAGCCAGACAATGTACATTCTAGCTCTCCTCTGGTAAATTATATACGTTTGAATCATATTTAGCCATCGAAGATAAAAACATGGGTCATTTTGGCAAATGGAAATTTTCACTTGACTGCTATTTCTTTTGACAACATGTCCGCATGGAGATCGGAACATCACAAAAAATAGTGATGGACCACATTTTATTCAGGCCATCCGGGGGCATTAGCATACACACAGGGGGCCATATTTCATATAGATGTAAGTAAGTGCGTCTTTGTAGGGTTAAGCTTAAGCAAACATCTCAGTTAGTGATGATCTGTCAAATAAACACAAAATTGGTGGCAATTGTGAATTCACCTTCCTGGCGTGACATGTACATGTCTTAACCCCCCCCCCCTCCTCCCCACCCCGCCACACACACACACACTTGCACATACAAGGCAGTGGTAAACCAGACTGTCAGGTGTCTTTTCTTTCAAACTTCAGTTGGATCAAAAGACGGAGCAGCACCAGCTGGCTCAACAATCTTTGGAGGAGAAGAGAACAGAACTGTTGCAGACAGAGACCAAACTTCGGGAGATTGAGGACAAATATTACAGCAGTACAGCTACCCTCCAGGACAAACTGATTCAAGACTTGAGGGTAAGGGAGTACTGCCACTTGATGGAATAGCTCATATAAAAACCATGTATGTATTGGGAAAGGTTTTTGGGGGGAGATAGAATAGATAGAATAGCTTTATTTGGTGTAAACAATATTACACAATGTGTTACAAGAATAAATTTATATATTTAAAAACCAGGAGACCATACATTAAGACTCCGAGAGGTGATGTGGTGGAGTTTTCAGAGCCAAAAAGTGGGCATACCGTATTTATCTCAATAAATGCACAGTGCACTACAAAAAAAATTTCATCCACAAAAGCTAAAAGAAAATATAGATCCCAAGTGTAACAATAAATTCTACCAATCATTTGAAAAGTATGGGATATTTTGGGGGGTTGAACTTCTTTCTTTGAAAAAATGGGGTGTGTGCACTTAGTAGGGAGTGTGCACTTATTTAGAGGAATATGGTACAGTGAAACCTCATGATAACAACACTCAGATATCCGACATACTCATTATAATGACACAAGTTTTGAATGGCAAAGCTTCATTTTCTTTGTTGTTTGACTCATTTAGCTGACACATTTCTAATGGAACAGATGGTCGCATTATGATGAGTTTTCACTCTGTATTCATAAGTTTGTTGTTTGCTCTTGTAGAGTAAGAAAATATGCAAATTGGCAGAGTTGACTGAGTTACATTTTCAGTTATTACCACTCCTTGTGAAGTGAAGTGAACCACAATGATACTGATTTATCAATACTCCAGAAGTTTTTGGCAGACCTACATCTGAATACCTCTTTTACCACAATGCTGGAACTGTGGGCCTTGTGTCCTGTGTTTACAGCAACGTGGCTACATTTAAGAAATAATGATATAAGGAAGAAGAGAAGGAGTCACTTACAGGTGTTGAAATAGCCCATACTGTTCAGAACAAAAGTTGTCACCATGATTCATAAAATTTAACATCAGACTTGATCCTCAGATACTACACACATGTATAATATGACTGTTTCTTGACTTCTTCATGATCCCAAATCTGCCTGCGACTGGCATGGACCAGGAGGCTGTGAGACCATGCCATCTAGTGTAGATGCTATGAACTAAATGTGTGGTTCAAGCAGTGGTCAGCAAATTGGAAGCAGACAGACCAAGGGGTTAATACCTTTAAAAAAACATTCAATATAATCCATATTTAGGCAGTATTTTTTTGTCCAACTTTTAGCATCCAATGTGAAATTGATTCCATGAACAAAACATGATCCTACGTTCTCTGGGACAGGAAAATAATGTGATAGCAAGAAACTTGATTTTGCTGTTCAGTTAAATCAAGGACCACATTAGAATTGTTAAAATATGGCTATGACTGACCATGCCAGGAGATATACAATTATGTTTGCTTGTAACTGAAATTGGATACTTTGTGCAGACTTCCGAAGTGGAGAAATTCCATTTTGTTCAAAGCAGTTCAAGTGAAAGAATGAATATCTGATAGTTTCTCAGCTTTACAAACAAGAATGATGAAGATTATGCTCTTTGGGTTTTGCATGCATGTAAAATCATATCCAATGTTTATAGAGCCTGGTCACCACTGACCTTGAGTAGGCATGTTCATAGTTGTGTTAAAAGTACTGTGGTGCCTGGAGAGACCACTCAAATGAAAACCACCTTTTGGGGACGCTTGGTTCTGCACATTTAATATTTTTGTATACCTCCTATGACAGAGCACCTGTCTCGAGAAACTACCATTCATAGAGGGACCCAAGATATGGCCTGTCAAGACAGGTTTCCTGGTGTTTCTCATGAGGACTTCAATGTGCAATTCACTATTTCAGCTGAACATTTGGGAAAGAGGGTGTGTGTGTGTGTGTGTGTGTGTGTGTTCAGCGAAACTACAGTAAAATGTATACATGTATATCTATATGTGTGACAGTCATGCCCAGATTTCACTATAAACTCACAGGTTTAGATGACTAGCATATTCTTTACATTTTAATACGGACATTCTATGTACTAAGTGTAATATATGATCCACTGACAAAGTAGAAAGCTCTTTTTATGTTGGTGTTTTGACTAGTGTAGTGTTTCTCAATGTGGGACTAGTGCTTGTGAGGAAAAAAAATGGAGTGATTTTTAATATCGGCTACTTGAGCCGATTAGAAAGCAGTTGGCGCTGGAAATACGATGGCGAGGCACGTGAGAGATGAAATCCATCACAAAAGTGCACTTTTCTGTTTTTAATTTTCTTGTGAATTGAGTTGCATACATATAGATATGAAGTATAAATTCTCTCCATCTTGCTGTGGTTCTATTTTAACTGATGGTGCAAAATGACATGGGTTGAAAAAGTCTGAATTTTTTTTTCTTTGTGGAGTGCTGCTGAAATTAAGAATGGAACTTCCAGTGGGAGGTTGTTCAATATGTGTGCAAGGATGGTGAAGTTATTGGAAGACACCCTAAGCACCTGTGGATAATTCTCCAAATACAGGAAATTTTATTCATTAGGAGAACAAACAGCCTGGTACTGTATAATTGTAAACAGGCCTGCATGCTGACCTCTGGATGTTGTTAAAATACCATAGTTTCAGACATACCTTGACAGTGTCATATTGCCATTCACTATCTCTATATCTGTGATGGCCCACTGGCCTGCCATCCTACCTCTCAACATGCCATGCAGTATCATATTACAATCCTGGAAGCCAGAAATGGTGATTGGATTTCAGTAGGTCCATTTTTCTTTTATAATGAAGAAAAATTCTCACATGAAGCAAAGTCAAGATACGAGCAGTGTCATTGTACAGTGTGTCCCCAGTAGTCATGTCTGTGTGCAAATTCTGTTTTCTCACAATTCTTCCTTATTTCCTTGCTTCCTGCCTGTTGGACATTTATATATATATATATATATATATATATATATATATATATATATATATATATATATATATATATATATATATATATATATATATATATATATATATATATATATATATATATATATATATATATATATATATATGCATACATATATATATATATATACATACATACATACATACATACATGCATGCATACATACATACATACATGCATGCATACATACATGCATACATACATGCATAAATACATACATACATACATACATACATACATACACATTTATGTCCTTTATCAGTGCAGATACATTCTACTGGCTGAGCAAATGATGTGTATTAATGCAATGCTCAGTTGGTGCCATTTGGTACAATAATGTTGTAACAGGAGACAATGTACTGACAGAGTATTGTGGATGTAATTGGAGGAGTCTACAGTCCACAGGTTCCCTTGGTTCACGCTGGATACAATCAGTAGTTCAAGGACAGTTTCCCTTGGTTCACACTGGGTACAATCAGTAGGTCAAGGCTGGTTTCCTTGGTTCACTCTGGATACAGTCTAGGTCAAGGACAGGTTCCCTTGGTTCACTCTGGTAACAGTCAGTGGGTCAAGGACAGGTTTCCTTGGTTCACTCTGGTAACAGTCAGCAGGTCAAGGACAGGTTCCCTTGGTTCATTCTGGTAACAGTCAGTAGGTCAAGGACAGATTTCTTTGGTTCACTCTTGATACAGTCAGCAGGTCAAGGACAGGTTCCCTTGGTTCACTCTTGATACAGTCAGTAGGTCAAGGACATGTTCTTGGTTCACTCTTGATGCAGTCAGTAGGTCAAGGACAGGTTCTTGGTTCATCCTGGGAACAGTCAGTAGGTCAAGGATAGTTGGTGACTAAGTCTGCAGTAGGTTAAACAGCTTTGGTATTTAACTCTCAAAATGGACATGTAGAACAAAACAAACAATTTAGGCTTTTTGAAGTGAATTTTTTCCTTCAAGGGTGCATGTAAGTGTGCACTCATGCATGTGACTTTGTACTTGCCAACACTGCAGTCAACTGCTTTCACAGAACCAGCCATGTGTAGTATTTTCTCTCCTCCGCCCAACTGAAGAGGTTATTTTGATGGTTCATGCTTCTCTGCATTAGGAAATCTATGTTAACACTAGCCTGTTTCTCAGTAAATTTCAAGTGAATTATAGCTACATAAAGCTACATCAACAGCAAATGTTAAAATTTTAAAAAAGTACACATCAACATTAGTATTAGATCATGTGCTTTAAATTTTCATATGAAGAAACATTTGGAAGGGAAATTTACATGTATGATAGTGTTTATGAACTTTTAAAATGAAAGCTTTCTCTTACTGCAGGAATGTAATCTCACATTTCTATGTACATGTACAACTTGTGAGAGTAAACCACTAAAAAGCATTATGAAAATCCATGCACATTGTAATCTTGCTAGAACAGACTAAAGGGCAGGTCCCGGTTGGCAATTTTTACATGCATTCAGTGGAATACACAACCTGAGTCACAAAATGCTGGCAGGTAAGAAATCTACGGAATTTTCCATGGGATGGTGTGTTTTAGAACAGTATAGAGCCCTTCCTTTCAACGACCACTGTAATTAGAGGTCATCTGCTTTTGAGACCACATTTGCCATGTGCTGAAGGAGGAACCATGGTAACCTTGAGTTTACTTGTTTACTTTTATGACTGACCAACTTGTTATCAAAGTTTACATTTTGGTAATACAGTGGTACTTGCTACTTAAGACCACCCCTAGTGCCAGCCAAAAGTAGTCACACATGGCAGGTGGTCTTAAATTGCAGGTAACTTAACGAAGAAATGATAGTCCAGTGTCTTAAAAGGGCATTTTGCAGTCTCTCATAAGAGGTGGCTTTTAGAGCAGGTACCACTGTAAACCTTTTTGGCACAACAAGTGGACTTTGAGGCTTAAAAAAGGAATTAAACAGCTACATTGTATGACTTGTTTTGCCACCGATGTTTTTATTATGTAACAATGAGAAGACAAGGTTGAAGATAATAAAAATTTAACATATTTGGGCCATGTCCATTCCAAAAATATGTGCATGTATTTTTTACGTAATTCCAAGAACAATTTTCACTATATGAACTTAAATAGGTAGTAGTTAGCCAAAAGGCACTTTGGTGTCTTACCTGTCATTGAAAAAAAAAATGCCTGAAAGTTTATCCTTTGGAAAGTAAGCACATTCATATATCTCCTGTGGCATATTACACCCAAAGTTTGCTGAACTGAACTGTTGTATTGAGCGGTCAAGTTATGAGAGACAGATTAACAGGACTGCAAGAGAGGACAAGTCTTATACAAGCTTTTGGTTGAGGCAGCAACTCACTACCTCATTCAAAATGTTCGTGGAGGCAAAAAAAAAGGGGGGGGGTTGAAGAAGTAGATGACATTTTCAAACTCGGGAGCTTGCCCATAGACTTGAGCCAGGAGCAGTTGCAATTGTGTCTTGTGATCCTTAATTACAGGTAAAATGACAGGATACAGACTCTGGTGTCTGTGTATGCCATAACGCTCAAGTGTCCCACAACAGAAGTTAGCTTGCCTTTCATACACGTATACTACTGCATGTCCTGTATTTGTATAGGCCAATAATATAATACTGTAAAGTAATCTAATCATGATTTTAAATTGGAAGAAGTGTACCTATATATGTATGTCATTTGTCCCTGTAGGTGAAGTGATATAGCAGCAACAAAAACCTTGCGAGTGTACAGCACGCACATTATGCTTGTCATGAACATCTCCACGTTTAGGTTTTCCATTGCAAAAGATAATATTTCTCCAATTCATTTTCTGTCTAGTTGCAATCAGAAATATTGCTATTTATTGATTTCAGAGATGTTAGTTTATACATGGACAATGGTAACACAAACTCGGGCAGAAATGCATGCAGAAAATTAATCAAGATCCACACAGTGAAACTTTGTGCAGTTTGCATGTTCAAAAATGTTGTTAATCCCACATCAAATACCATACAGCAAATCTCTATATATGTTTTTTTTTTTTTTTAACTACTGTTGATTTTTCCATGCCTATTGCATTGAGTGGAGTGGGAGGTTACTGGTATTAAGTACCTAATTTTCTGATGGAAATTGGTTGATAGCAAGATTTGATGAATGTGAATTTTGCTGTTTAAAGGATTGAAACCCTGGGACTGTTTAGCAACACACTATCTTCCACCTCCTACACCAGATCAGGGAACCAGACTACTTCAACGTCCAACCTAACAGAGTACTGCGTCAAATCAGTGTAACTTCCAAACAGAGTATCTTCCCATTGTAAATTGTAGTGGTGTATATCACTGGGTCTTGGTGCCAACCAAATTTTGTGAGTGCGATCTGAACTCATTCTTCCCCAGGCCAGAATTGTCTCAATACAGGTTATGAATACAAACTGCACCACAAGGTGGCACCTGTAGCATGACCCACTATGAGAGTAACATGGTGAAACAGAGGCACTCTGCTTCTTGGCTAGGAAAATTTATGTGTTTTTGGAATATATGAGCTATTCTGTACCCTATCCAGTCATGTCAGAAATACTGCATAGGATTTGATCATTATAAAAGATAAATAATAGAGATTTTCAATGCGAAGTCTTATTTTAAGCTGGTGAAACTTGCAGTGACCTTGAAGAATATTCCATCCACTCACTGTGGAATAAGATTGCTGCCTAGTAAGCATGACCCACCATGTTCTGCTTCACTGCACATGTACTAGGTGACACCTGGTGGTTAAGGTTGTACTAGCTGGCTGGATTGTTACCATTCAGTAACAGTGTTGCTCCAGTTTGTTGCCCTAACTGTACGTGGAACATATGGAACAGTGTTCAAACTGGCAATGAATGGCCATTGGGAATGCCTTGTAGCCCCTCAGACCAAGGGGGTATTGTTGTCATCTGTGTGTGTGCATGTGTGCATCTGTCTATTGGACTCTTTGTGGTTTTTTTTTCTTTTGTTACTTACTTTGTGTACATATTGTCAAATAAATACATTTCTGTGTTCTGTCTGGCACCCTTGTGGATGTGATCACAAATTGAGCTGCTATCATGAAACTTGTACAGTAGAAAGATCACATTAGGAACAGAGGTCAACATTCGGTGACCTTATTACCTACTTTCAAGGTTACCAGGGATCGTCATATTTTACCCTGTCCAAGGGGTCTTAAAGTCATTCTGACCATTTATTTCTAGCTTACCTGACTTGTCAGTCAGCTGAGCTTTAAGGAGGGTTGGTCATCTATCTGTCCATGGTCTGTCCTTCTGTCCTCTGCCAGGCCATCCACAAGCCACCCACAATTCACATTTTCAACTTCTCAAAAACCACCAGCCAGGCTCACTTCAAACTTGGCACCAATGTACCTTGGATTGGTCTCCACCAAGTTTGTTCAAATGGTCAGGCTCCAATGATTTTTTTTCTTTTTTTTTTTTTTTTGTGTTTTGTTTTGTTTTTTTTTTTTTGTTCATATTTTGGCAAAACTTCAGAAAAGCTTCTCTGCCAAGCCAAGTGTTTCGAAATTGCATGGGAACACTTCTGGGGACCCCCAGACCTTACTTTGTTCAGCAGGTGGTGCTGTGATTTTTTATTCTTTTTTTTACCAATTATCTGGGTTTTCCTTTTTCCCAAAAAATTCACTCTGATTGTTCTATAGAAAATGCAGCTTTGAGGAGTCAACAAAAATGTTTACTAGGTGATGGTACTCTGCAATCCTGATTTTTAATGCATTTTCAATTTATGTACATGTTGGTACATGCATACATTCCTCTTGATTACTATGCAAGTCAGTGGGGAGTGCAGTGAAAATTCACATTTCAGACTTCTCCAAAACCGTCAATCAGATTCACTTCAAACTTGGTGGGGATGTAGCTTGGGTGGCTTTCTGCCAAATTTACTCATATGTTTATGCTTCGCTGATTTTTAGATTTTTTGTTTGTTTTTATGTAAAATGTTTTGAAAATGTTTGTCTCCAAAACTGCTCAGCCAATTGCTTCCACATTGCATGACACTTCTGGCAACCCTCACACTTTAATTTTTCAATAGGTGGCACTGGGACTTTTTCTATCATATGTGAACTGGCTTGTCAATCAGCTGAGCTTATAAGATGGGTGTGTCCATCCATCTGTCATCCATTCACATTAACATATTTGACTTCTTCAAAGCTGCCAGTGAAATTCACTTAAAATGTGTGGGGATGTACATGTACATATACCTTAGGCAGGTCTGTATAAGTTTGTTCAAATGATCATGCTCCAGTGATTTGGGGAGGGTTTTTTTTTTTTTTTTTTTTGTTCATTTCTTGGCAAATTCCTAAAAAATCTTCACCAAAACCACTGAGCCAAGTGTGTCAAAATTACATAGGGACACTTCTGGGAACCCCTAAACCTTATTTTGTCCCACCGGTGGTGCTGTGATTTTTTTGCAATTTTCTTTCTTCTTTTTTTTTTTTTTTTTAGAAACTGTTATCCTGCTTGCAGTTTGACGACAGCTGTTAATCCTCTTCTTGCCTACCATAGGGAGGTACTCAAGAGCTGGCTCTCAATTTTGTGCAAAACTGGGTGACCCTGAGTACTTCATTGGATGTGTTTATTTGAAGGTCCTGTTGGACACACAAACAATCATTTATCTTACAGAGTGCTGGGGATGACTTGACTTGCGTTAACTGAGTGTGTCAGAAAATTCCACTACAGTATGTACAGTGAGCCAAGTATGTCTTATTTGCAGGATGAGATCTGCATGTTGCGACAGAAGCTGAAAGAGACGGAGATGAATGCAGACCAAGACCGCTTCTTACGCAACAAGATGTCAGAGGACAGCTCCCACTTGGTGAAAGAGAATGCCTTGCTCAACCAACAAGTCCTGGAGCTGGGGAAACAGCTTGAACGGGTCAGTCATATGTGTCATTTTATTGATTTTATCAACATTTAATCTTGATAGATGCACACTTTGCCTGCATCGTGGATTCTGATTGCTGAATTGTTATTATATTTAGTACATTTGTTTCTATGCATTTTTTTGCAATAAGTATCTAGCTTACACTGGTCTAATGTTTGTAGGATTTAAAGTATAGAAATAATAATTTGTAAGCCTTTGTCTGGATGCCCATGTCATTCTCTGGAATGTGCATGTCATTCTTTGAATGTCCATGCTATTTCAGTCCTTGTCATTCTTTCACTGAATGTCCATGTCCGTGCCATTCTTTGAATATCCATGCCATTCATGACCATGTCATTCATTTGTGAATGTCTGTATCATTTTTCATGTGCAGGAGCGAGCATTGAGGGAGAGTAATGACACGAGACGTTCCCAGAGCATCACAGAGCTAGTGCATGCAAAAGATAAGGAGAAACAGATGAAGTTTGATTTGGATCAGGTGAAGGAACAGCTACAGAGAGAACAGGAGAGGTGCAAACATTACATGGAACAGGTGAGAACAAGATGTAAACCGTTCATGCGACAGGTAAGAACCAACAAGATAGAAACATTACATGGAACAGGTGAGAACAAACAAGATGTAAACATTGCATGCGACAGGTAAGAACCAACAAGATAGAAACATTACATGGAACAGGTGAGAAACAGCAAGATGTAAACATTGCATGCAACAGATGAGAACAAACAAGATGAAGCATTACATGGAACAGGTGAAAACCAACAAGATGTAAACATGATATGGAACATGCAAACAGACAAGACATATACATTACATGGAACAGGTGAGAACAAAACAAGATATAAACATGGAACAGCTGAAAACAGATAAGGTGTAAACATTGCATAAAACAGCGGAGAACACAGCAAGATATAAATATAATATCAAAGAGGGAAGAAAAAAAACAAGGTGTAAATGTTGCTGGGAACAGGTGAGAGTACACCGAGATGTAAACATCACATAAAGCAGGTGAGAACATGCCAAGATGTAAGCATAACATAATTTGAAGTAGAGGAGAACAAAGATGTACATGTAGAGATTTCATGAAAAGGAAGAAGACACCAAGATGTAAACATAACATGAAACAGGTAAGAACAGACAAGAGGTAAACATTTTATACATGTGAGAACACAGCAAGATGTAAGCATGATATGGAACAGGAGAAAACAGGCCAAGATATAAACATTACATGGGACAGGTGAGACCAACCCAACTACTGATTAGAAAAAAATAGTAACAAAACTTGAATGGCTCGAACAAAACGACCTGTGGATTGAATGAAAGTAAACAAAATTGACAGGTAACATAATTGTTTTAATTCACTGTCATTCTTAGAGCATGTCCATTTTACTGAGAAAATATTGGTACTGTTTGACCAGATGCCTGTTAGTCCGTAACAGGAGAGGAGATGGCCTGGACGTAATGGTGTTGCTTGGCTCCTGGTTTCTCACAATGCATAACTTTGGGTACTCTAGCATTTCTCTCCGGGTATGTCTTAGTGTGGCATTCTTTCTGTGATGTATCTATCACCAGCTATCATTGCTTGGACATTTATGTGTAATAGTAAGTCCGTAATTTTGAGATGAAATGAACACGTACACATTATAGCTGAAAGAGAAGATATTTATTCTCAGAGTCCCGTGATATGTCATGGATATTGTCAAGTACAAGGATATTGTTTTGTAATTGTAGCTAAGCAAACAAGAACAGATCAGTCGGACCACGGAACTCAATTCTGCTACTACTCACAGTCGATTGGCCGAGTTAGACCAGTTGCACATGGACACGGAGACTGAGAATGGCCAACTGAGGCGAGACAAGATGCTACTGGTTGATCACGTTGCTGACTTGCAGAAACAGGTCAGTCTACTGTCCCCGGGTGCTTGAGGAGATTCTGCTCAGTAGAGGGTGCTTTTTGAGACATGCATAAACAGTTACAGATGACATGGTCCGAAGAGGAAAAGTTTATCTGAAAAAGTGCATACAGCACTGTCAGTGTTTTACAATGATTAGGAAGTGTAAGTGTGGCAGACAAGGGGGGAACTCTCTGGTATATACATGTAACTGGTACACCAGTATTGCTGAACTGAATTTCACCAGGTAAATGATGGTTGTCAAAAAGAAACAGGAAAATGCTGAATTGAAAAGTAAGAACAGATGAGTTAACAGTCACATATACTCTGATTGCCAAGTTGGGGAAATTAAAGGTACAATCTTTCAATGGGAAAAACATTCCGCTAACTTATATGGCTCATTGTATTTGCATATTTCAAACGTATTATGCCAAACTTTTATCATAATTAAGAACTTTTATGCTCTTGCAATACGTATTTGAAATAAACAGAAACTGAAGCCAGAAGGGCAACTTAGTGTCACACAGCAGCAGACTAGTTAAAGAATCTAAACTGGTGGGGTAGCTTTTGAAAACACTTTATTAACTCCAATCACTCCCAAACTTGCTGACAGTCAACTTGTGTGTGTGTGTGTGTGTGTGTGTGTGTGTGTGTGTGCAGGGGAGGGTGTTGCTTTTTTTTTTTGTCTTTGTAAAATTACATATATTCATACCATTATCTGTGCAGGTTTTACGGTTCAAGTGTTATCTGAAAAATAAAATTTCAAACTGCAAATTAAAGTGAGACACAATGAGCAGTGGAAAACCTTTGTTTACTTGCGGAAAACTCACTGGAAAATCTACTACTGTGATTTTTTTTTTTTTTTTACTGTAAGAAGTATGAGGTGTTCAAGTGTGGTGTGATTAAAGTCTTGTTGAAGGAAGGGAACTTTATCCAGGCCATCTTTTTTTTCGAGGTCTTTTAAATGTTTTTTACAGGCAATAATTTGAAATTGAGTTGTTTGCATCAGAAAAACAATATTAAAATGTTATTTTGCAGTTGGATGAGAAAGAAAAAGAGATAATTGGACTTCGAGGTCACATCCGCTCTATGGAAAGTCGTTTGGCTGACCTGGAGCATCTGAAAGACTTGGAATCAACAGTTCACACACAAAAGTGGGAGGAGTTCAGTCGTCTTGCTGACAGCATGAAATCGTTGTCTCGAACCATGGCACGGACGGCCAGCCCGGGCCCAACTCCCAGATCATCTCGCATCCTGGAGTACTCTTAGACACTCCATTCTGGAGTACTCCTAGATGCTCCATCCTGGAGTACTCCCAGATGCTCCATCCTGGAGTAATTGTAGATGCTGCATCCTGGGGTACTCGATTGTTCCGTCCATTGACCATTGGTGATTGGTACAAACAGATCACAATATGTAATGCTTATACCTGTACATAGTATATTTTATCAGTAAAGCTTAATCACTTTGTGGCACTAATTAAATATGGCACTTTTTCTATCTAAGTTTATTTTGTATTTGTGTAATGGAAAATAAGTCCATTAAAAATTTTATGCATACAAAATACTCAGTTTGCACATTTGGTGCTACTGGCACAAAATGTTAGAGCAGTGGTATTCAACTGTATTTTTCTCACTAGGATAGGTACATATACAAGTTGATCAGCTAAAATCAATCTCACTGCATGGGTACCATTCTATTGGCTATTTAAACAAGGTCCAGCAGGTACCAGTCTAATAGCTAATACAAGCTAGAGCAGGGGTATCAATCTATTGGCTATTACAAGGGCCAGCATGGGTACCAGTATTTTGACTAATGCAAGGTACCAGTCTATTGGTTAATACAAGGACAAGCATGGGTACCAGTCTATAGGCTAATACAAAGTCCAGCATGGGTACCAGTCTATCGGCTAATACATGTACAAGGTCCAGCTTGGGTACCAGTCTAATAGCTAATACAAGGTACAGCAGGGGTACCAATCTATTGGCTATTACAAAGGCCAGCATGGGTACCAGTCTATTGACTAATACAAGGTCCAGCATAGGTACCAGTCTATTGGTTAATACAAGGTCAAGCATGGGTACCAGTCTATTGGCTAATAGAAGGTCCAGCATGGGTACCAGTCTATTGACTAATACGTGTACAAGGTCCAGCATGGGTACCAGTCTATATGCTGATACGAAGTCCCAGTCTCCTCACTGTTCTAGCCATAGAAAGCTTTTATAGCATCTAATTGACCATCGGACATCAACATAAGAACAAAATTCAGAAATATTGCAGATTTTTTTATTTTATAACAATAAATGTATCTCGATTTGTTTATTAAGTCCAGAATGCCTGGTCAGACATCGATATAAAAACAAAGTTCAGGAAATATTGCGGATTGTTAAATTTGATAGCCATATGTATTTTTGATTTGTTTGTACATTGTATTCCGTCCAGAACGCCTGGTCACCAAATCTGTTTTTAGAAAATTGTTAGTATGACAGACAAGATGCTGCAGGGAAAGTCTTCTGTGTGCAGTGGCTGCTGTCTTGAGAGACCACTTGTTGAATATTACTGTGTTTAGTTCTTTCATGTTATTCATACCTCCTGTGAGAGACCACCTGAATTCAGAGACCACCATTTGATCCTTCCTATGGGTGGTCTCTCAAGGCAGGTTATAAAAATTAACCTTATTAAGGGAGTGGCTTCTGCCCACAGGCAGAGCATATCACAAACGTGCATGTTAAAGTGGTGACTGGTGGGAGACTACTCAATTTGTGTTGATGAAGACAAAATTATTTACTTTTAAGATACTTTGCATAAAGACTACTTTCTTCGTAAAATATAATTGTACATCATATCACCTATTTATAAGTACATGATCAAGAACTTAACCGAACAATGCTTACTTGACAAGCATGTTGCACATTGATTATGTAGTCAAGAACTTGAGTGAACAACACTTATTGGACAGGGACATATGTATACTGTATACCACCATGTACATAGTCATTGTTAGCAATCCAAGGTGCAGTTTCTTCACTGGATTTGAATATTGCCTGGAACCCAGATAAGGGAAGAGATGATGGTACAGTGAAACCTGTTTTGAGAGACCACTCCTAGAGCAGGCCAAATAGTGGTCACATAAGGCAGGCGGTCTCTCAATAGAGGTGCAATAACATAGGAGACATAGCCTAAGTGACTTTGGAAATATGGTCTTAAAAGGCAGGTGGTCTTTCATTACAGTGGTCTCTCAAAACAGGTTTCACTGTATATGGTACAATGGTTGTCCCCAACCACCAACAGTGGCATAAGGGGGCATAAAAAATAGTAGGGATAGGGGCAGTTGGTCTGTGTGTCCATTAGTCCATTACAACCATTCAGCCCAATATTTAATGAACTGTTCAAGATCGGATGATGAAATTCTTACATAGATGTATGTACAGGCTCCGAAACATGTTCTGAGTGGTTACCCACTGAAGATCCTTTAATTTATTTTGGCTAATACAGCCTATGTTAAAATTCTACAGAAGAACATGTGCAATATGGACAATAGTACTTCCATATTTATATAGTTTGCACTGCGGAATAGGGTAAAGACCACAAGGAAGTGGTTCTGGACAAAAGACACAAATACAATAGCTGTTTCCTATACAGGGCATGTGCACTGTAGCTTCCTGTTGGTTGACCTTGATCTCTTTTCAAGGTCACATGGCCCCTCAATGTAACAGGTCTATATGACACAATATCTAATGAACGACTTGAGATAGAATGTGGCAATTTATAATGTAGAGCACCCTATGATGGGCATGGGAAATGCTGTTTCATGTTGACCTTGACCTTGTTTCATGATCATAGAGCTGCATTCCCTGACTTTGAAGCAAATACAATCTGTGCCTTATGATCAAACATGTATCATATTAAAGGCATGTTAATCATCCCTTATGTGTTGACCAGACCCTTTTTGTGTAACACGGCTTCTTTGTCAACCTTGACCTTTTTTCAAGGTTACCAGTACCAGAAACCTATCTACATCGGCCCTTAATTTATCAAACGTTGATATGGAGGGCATGTGGAATGTGCCTTCATGTTACCTAGCTATTGGCATGTGGTGCTTTCATATTACCTGGGCATGTGCTGCATAGCTAGTTGTTGACCTTTACTAAAATACCATAGAATATATCAACAGCTATTTTCCGCTGAATTTTAAACCCATAGATGCAGTGTTGCAGTCTTTAACAAAACAGGGTCTGGTGGGGGACATAAATCCTTTGTTTCATCATACAAGTATCTGATTTATTCCTGTCCACCTAAAAGAAGTATAAAAATTAACTTTGTATATACATGTATATATAATAAAATTGACTCTAGGTTTCAATTAGTACAGAGTTGTAATTGTTGACAGCAAGGTAATATTTGCAGCAGCATAACTACCCTGTGATAGCCAGTGTTCTTTGCTTATGTAGCGTACAAATTATACACTGTACGCAGGTTATTGTGACTATCATAAAATGTGACCTTTTGAAGATGGTAGGCATAGTGAAATGAGGTGACAGAACACGGAAAGTAGGGGAACCGTGATAAAGGAGAGAATGGGTTAAAGCAATTAGGAACAAAAGAGACAACGGACTCAGAAAGAGGCTAAGAGAAAATGGGCCAATGAGAGTAGCTGTAGATTGAAAAATCATAGGGTGAGGAGTGAAGTTTTGGCAGAATAGACCAATGAGAATAGAGGAAACGAGTGGTCAATGCAGGGTTTAAAAGGAGGATAAACCATACAGTGGGAATAGGATGAAATAGAATGAAGGTCTTTTAGGATAAACTTATGAGAAGGAAAAGACAACTAACTCAAGATTGGTTTATTAGATTAAAAAAAAACAGGATGAAATAGAACAGAGAGTGAAAGTCTTTTAGGATAAGCTTGTGAGAAGGGAAAGACAACTTACGCAACATGGAGTTGTTAGATTAAAGAAGGAGCATAGATTTTAAGCAACTTGGAATCCAGAATGAAGCCTGAGTGGGACATAGGTAATAAGAATGGACACAGTATGGAGGCTGGACCAATGAACAGCGAAAGTCAGGTGTTAGGATGAAATGAGGTGTTAAAAGATGCAGCTCAAATTATTAGTTATTATTATTACTGAAAGATATCTTTTTGTCCCCTACCTTTGAAGCAGACTTTTGTGTTTACTTGTTGGCAGATTAACGTAGAGAAAAGAAAATTGTTTTTCAAGCAATCTACAATTTATCTGATGTTGATTTATCGGTATATATTTACATATATGTTCATAAAGAAATTTCTGATGTTTTACTTACTCTCACATCCTGTAGAATACATCCTACTTGTAAAATATGCTGAACTTCAGCAGTCAGACCCTTTCTCCGTTGTCTTTAATGTCATTTGTGACTGTTACAAAGACACATGAATGTTTGCTGTTGACATGCTGATTTGTCCAAATGTCTTTACATTTAACAAAACTTATTGTGAACAAAAGGCTGGACTTGCTGTTCCCGATAGAATGTTTGAGATTTTTGTTATTGCTAGAAATGTCCTCAGTTTAATCATTTAGAGACCTTGTTTAACTGTTTCAGTGCCAAATTGTGGACTGAGTCAACGGTTTTCCCCATGTGCTTTGGATACAATGCACCCAAAGTGTGCCAAGGAAAGCTGTTGACCTGGACTGTAATATCCTGTGTAACTACAGGTGTGCTGGTACTTGAGTGAAAGGTCTTTACAAGGAACATGAATATAGCACCCTTAAGTAAGAGCAGTCTCTTTTAAAGTGGATCGACTTAAGTTGCAGTTGACACTGACAGGGTTAACAGCTTTTGTAAGCACACTTGGGTATAGCCAGCCCCAGGCAGGCCAAGGGAGGCTGTGGACTGATGCAGCCAGCCCAAAGTGGGCCAATGAGGCTGTGGACTGATACAGCCAGCCCAGAGTGGGCCAAGGGAGGCTGTGGACAGATACAGCCAGCCCAGATTGGGCCAAGGGAGGCTGTGGACTGATACAGCCAGCCCAGATTGGGCCAAGGGAGGCTGTGGACTGATACAGCCAGCCCAGAGTGGGCCAATGAGGCTGTGGACTGATACAGCCAGCCCAGAGTGGGCCAATGAGGCTGTGGACTGATACAGTGGTATTCTGGATGAAGAAGCAGACAATCTTTACCATGGCAGGTGATTGCTGTTAGGTTTTAAAGGTTAAAAGTTTTGTGTTCGTATATTAGTTCCCTGAGAGAAATGAAACACTTCGTTGTGGTAGTTTCATGAATTAGTGAAATGACGATAGCCACAAAAAACAAAAAAAGAATTTTTTTTCATTTTTTTTTCTAAGTTTCTATTCATGAAATATGCAAAATGACCTGACTGTAGCTATGTAAAGCATTAATATAAAGACAAAAATAACATATAACTTTGATGAAATAGGCACAAAAAGAAGGGAGCTCAAACTACGTCATGGAAGATGCTGATGCCATCAGAATCTTTTAGTGTGAGTTAGAAAATATGCCAGAAGCCTGCAGTACAGCAGAGTAGATGGAGCCGCGTGCGATGCAGTGATCCACTTCCTAGAAAGAAGTCCTGCTGGTAGCATTCAGTGAATTGGTTCAAGTCAAAACCAATTAGATTTGAACATTACAAGGAAATATGGGAATTGCCTCCAGTGTTGTCTCGGATCATAATTCCAATTTTATCCGGAGATAACAATAACTAAAATCAAGTATAAACATACCATAATCCAATACGTAGCTCATGCTTGAAGTTATATATTTACATTAGAAGTATCCATGAGTCTATTTATTTTATTTGTCGATAGATGCAAACATCTCATTTTTAAGGGGAGAAATTTTGGCACCAAGGTTTCACACTTGTACAAAATTTCACAAACTGGAAATACATGTAAGTCAATGTGGTTGCAGTTTTCAGGAAATGACTTCAGGCAGAGAATTTTATTCTGCTTTTTGTATGATTTGAAGTAATCAGTGACATTATGGAAGCAGAAACTTTCAGTTTACACTGATTGCTATGTGTCATGTAGATAGAGAATGTAGACGTATGTATGCACAGTGATCTTGTATCCAGGCCAGCCTATTTCCTGTGGTTAGAATTCCTACCCAAAACAGCAGAAAACCTTTCCATCCCTGGATATAAGTCAATTCAAATTGCAACGTACAGTTTGTGAAGCAGTAACATATCACAGGGTACAATATTGACTTTGGCCGCTTAAAATTTGTCTAAAATTTGTATTTATATCAAAGATGTATGGTTTACTCTGTACATGTACTTGTATAGTTTATTAGCTGTTTCATCAATCCAAAATGTAAAATAAATCTTACGTGTACCATCTTGAAAAGCCCTTGCCAAAAAAATTCACAAAAAGGAGCTACCCTGAGGGTCCTTGAACACTTTTTGTACTAGTTTCTGATTTTTCCATATATTTCTGCTAATAATGTGTGTGTGTATATATATATATATATTGGATGGCAGGTAGTCCAATATTACATTTTGGAGCCCTGTAAAATTTCATATTGGATGACCTGCTATCCAACATTTGTTTTATTCTGCAATTTAAGTAATGATATACAGGTACCATGATCCAACAATTATTAGTCACAAACTCAGCATGTATTGCTGTTCGGTTGACTCAAATAGGGCTACCACATGGATTTGAAATGCGTGGTGTGACGTTCTGTCCTCCATATGGTGCATGTCATAATGTCACAAGGGGTACATGCTGTAACGTGATATTTTTATACTTCTACAAAGTGCTTTAAAGTGTGACATGCATGTGCTGTCCAATATTATGGTTTCAACTGCCAAATATGAAGTTTTACAGGGAAGGCACGTGGTATAAATAGAGACATCTGATTGGTTACCTTAGTGCTAATGCAGAATATATATATATCAACATGCTTTGTCCAAAGTCCTTGGTATTGGCATTGTCTGGCAAGTTTAAATCATTGATTTTTTGCATTGCCTCGGAAGTCATACTGTATCATTGTTTTTTTGCATTGCCTGGCAAGTTTTACTAGATAATTGGTTTTTGCATTACCTGGCAAATCATGCTATGTCAGTGGTTTGTGCATTGCCTGACAAGTCATGCCCTATCATGGGTTTTTGCATTGCCTGACAAGTCAAGCTTTATGGGGTTGTTGTATTGCCTTGCAAGTCATGCTGTATCATGGATATTTGCATTGCCTGGCAAGTCATGCTGTATCATGGGTTTTTTGCATTGCCTGGGAAGTCATGCTGTATCGTGTTTTTGCATTGCCCGGGAAGTCATGCTGTATCATGGCCATAACCTGTTGGGCAATGCACATACCACTAAGTCCTTCATCATAGTATGGAATGCATTAAACTCAAGACCCCATGCTGTTTCAACAAACAACAATTTGGGAATGACAAAAGTATTACTTCTCTTTGTAAGATGATGCATCTGTGTTTGCCTTATTTTATTATTTTTTTGGTGACAAAGTAGTAAGAACAGTCACCATGAGTACATGCATGGGCTGTGTATTTTCATTTAAAAGTGTGCAAGTTGTTGTTGCCCCCAGTGCATGCATTACATGTTGGACATCCATCTGTCCAGTCATGTTTAACAGAAGCAAGATGTCTTGAAGTGCTTGATAGATATGCTCAAGTTTGGCACAAAGGGACGTCATAAGACTCCAGTGAACTTTCTAAATATGTGACTTCTCCATGTCATAGGAATGTCAGTCAATATGCAAGTTGATGCCAGGTCTACATATATACGTAAAATGTAGTTTCTTTGTTGGCCAAGTACAGGTGTGTTCTGTGGTAGCTTGACTGTCATGATTATACTTGTAGTAGCTGTTGTGTTTCCAGAGGTACCAAATCTGTCAAAAAGTACTAAATTATTTATATCTTTTTATTTATGTCTGTCTCTAAATTGAAAGGTCACCAACCTTTTTGGTTTTTAAAAATCTGTTTGATTTCCTACTTGTTGCCCTTTAGACAATGCATTCTTGTTGAATGAACGGACACTGTATTCATGTTAAATGAATGGGAAATGTGACTGTGTCAAATGAATGGACAGTATGTGTATGTTAAAAAATGGGCATTGTGTCCATGTTAAATGAATGGACAGTGTGTCCATGTTAAATGAGTGGACAGTGTGTCCATGTTAAATGAATGTACAGTGTGTCCATGTTAAATGTGTGGACGGTATGTCCATATTAAATGAATGGACGTTGTGTCCATGTTAAAGGAATGGACGGTGTGTCTATGTTAAATTAATGGACAGTGTGTCCATGTCAAAGAAATGGACAGTGTCTTCATGTTAAATGAATGGACTGTGTGTCTGTTAAATGGATGGACCGTGTGTCCATGCTAAATGAATGGACCGTGTGTCTATGTTAAATGAATGAAGCTTCCTACGTGTACTTGTTACACTTGTTTAATAAAAAAGTTTGAGTTTTCTATGCTTTACAATGTAGAGTCTCTGTTTTTAGTTCTGCTGACCAAAGGTCGCAGAGCTTATACAATCACTCACGTCCGTCTGTCTGTCCGTAAACTTGTTACTTATGAGTGCAGTAGTCTACAGTTTTTAAGATAGCCCCATATAACTTTTAAGACTTATCAAGTGCAAGAAAATCTAGGTCGAGTTCATTTGGTGGTACCACCTACAGTGTTATGTAATATGTAGGTTAAAATGTCAAATTCTTGTAAATTCTCTGGCATCTTTAATGTTCCATAGATCTTCATGAAGTTTAGTGGCATTGTGGAGGAGGTCAAAGTCTAAGTTGCTGCAGGACTTTTCAAGTGTATGAAAATCTATGTCGATGTCAATGTTGGTGGCACCACCTATAGTTTTATGTAAGGGTCAAAGTGTGAACATCTTGAGCCCAGTCCAGCATCCTTAATTTTTTATGGATCTTCATGGAATTTTGTGGGATTGTAGAAATCAAAATCTTGGTTGCTTCTGATACTACTGGCGCCACCTATAATTTGATGGAAATTATGTTTGAGTTAAAATGTCTTAAAAGGTACAAAATTCATCTGAAAAATAATTGAATTAGACATACCAAATTTGTAGGATATATAGAGCATGTCCCATGCTAATATAAGATCAGTGACTTTGACCTATTTTTGTAAGGTAACCAGACCCGTTAAGTTGGAAGAAGTGATTTTGTAAAGGTAGGGTGTATTTGGGCATCAATGGCAAAGAGAATTGAGCCTCTAGATCAGAATTGCAGTTGAATACATTGTACAGTTAAGCCTGTCTAAAACTTGACAGCCAAATGCATTTTTTGTGTTGCAAAGTGTTGTACTGAGGTTTGTAAAGGTTGTAAAAGGTTTCCAAAAGGTTGACTAAGGGTTTGTAAAAGGTTGACAAAAGGTCTTTTAAATGGTTGAAATGTTTGCAAACCATTTCAGCATTTTAATAAGGTTGAGAAAGTGTGTGAAATGGTTGTTATCCATTTGAAATGGTTTGGAAAATGTTAGAAATAGGTTTGAAAAAGGTTTGCCTTTCACTCAAAAGGTGAAAAAAAGGTTGCAAAAGGTTGATGAGTTTGGTGACTGTTAAGTTTAACGTGGGCTTAACCGTATGTAAAACTCTACTTGGTGACCTACTTTTTGGGTCACCATGGCCCGATGATTGTGTGACCATTGACCTACTGTTCAAGATCATTAAGCACTTAAGAAAAGGACATTTAAATCAATATCTTGATAAAGAGTAAGGCGAGTGGTGCCAAATGTTCCACAAATGTGTATTGTGAAGTTTGATATTGCATAATATGGCTAACCTTGATTAATTTTTTAAGGTTGTGGGTTGAATACATATCAAAAATGATTTTTTTGGAGATGATGGTCAGCAGAGCATTAGGCCCATGGGCCTCTTGTTTTCCTTTTGATAAAATACTTTTACCTTCCAATTACAGGTATGGATGCATGGGGTATGGGATGAGTTGGCTCGCAAAGCCAATGTGTAAATCTCCTTACAAGCTGTCGTGTGTTGCAGGTGTTATGACATCGGAAGTGAGGAATCGGGAATATGGTGTAGAGAGTTCTGTTCTCTTGGTACTGTTATCTTACATGTAAGGTTATATGTCCCTGTTATGTCTGTTCCTAGGCACCCCCCTTTATTTAGATATAATTATAACTTTCACTTTCGGGCATGAAAATGGACATTCTCGTTAGCTGACAGAGATCTTCAATGACCATGATATAACCAGGTTTTGAACAACAAACAACACTTTTTGGTGGCTAAGGTCATGCAACAGTGGAAAAAAATATAAAGAATTGAGAAGCTGATATAGCTGGACATTGAGAGAAGTTCACAGAGCTGAACAAAGTCACTGTGGCCAGTATATTCTGTGTGGTGTAGAAATAGAAGCACCTTTGTACATGAGCTTTATCATTCCTTAATCCAATAACTTAATTTTTTTCTTATGTGATTTGTCAGTGGAGAAATGTAATTACTACAAGAAAAGGAGGTATTTATATGTAACTATCTTAACTGCAGACCTGGTCTGGTCCCTTCAGTTGCTAGGCAACAGAACCATGCCTCTGCCATGATGAGGGCACTTGTACTGGTTCTATAAATCCAGGTATGTACCCATAATATATATTTGATGGGTCTGTCAATCCACATGCACTGTATGCAGCCATAAGATTATTAAGAGGGGTCTGCAGGTGTCATCATGCACTACTTGTATGAATACCGTATTTATCCTAATAGTAGCACATGCCCTAATATAAGCACGCCCCCCAATTTCAATCTAAGTGGTCTAGATTCAAAATCAAGATTTTGCCTGTAATTTAGCAAAGATAATACTACCAAATGAAAAATTAAATGTCACTGCTGTATATTAATGTTTATCTAACACTTAAATGAACTGTACAGCCTTCAAAACCTTCAATCAAGAAAAGTACTTATTCCATAGTCCCGTGAAAACACTGCAAGATCTGGCAAATCTTTGCATTGGCATGATGTGCTACTATTAGGATGAATACGGTATGTGGGGTCTGTAATTCCTGATATGTAACCATAATGTTAATATGAGGGGTCTGTAAATCCACATATGTAACTGTAAGAGTGATTGATGGGGTGTATAAATCCAACTATATAACCATAATTTGTATACTGTTATGAAGTGATTGAATTTATTTTACAAAATACATTCCAAGATAATTATACATATCAGTCATTAGACCCATTTTGTGGTCTCAAGAAAGTGACTTATACAGTAGTACCTCCATTTAGAGACCATGTGCCCTTTAAGACCAGTTATCAGGTCCCAATTCTATATTTTCTGTTGTTTGACCTTGACAGAGAGACCACCTGCTCTATATGACCACACTAAGGCCTGCCCTAAGGGTAGTCTGTCAAAGTAGTCACCCCTGCATTTCACTGACAGGTGGTTACAACTTCCATGTCTCAAAATGTACATGTAAATTCAAGTACCACTTTCGTAAAGGAGTATGTATCTTTTTTTTTTTTTTTTTTTTTTGGGGGGGGGGCTTTCTTTTTGCAAGAATGCAAACACATTTGTATCTGTAATGATACCATGAATTGAAGATTGGCTGTTACGCTATGTGTAGCTAGAGATGTAGATGTAATTAGGAATTGAACGTCCTATCAATTGTCATCACTGGGGGGTGATTGCAATTTGTTGATGGGCATTTTAAGTGACGTCGCTCATGAAATGTCATGTAAAAATGTTGAAATCAAACAACAATGAATATGAGTAATAGGACCTTCAGTTCTTCTGTTTACATTGAAAAAACACGGTAGGTCACCATAATGTCTATGTCTTAATGGTTTACTTCAGTTTTCTTGTGGAGCAAATAGTTTGACCAAACTTGGGATGGGGAGAAGGTTCGTAGGAGAAAGATTTTAGACCTATCGGTGGAAACCAAACTGGTCCTGACGTCATTACTGCCTGCGCTGTACTACTAGAAGGTTGCTATGATTGCACATGGACACATTTTTTCTTCTGCATTCATAAAAAAATGAACGTCCCAAATGTTTCCTATTCTTCGAATGCTGATTTAAAACAAAATGCCAAATGTAAATATTAACCAATGAACTTGGCAATGACTGCTGCAGATGGTTGCTCAAATGGAATAAAGCCTGCTGCTGGGACTGACTCTTCTATCTGCATAATACAGTAGTGCCTGCTGGATGTGGTAACCCTTTCCGCCACAACAAAGTGAAGTGGCCACATACAACAGGTGATCTGTCACAGCAGGTAAATTAACAAAGAGATTGACTCTTGTAGTCAGGACAAATGTGGCCACAAGGAGCAGGTGACTTGTCACGGCAGTGGCTGCCTACAGCATGTGACCTGTCACGGCAGTATCTGCATACAGCAGGTGACCTGTCACGGCAGTGGCTGCCTACAGCATGTGACCTGTCACGGCAGTATCTGCATACAGCAGGTGACCTGTCACTGCAGTGGCTGCATACAGCAGGTGACCTGTCATGGCAGTGGCTGCATACAGCAGGTGACCTGTCACTGCAGTGGCTGCATACAGCAGGTGACCTGTCACGGCAGTGGCTGCATACAGCAGGTGACCTGTCACAGCAGTGGCTGCATACAGCAGGTGACCTGTCACTGCAGTGGCTGCATACAGCAGGTGACCTGTCATGGCAGGGGCTGCATACAGCAGGTGACCTGTCACGGCAGTGGCTGCAAACAGCAGGTGACCTGTCATGGCAGGGGCTGCATACAGCAGGTACCCCTGTATGGGCATATTCAGGGAAGGAAATGACATTTGACATTACTTCTGATTTACAGCCAGTGGGCAATCAGTGAGGATGAATTATTTTTCTCCACCAGCTGGCTCTACTTGTAAGGAGCTAGGTACCAAGCAAAAGTTGATAGTGGTGCCATCTGAAACATTCAACGTCCATTGCGTACACCACACAACTGTGTGCCAACTTTTAGCAGTCAGATTGGTGATTGTCAGTGGTAGATGTAAAATTACATGTAGCTTGGCTTGGCATTGAGCAGGTAATTGATTAGATCATACAAGCATCAATTATGTCACACGGGCCGGTTCACCACATACAGACACCTGTACATTTAAGTGGGATTGGTGTGGGCTGACTATTGTGTCAGTTACTGTTATTGTAAGTGTACATGTATACTCAATTGCTTTTCATGTTTTGTGTATATTTAAACTGATGAACATTCCTGTGATATATTAGCATATTTTTACCTGTGTTTAATTTGTCTTGTGCCAAAATGTATATTTTTCAACGGTATTAAATTTTAGCTAAACAAGAACTTAGTTTAATAGTTCAGGGCTGTTATACAACGTAAAGATCAGTTGGCCGAGGACATTTGATCCATGTAGGTGTCACCACTGGTCATGAGAGATCAGCCAACATTCCATGACCAATCCTATATGTCAATAGAAATTGGGCAATTTCTGTGACCTGTGGTGCCTCTAGTGCTTCAAGCATTCTGCTGTGGTTCAAATAATATTACTGTCTCTGGATTTTAAGCTAGAGAAGGCAGACATTCTGTGCATGATAATTTCGGGTACTTAATTAGTAGTGTTTGTTTTATGGAGAAATATGTACATTGCATCGTTTCCTTCTGTACTTCCAAGAGATTTACAAATTTTTTAATTGTTGTGCTGCTAGTTACATATAAAATAAATAAATATTTGTGAAACAACCTTCAAAGTATGTCATTTTTAGCTCAGCTGACTTGTCAATAGCTGAGCTTATCTTATGGTCCGCAATGCATCCCTCTGTCATCCATCGTCCGACATCCTGCAACAATTTAAGATTTTCAATTTCTTCTCAGAATTCAGATTCACTCCAAGCTTTGTGGGGATGTGAGTCAAATGGTCATGCTCCAGTGATTTTTGGATTTTTAGCTC
Organism: Hermodice carunculata; assembly: GCA_964020975.1. Classification (NCBI taxonomy): domain Eukaryota; kingdom Metazoa; phylum Annelida; class Polychaeta; order Eunicida; family Amphinomidae; genus Hermodice; species Hermodice carunculata. The sequence continues at coordinate 24,496,725 of OZ026623.1, forward strand.
AGCTGACTTGTTTGTCAGCTGAGCTCATGTTATGACTAGCCATCCGTCGTCCATCCGTTGTCCACAATTGACATTTTCGACTTCTTCTCCAAAACTGTCAGCCAGATTCACTTGCAAATTGGTGGGGGCGTGCCTTGGGTGGGTCTCTACCACTTTTTTTTCAAATGGTCACGCTCGAGTGATTTTTGGATTTTTTATGAATTTATTCTTTTTTTGGGCAAATCTTGAAAAAACTTCTCTGAAACTGCTGGCCCAATTGCTTTGATATCATACAGGGACACTCCCTGGGACTTGTAGTTCTGAGTTTGTTCACCATGTGGCACTGCGATTTTTTCTAATATTTTTGTGATCTTTGCTTGTGTTTTTGACTTTTTGTTCAGAACCGTCACTCAGATAAAGCTAAAACTTGGTGAATATGTTCCTTGTGGAAGGGTCAAAGAAGCTTGTTCACCGGGTGGCACTGTTGTGGATTTCTGATTTTTAACAAATTTTTTAATGCAGGTACTGAACGGTTAATGCAGCTTTCCTATTGATTACTATGTACAAGTCAATGGGCATTTTAATGCTAATTCATATTTTCCACAAATCTTACAAAATCTTCTCCACAACCGCTCACCCAATTGCTTTGATATTACATAAGAATGCTCCTAGGGACTCCTAGTTCTTAATTTGTTCACAAGGTGGTGCTGAAATTTTTTCCAAATTTTTTTATGAATTTTTGTGCGTTTTCGTTACTTTTCACTGCTTCAGAACCATCTCTCAGATTAAGTTGAAACTTTATGGATATGTTCCTTGTGAAAGGGTCAAGCAAAGATATTCACTAGGTAGCATTGCTGTGGAAACCTGATTTTTAACATTTTTTTTCAATATGGGTACTTATCATTAAATGCACCTTTTCAAGTGCTCACTATGCAAGTCAATGGGCATTCTAATGGTAATTTATATTTTGGACTTCTCTGATCAAATTGTCTGTCAGATTTACTTCAAACTTGGTGACAATGTACCTTTGGTAGGTCTCTATCAAGTTTTATCAAATGGAATTTTTTATGTTTTTTTTTTTAATCTTTAAAATGTTTTAACAGCAAAGTTTCACATGGGAATTTCTTGTTATGGTTATAACTTAAATAATTTTGGCCAGATTTGTGCCAAACTTGGTAGGGATGTACCTTTCACAAGTGTCTACCTGTCTTGTGCAAATGGTCATGCTCCAGTGATTTTTGGACCTTGAACTTAATCTCAAGGTCACAGGACAACTGACATGAAATTTACTGTTCATTTGATAACTTGAGATCTGTTATGAGTTAGATCTTGATGTTGCACTTGTTAATGTTTCTCTATGAAGGTCATGCTTAGACAGTACATGAGTGACCTTGACCTCATTTCTGGGGTCACAGTGCAACATACATGAATTGTACTCTTCACTATATAACTTGAGAACTACTTGAACTGAGACCTTGATGTTGCAAATGTTAGTGTTCTTCTATAAAGGTCACACTTACTCAGCATATGGATGACCTTGATCCTATCCCAAGTTCACAGAGCTGCAAGTGTGATGAATGTCTAGGTCAGCTGAGCATGGGCTGTTCACACAGCTCTCTTGTTTTTGTATTTTTGTTCAGTTTTAACTCTGCTGACCATAGGGTGAGAGCTTATGCGATCACTTATGTCTGGCTGGCCGGCCATCTGTCTGTAAACAATTTATCTGTCAACACATTAACATCGACAATTTAAAAGTTAGCTGCTTGAAATTTTTTGGACATGTTCTATGAATGAAAATCTAGGTTGCTTTTGTTATTCATGGCACCACCAACAGTATTATGTAATATAAGGGTTGAAATGTGAAAAAATTGTGAACATTCTAGCATCTTTAATTTTTGGTGGATCTTCATGAAATATATTTGGATTATGGGGAGGTCAGAGTCTAAGTTGCTTGTGATACTGGTGGCAGAAATTATGAGCCAAAATATGTTTTAAGATATAAAATTCCATATCTGAAAAAGTAAGTGGATCAGACATGCTAGAATGGTATGTAATATCAGTGACCTTGACCTATTTTTGTGATGTCACCATGTGTGTAAGGTTGAAATAGGTGATTTTGTAATGGCAGGGTGTAGCTTGGACATGAATGGCAAAGAGAATTGAGCCTCCAGATCAGAATTGCACTTGATTACATTGTACATGAAACTACTTGGTGACCAACTTTTTGGGTCACCGTAATGCAGTAATTTAGGAGTTTGCCACTTTTCAAAGTTTATTGTTTTTCTTCAATAACTCAAAAAATTATTACCCAAGCTGAACAAACAGAGTATGTATGGAAAGCTGGATGTGGGGTTGCCTGCTAAACATCCGTTCTTGGTGGTCTACTACCCCCTTCGCTGGGGGCCAACAAAGTGTATCGCCCCAAGAAAGTCTGCTTAGGAGGCAAGATGTGGGGCCCACCTTTTGAACCTACCAGTTTTATAATCTGAGGCCAAGGTCAAGGTCAAATTGCCAGGTGGTATATACAAATCATCTTGCTAATGTTCTGCACCCCACAAGTTTTGATCATACCCATGTAACTTTTTAAACCTCTAAAATGTACGAAAATCTTCATCGACATCAATGTTGGTGGTGCCACCTATAGTATTGTAACACATATGGGTCAAAATGTGAAAATCTTGTGACCATTCCAGCATCCTTAATTCTGGATTGATCTTCGTGAAATTTAGTGGGATTGTAGAGGAGTTTAAAAATCTAGATTGGTTATGATACTAATGGTGCCACCTATAATTTGACCGAAATTATGAGTTGAGAGATACATGTACAAAATTCCATATCTGAAAAAATAATGGAATTAGACATGCCAAATTTATAGAATATATAGATCATGTCCATTGCTGATATATATGTAAAATAAGTGACCTTAACCTATTTTTGTTAGGTCACCAGTTCCATTAAGGGGGAAGAGGTGATTTTGTATTAAATGGGTAGGTGTAGTTTTGACATCAATGGCAAAGAGAATTGAACTTCTAGATCAAAATTGCACTTAAGTACATTGTATGTAAACCTGTACTTGGTGATCTACTTTTTGGGTCATTAGTGACCCAATGACTGTGTGAACTTGACCTATTTTTCAAGGTCATTAAGCACTTTAAAAAAGGACATTTAATTCAATATCTTGATAAAGAACAAGAGGATTGTCTGTTGTCTGTCCATCTGGATTTGTGTCCGTTCAGATGTGCACTTTCTTGTTACTGCAATATCTACAGAACGCCTCCATGTATTCTGCTCAAATTTGACAATATGATTACCTTACCTTGCACGATGAACTGATCAGATTTTGGTGTCACCATGATCTAATTTGAGCAAATGGCAGCCTAATTACATGTTCGTCAGGGCAGACCCTTCAGTCAACGCTTTCCACTGAAGCTATGTCTAGTTTATGAATTTTTTGTTCAGAACAAACTACATTTTCCCAAGATGGCGTCTGGCAGGTCAAATGGCAGACAGAGGGAGAACAGTGGCACACAGGCAATCCCTGCTGAGCAATGTGCCACGGGTGTCAAGCATGACACGGCTTCAACCTTCACCCTTATTGGGTAGAGGGCAGAAGATGGACTCACAAAACTATTTCATGACAGCCTGGGAAACCCTGAACACTGGTATGGTTGTAGCCTGCAGCTCAGCTGTGTGTGTTCACGTGAGTATGCATGTGGGCTTTGTGCTAGGTGGGGATAGGGCAAGTGGCTGCTCTACGAGCTGTCCCAGAACAAGTACAAAGTACTGCTTCTTCACCCTAAACCCCCCCAGGGGAGCAGGAAGAAGAGGCGGCATAGTACCAAGTCGGGCCACAACGGATCCGCTTGCGAGGGTCCCGAGGGCTCAGCCTCACCTGAGTTGATGACCGGCGGTTCCTTGGCCACTGATCCGTGACTCTCACCAGTCTTGGAGATGATGGCCAAGAACCAACAGTGGGTGCAAATGGATCTGATCTGGTAGCTGTCCAACCCCTCTATGCGGGCTACTTCCGATACCCATCTGAAGAGGCAGGCAAAGCGCAGCCTGGATGGCGAGCCTTTGGAACCCAAGCCAAGGCAGCCCTGGTGAAGCCACGATGGGTGCCTATTGGCCCCAATCTGGGCATCCCACAACCCCGGCTGATTCCCCCAGCTCCTGGTTCCAGGACCATGGGTCGAATGTCAGGGTATCTTGGAGCACTGGAGATGGTATGTAAGTCTGTGATGGCATCTACCTGTTGACCGTTTAGCCGCGACGGCTGTGGCCCCTACTCTCCCACCCCTGTGCCAGCAGTGCCAGTTGCTTTACCTCCACGCCCAACCTGGGCCAAGCAGCTGGTGCTCCCACGGCACCCTTCTTTTGAGTCAGGTACCCTGTCTTCCTGCTTGGAGAGGCAAGCAGAGCATGAGCTCCATTATAGAGCAGCAGTTGTGGACAGAGACTTTGTCTTCATCTGCCCTTATCGGTACTCCTGCCATGTCAGAGTTGGCCGTTTCAGATGAGCAGGCTACTGCCTCCGTTCTGAGCCAACTCTTGCTTATTATTTGCTTATAGCTTGCCTTTCTTTAAAGAGAGCCAAATGTATTTCAGAACAATTGAGTCCTAACTCAATTGGAGACATTCATATTTAACTGCGATCTTGCTTACTTCCTGTGTTGCTGGGGCAACAGACTGATGCTTCCACCATGATCAGGGCAGATTTGTATTATATACAACATAAACATCCATAAACAGCACCTTTTCAACCAAAAGAGAGCCAATTTCTTATCAATTTAGGCATCCTTTATGTTTCATATATATATGATAATACATTTTCTCAAGATTATTCTGTGTTCCTGTTGATTATTTTATGGAGAAAGTACTTTTAACCATGCTAAATACATTGATTTGCCCTGATGCAAGTGGCTTCCTCTTTTGCTCAATAAGTTTTAGAGTAGGACCACATTTAAATATGAATACATCCTATTATGTCGCGTGTTGTGGCCCAGACATGGAGGTCTAGACAATGGTGGTCCAGAGGTGATATACTTACTAATACCGAAATTACTAAAAATGTCACGGATCCATGTGATGATCATGCTAGCATGTAGACTTACCAATCATTAAGTAATTTTAAACAATCATTATAAATTAGGATATGATAGAACTAACACCTTCTGAATTTCTTTGCTGCAGACTGAGTCAAGCTTATATTCCTGCCAAATCTAAAGAGAATTCAGCATGTGGTTTGGGAGAAGTCAAAAATTACAAAAAGACACGAGAATCATGGAACATGTTAATGAATCACAGTGCCACATGTGGAACAAATTAATTTCATGTGATGCTCAGACATGCTTCCGCATAATTTCAAAGCAGTTGGTTGACTACTCTCAGAGAAGATTTTCTCCCAAAATGCACACCTGCCACGTCTTACTGTTTGGGAGCAATAATTACTATTCCGGTATTACGACCACTTTTTGCAATAAAGTGATCTTTATTTGAAGGTAGTCGTAATTCTGAAACTTGATACATTCATTGACATTGAAAGGAAAATGCATGATCACCATAGATCTTGTCTTTTGATGTCTTCTTGTTACTAAAGAGGTCTCAATGCGGGGTACTTACATGTATATATATATACTAGTAATCTATATATCGTTACGTGTGAAATGGAAAAATCAATTTGGCTGCCTTTAAAACAATGCAACCAATATCGACGTGAACAAATGCAGTTTTCAAATATATGAGCTTCCACAGAAACAATAATGTAAAGCTCGAGCCACACTCTTGCTTTGAAATTATTGTTTTCAACTTGGTTGTGGTTGATATCCATTATAAAGACACCACTCAAGTCTCTCTCTCTCTCTCTCTCTCTCTCTCTCTCTCTCTCTCTCTCTCTCTCTCTCTCTCTCTCTCTCTCTCTCTCTCTCTCTCTCTCTCTCTCTCTCTCTCTCTCTCTCTCTCTCTCTCTCTCTCTCTCTCTCTCTCTCTCTCTCTTTGTTTCACCAAGATGATATTTGTAATGGAAGAATATAGTGTATTTCATGGTTTGCTTTTGCTGGTGTAACTGTGGATTGAAAGAACGCGTCATAATTAAAGTAACTTGGAAATATTTTCCGAGTCCTCTTTGGCAGAATAACCAGATTCTGCGTATTTGTAGCATTCTTTCTTTAGAAGTTCAATTATGGATTTAAAAAAATAAAGTAATATTGTATAATATATGTAATCTTTCAATTCGTTGCAATTCGCTTGTATTCGATATCATTCGATGCAATCTGGTCAGAAGTCCCATGATACATGCATATGCCCAATAGTAATACGGGTTGATCTTTCTTTGGCAGGGCTTTCCAGTTTATATAATGTTGTCTGCTTCCCCGTTTATTGAAAACATGGGGATATAGCTACTCCGTCGGAAACCAACATAATGATGCTTAGCTGTGAAAAATTAGACTCGTGCTTGGCCGCTGGTATGAACTGAAAGGTAAGAGGTGAAAGGCTAGACCTGAAAGCATAGGGGAATTCATGTTATATATAGCGGTTCTCCTGACTGAAAGGCAGATTCCGTTTTCAGTATTTCGATTCATTTTTACAGTATGTTCCACCCGAAGACATTTTGCTCTCTTGATTAGAACTGACAGTAGCAGTCACTATAGCTCGACGTGAAAGGCACGTCGACAAAGAAAGGTAGAAGAAACATAATAAAACTGGAAAAGAACATTTTCTCCAAAGCAAATTTGTATGCTAACAAAGGAAAGTTGTTGCCTTCACAAAAAAAAATGAACAAAACTAGCAAAATAAGGCTCTTAGCATGAAAATAAATCTGCAGGTGAAAAGGAAATGCCAAAAAGAAAGAAAGAAAGAAAGAAAGAAAGAAAGAAAGAAAGAAAGAAAGAAAGAAAAAGAATTCTTGATATAACCGAATGTCAAATGTCAGCAAACAAACAGATTTGGTCATGTAATGAGAAACTCCAGCTAACTCTAGCGGTTTTGCAACTTTTATTCATTTATAGATCACTGTTGACACTACAGCATGGACTGATAACAAAATGGCCACCATCTGGTCACATAAAAGTGTTATTGTCTGACATGATTGTAAACAACAAATCCCAGTGATGTACATATGCATGCAATTGACTGCTGATGACAGGTTATGGCTCTGTCGTATGTCTGGTCTATCGCAAATATGCACACGTCAGTATTTTCATTATTTCAGCTTCACCGATAAGATCACACACAGTTCAAAATTCTAGCTTCAGTAGCGTCTGAGAGCTTAGCTCTGGGCAAAATTGATTATGGACAGACCTATGAAGTGAAGTCGGAACAGCGCACCTACGCATAATAGATAGATAGATAGATAGATAGATAGATAGATAGATAGATAGATAGATAGATAGATAGATAGATAGATAGATAGATAGACAGACCGACAGACAGACAGACAGACACACAGATAGATAGATAGATAGATAGATAGATAGATAGATAGATAGATAGATAGATAGATAGATAGATAGATAGATAGATAGATAGATAGATAGATTTAAATTATTCCAAGTCCCTCTATAAGTATAAATCCAAATTCCACAACTTTTGTTCGTGTTTGACTGGATGCGCCTACAACATAAACGTATGAATTGCAGTCGAAATGACATCTCCACCGGTAATAATTTGAAGACATTCAACATTTAACTTTTTAAGTACCCCTAATTATCAATGAAAATTCTACAACTTTTGTTGTGGTTCCTTGGATGGGCTTACAGCACAAACCAATTATTGAAGTTTGAATGGCACCTCTTCCTGTAATAGTTTTGAAGATATTTGAGGTGTAAATTTTAAAATGGTCCTAATTTGCATACTTTTAATTTAAAACTAAGATAGAAAGAAAGAAAGAAAGAAAGAAAGAAAGAAAGAAAGAAAGAAAGAAAGAAAGAAAGAAAGAAAGAAAGAAAATAATGAACAGACCAGACGGATTCATAAGATTCTTTCATTTTGGGGTGTGTTTTTATTTGTACAAGACACTCGATATTCCATGGGTATTGTGTCTCGCTTTATGACGATTTTCTCATAAAACGATGGAAGATGTCCGCAATAAGAATCTTCTTATGGATACCGTTCTAATATGGCTCCTTCTCTTGGTATCAAGTTCAATATGAAAGTCTTCTGCGTTTTTATTTGTATTATTCTTAGTGATAAAAGAGTACTATAGGCATTGTATTTTGTGGTTAAACCGTTGTGATGGACGTCCACAAGACAGCCAACTTTATAAATATTAAAATTGCTTTGTTGTCGTGTTCTTCACCGGTGTGTTTAATGAACTTGTCCAACCCAAATGACGGCTGCCTCAATGACTTTCCTCTGCGGACTAGCTTGTTTTACTTCGATACACTTTATAGTAAATATTTAGAAGTTGGACCACCTATTGCTCGGGTGATCTTTACAAGTAAAATTTAACAGGTTGAACTACCTTCTGCCTGTATGACTTTTCAAAGTAAATTGTCTGCGTGACATGTCATTTACAACCTGAATCACCTATTGCTTGTCACAATCGCGCTTTTTGTGTGTGTTCGTTTATTTGATCAAAATTTTAGCAATTGCAATTGGCAAAAAGTGATGGCATACTGTAAATTGCTTTATTTTTGCATGTATAAATTTTCACCGTTTTTGTATTTTTTTTGACATTTCACTGTAGCTTTAATTGCACTGTTTTGGACATAATTCCTATTCAAACGATGTTAAAATACTATTTCACTGTGTTTTAATTTTTACGGTTTTGTGCTATCAGCGAAATCAGCGAAAGTAATAATACAGCGAAATAAAAACAATTTGCGGTATTCTAGATGTTTCTAAATGCAGGAGCTCAGTGGCCCAGCGGTAGAAGGCTGGCCTGCGACCCGCGTTCGATCCCCGCCAACGGCATTTTTCCTGCCGAGAAGCTCCCACGGTGGGAATTTCGTGTCGGTTTGGGGTTCATGGTCGCATGTGACAGGATTCCCGAACACCTGCTGAACTCGGTAAGAATTTTCAGGTTCTCCGGTTTCCTCCTGCATGAAGTTCAGGATAATTGGACTAAGATCTGCCTGCTGGACCCTGTGGGCGTAGTCACTGACTGAACAGGCTACCTGATATAATATAAATCATGTAATCTGCTCTTATCTGATCTGATTTACGATTAAGGTCTGTGCATTAACATATCGATGTAATTCATACTCAAGCATCTTCATATTGGGTCCACGGGTAATGAACTCCGTGAAAGACTGGCAGAACATCCAGGCAACAGACACGTACGGTGGGCACGTGGTCACTCTTGTAAATAAGTTGGCGAAGAAGCATGCAAGGACTGACACAGGTCTTTATTTTTTTTTTTTTTTTCAACAGAATAGTTGATAAATGGAATAGTCTGCCACAAGATGTGGTGTCAGCTCCGTCTTTGTCTATTTTCAAACATAAATTGAGATCCCCGCTTAATGGCCAAGAGGGACAAATCAACCAAGTAAACCAGGGCAAATGGTTCCATGTCAAAACGTACCCTGTACTTAAATGTGCCTGGGGTACGTTTTCACTAGTGAAAACACACCCTGTAAATTTTTTTTTATCTTTTATTTTTCAATGCCGACATATTCTTATGTGTTAGAATATGTGGACGAATGCGACATTTCATAGTATAGCTGTATACATCTTTAGACAGGGCTTTTTTCCATCGATTTCAATGGTAAATTGTGGCATTTCCTGTCTTTAGACCTATGCGGTTTCTTTCTTTCTTTCTTTCTTTCTTTCTTTCTTTCTTTCTTTCTTTTAATGAATGGGTATACTTTGGAAGCCCTATAACGGAAAGAATGACGCCCATGAAGAAAAAAAATAGAAATGGAGAACATTTACATTTAGGGTACGTTTCGACATTGGCAGGGTACGTTTTCACTGACATTTTCATTTTCATGGCACTGCCGACAATTAGAAGACTGCTTCTGCTGGTGTGTGATACAGTGTAGACCTATATCACTATCAGTTCAGCTGTTCGTAGCTCAGAGTTGGAGTATTTTAGGTGGAGTAATCACTGTTGTACGTGTCTAATAAGTTCCAGCATTATCGGTTCGAAGCTGTGTTATTTTGGTGATGTAATCATGGTTTTACGTATTTTACTGGTGCCAGTGTTCTGAGTTCAAAGCTGTGGCATTTTACTGAAGTAATCACGGTTTTATGTATTTTATAAGTCCCGGTGTTCTTAGCTCAAAGTTGTGATGCTTTGATGACGTAATCTTAGTTTTATGAAATTAAGCACTTGCAATGAAAGATTTTGGAAATCTCTGAACCATTAATCCAATTGCTTAAAAAGGGAGAGGAATTCATTGGAAAATACTATAGTGTCAAACTACCTTCATGGGAACAAAGATTGCAACTGCACCAATTCTTTCTGCCCAAGATTTTGATAAACCATTCAAATAGCGGCAAACGCCAGTGAAGAAACAGTTGCTGCGTTTTTCATACAAGATGACTTCAGGTAATCTGAAACGCCCTCTGAGTTATAGTGAGCTCTAATTTTTATTCTTATTTTTAGAGAAGGTCAACAAGCACCAGAGAAAATATTAAGCCACAAGAAAAGAGACACTAGCCTTTGCTGTTAGTAATTATGTCTGGGTCCGAACCAAGACATTTTGTTTTTCCAAGAATTCTTTCTTTCTTTCTGTCTTTCCCGACGAGAGCACATCAGAAACATATAGGGATCTAGGGGGATCCTATGGAGGCAACTAATCAGGATGTACAGGGTAACATTGTAGCCGATACCCTAATCAGGACGAACAGGGTACCATTTTAGCCGGTACCTTAATCAGGTTGAACAGGGTAACATTGTAGCCGGTACCCTAATCAGGTTGATCAGGGTAACATTGTTGCCAGTTCCCTAATCATGAAGTATACAGTATTGAGTTTCATTCATTTCATGCGTCGAAGTAGCACAATAATAATAATAATAATAATAATAATAATAATAATAATAATAATAATAATAATAATGATGATAATAATAATAATGATAATGATAATGATAATAATAATAATACATGTAATAATAATAATAATAATAATAATGATAATGATAATAATAATATTATGATTATTGTTATCATTATCATTATCATTATTATTATCATCATTATTATTATTATTATTATTATTATTATTATTATTATTATTATTATTATTATTATTAATAATAATAATAATAATAATCAATTAACTAATTAATTAAAACCCCATAACCGGGGAAATGTGGGGGCACATCAAGATCATGATCATACAAGCATGATGTAGTATTAAATGTATTAAAAATATATTACAATAATAAACCGGCGAAAGTTTTCTTTTGGGTCCATTGGATGCGGCTACAGTACAAACCTACAAATTGAAGTTGGAATGGTACCTCAACCTTTATTAGTTTTTAAGGTGTCCATTCAACACTTAAATTTCAAATGGCCCTAATTTGCATAATTATTAACATGGTGACTATTCCAAACCAGGTGCTTCATTTCACTACTAGGTCGATTCCTATGCCAAGTATGATACTTTTCGTAACAACACTGTGCGAGAAAAACTGAGGACAAATTCACACGGAAATAAATTAATAAAGCAAGAAAGATTAAAGTTTTTGAGGAAAAACAAAAAGTCAGCGTTTGCACACGGACCCCAATACTAATTAAAGGAGATGCTTGACCGGGTGCATGATATATGTAAGTAGACAGGGATGCAATGGAGGGAGCCGCTCTTGTTGGCCTCCTCCAGTGTAGGCCTATAGCAGTGTTTTGGTTCAAGTTCATGTTTTAAGAATCTTTCCCCCTCTGTATCGATTTTTCTTTCTTTAAGGAAGGGGGAGTGTTATCTATGTAAGTTTGAATGCTGAAAGGTCACTCAGTTCATTGTGTGTGCCGATGAGTCATTGTTTACGTGTAGAAGTTGCTACATAAATATACTTGACCCACATAAATGTGTGATTACTTATAAGTGTTACAGGTTATGGCCAGGAAACTTAATGAAGGGTCCTCATGACTGAAGGCAAAGTATGTATCAATAGAAAATATTCCATTTAGGACTTGAGTTATTGTTAACTGTGTTATTGTGGACTCTAGTATCTGTGGACTGTAATATTGTGGACTATAGTATCTGTGGACAGTGTTCTTGTGGACTCTAGTATCTGTGGACTATGTTCTTGTGGACTCCAGTATCTGTGAACTGTGACCAGTGTTTGTGGACTTTTCATTCTGAACTCAAATTAGTACCTATGGATTATGGCCATTATCTGAATAATCTAGGAAACACGGCAAATTGTACCTTCATTGTCGAACTTTGTATAAATAATTTAATAATGATTGTTATAATAGAGTAAACAGTCGTTATGATTTTTTTTTTTATTACATTCTCTCGGTCGATTGTGTTTGACTCTAGTCTGGTGTTACTATGGGGCAAAGACTATTTACGATGCATATTGGAGTCCCTTTTTTTACATGTGTGCATTTCTACATCATTGTTATGTATTTGTACATGCAGTGGTCCCCAGAGGGCATTTTATGCAAAAAAAGTACTCTATGTTTTTTGTTCAAGAAGTATATGGAACATTCTTTGCTACAACTTCTTAACAGATTCACAAAAATTTGTGAGCATTAACAGCATTTTATTAGTCTGGCCCAGCCACTTTGATTCATAAAAACTGAACAGGCGCTGCTTTTGAGGAACAATAATATGTGGCATTATACCCCTACAATAAAAGGTGTTCATATTATCTGGGACCTTGTGCTGCCACCTGGCTTGCAGCAAGGAACTTGACAGGAAGGAGGGCAGATTCATGTATTAAGCAGTGCCAAAAGAGCTTCTGTGATAAAAGTAACAACTCAAGAAAGCAGAAACCTTAAAAAAAGTCATTTACCAACTTTCAGAACACATAAGAGGCTGAACATATTTAGAATACATGTATTTCGTTTCTTCAGTCGAAAAAGTTATTTCTCGATGGTGTTGGAACATAATTGGTACAAGTGCCATCATCATGGCGGATGCATAGTTTTGTTGCCCAGCAATCGAGGGACCAGAACAGGTCTGCAGTTACTATAAATGAATATGGACAACTCCTATTGTTGCATGCGTGTAGTAAGACTAAATAACTCTCTTATACCGTTAATCCACAAGATTTTTCCCTTCCTGCACAGGTCTTTATTTTCGTATGTGATCAATTCTATCATTTTAGTTGTCTGTGTAGCATTTTAAGATCAAGATTTATGGGAGGATTTTGTTACCACCACTGGTGCCTTTGTCAATAGCAGAGCAATGTTCACATGACTTACCCGTATCACATTCATACTGGCAAAGAACCAAACATAAACAACAATTGCCATGTATTTACGCTGGAAGATTTCAGTTTACAACCTTAGATGTTCGGTATAGCAAAAAATTTCCCGCGAAACCTTACCATGTATGTGAGACATCCTGGCAAAACTCCCAGTACAGTGACGACGACCATGATAATAATAACAACTAGAAAAGAAGATTTGCTTCACAGCAAATCTGTCTGGGTGGCTTCAAAATTAGAACAGTTTGAAATGCTACAGTTTGCCATTGTTCAACATAATCTAAATTTTGTGTATCAGCCTATTTTGTATAAACTAAAATGCTACAACCTTGGTTCTTGTTTTGTTTTTCTTTTCTTTTTTTTTTTTTTTTTTTTGGATGTGGCTATGTCACAAACTTACAAATTGAATTTTCAATGGTACCTCAATGTATAATAGTTTTGAAGCCATTCAAGATTTACATTTTGTGTATTCGCCTTATTCGCATAAATTATAATTCTACAACTTAGGCTCATGGTTCATTGGATGTACCTGTGTCACAAACATATAGAATAAAGTTTAAATGGCACCTGTGTCTATGAAAGTTTTGGACCTATTCAAGATTCAAATTTTGTTGATTCACCTAATTTGCATAAATTAAAATTCTACAACTTTGGTTCATGGCTCATAAGATGCGGCTATGTCACAGACCTACAAGTTGAAGTTGGAGTTGCACCTCTATGTATAATAGTTTTGAAGTTGTTTAAGATTTATATTTTTTGTATTTACCTAATTCGCATCATTCAATTTTTTTTTCAGTTTTGTTTCATTGGATGCGTCAATGTTACAAACCTTTAAATTGAAGTTGGAATGGCCCCTCTATCTATAATAGTTTTGAAGTTATTCAAAAAGATTTAAATTTTGTGTTTTCACCTCATTTACATAAATTAGAATCCTACAACTTTGCTTCATGGTTCATTGGATGCAGTTTTGCCACAAACCTATAATTTGAAGTTGGAACAGCATCTCTATCTATGATAGTTTTGGAGATATTCAACTTTTAAAATTTTCAACGCCCCTAATTAGCTTAGTTTGAAATTCTACAACTTTTATGTAGTGTCCATTTTATTGGCAGGTGTCACTAACATTTACATGTAAATTAAAATTTTGAGTATATCTGCAATACCTAAGGTCCAAATTAGGTAGTACCGTCGGTAGCCGCTAGAGCGCCAGGGTCATTTACCGGTGCACCTTGCGACAGGTTAGTAAGTCAGGTCGTTTCAATATAACAGCCATATTGCGCCATAGACAAAGTACAGGTAAATGACATCGCAAAGTTGATCGTTATTTTCCAACGTACTACGGAAGTATTTCCAAGCTACAAAGACAGTCTACAATTGTAAAGTTCCCGACTGTAACCCAGGCACAAGAAAACTGGGTAAATTGCATAAATACCCCTGGGTGCAAGGGGTAGCTTTCCACAGTTTTCCTCCAAAGGCTGCTCTGTTGTCGGACCTTTACCCCCAACAAAATGTTTTGAACAAATTCTGTCAAATTTGCCTGGTGACTCATAATCTTCTGGTCTTTTCACCACATTTAACCACTCCCGTCATTTCTATGTTTCTTTGCCAAAGATTATGTCACCAGGCCACCGACTAGGGCGTGGAGCAACCACGCTACCTGGCGTCACCCAACCACATTCCGCACATAACATCTATCTGTACTTAAAATAAGTCTATGTTTGAGTGTTTTCAGTTCTTAAAACACAAAATACATGATATCTCAAAATTTTGCAAGAGACTCCGCCTTTTTGCGGGGGGGGGGGGCATTATGGAAAACATATAAATGAAAATACAGATTTTTTGTCAGCCCTTCAGATTCAAAGTATGGCCGCTTCTTAAGAGGGTTCACGATTGCGATAATATCCCAGACGGAAGAGTGACGTCGAATACACGTTACTGTAATCTGGAACATTGCCAGGACGTTTTCTTCTCGAGTTCCTAATCTATATTCAAAATAAAAGCTGTCTCACATCAGGAAAGAGTATTTTTGATGCAGATACACTTCAAGCTGTAGAATGAAGGAACGTTTTAAACGCTGGGTTTTATTTTCCTGTTTCATCAGAAATTGGAAGAACCTCTCAAAACCGGAGTTAATTTTGTTTGACGACGCACGATACAAGATCTGTTTGTTGCAAGGCATCCACTTTCCCGTTTTCTGTTATAGTTCGTGATTCGCAAAAGGAAGGGGTGTTTTCTTTCAACTTTTCTATTAGATGTCGTGATCCTGGTCTCATTGGTGTTGAAAAAGTCAAAACCTATCTCTTTCTTCCGCTGATTATGTGTCATTATTTCGTATTCCTTATGATATAGCCAAAGAAAGATATGAGAAAACAATTCCTGAAATTGGTCTGACACGAGAGGTTGAGATTTGCCAGAAAAACGATATGCAGTATTGTCCTCCTTCTCCGGGTTACTTTTTTTCTTTAACCCTTCCCCGACCGTATTTTGGCATAAAATATAAAAGTCGTCTTCTTTATATTATTTTTTCAGGTGATTTAAAAAAAAGTTTGGATAAACGTTGTCGGAGAGTCACCTAGCGGATGGCGACTTAGCGAAATTTCTTCCCTGGAGGGATCGCAGACCAGATGTATGGCGCCGCGAATAATTACATGTAAAGTCTGTTTGATGTACTGGGCGGTGATAAGTTTGGGGTCCTATGTATAATACTGAGAGTCAATCAGCTGTTTCATCATTACATAGCATATATATCGTTTTATAGGATTACTCTTATTGCAGGGCCAGGGTATATCGGGTTGCTTTAATCTTACTACGTGAGCTTTTTCATACAGCGCTGGTTGCCGGTCTCCAAATGACATTTTCAATGAAGAATATACCCTGCCTATTTTGTAACTGCTTTGTCTGCAGTTTGTTAAACTAGGCCTATGTACTGTTTAAACACTTATAAATCTCTCTCTCTCTCTCTCTCTCTCTCTCTCTCTCTCTCTCTCTCTCTCTCTCTCTCTTCCCCCCACCCATCTGTTCGTACGAACACCAATTCTAGCATCCCTCCAACCAGCCAGCCCACCATTTATCAACTAAGTGTGTGCCTATACATCCACCCGGATGCAGCTTACGGTTGTGAAAAATGAACAATGTGTAGGTTTGCTAATCAAGCAAATTATTAAAATAGCATAAAGATTTTGTTGTTGTTGTTGTTCATTTTTGTACACGGAGATAGTGCATATTATCTTCTAGTTATACAAACAAGCGTCACGTGAAAGCCCAGGGTTTGCTGGAATAGACGAGAAAGTAAACGTGACAATCTGGAAAATATGTAAGGCCCCAATTTAGTTTCAAATATCCGTTCACAACATTATAAGCTACATTTACAAAATCAATGAACATATATGTAGCAAAACTCAAATGACAAACTACGTCTTATTGTATAAAAGCCAAAAATGTATTTAGAATTCGTTGATGTCCATTTGGCGCGCAAAATAGATTTGTTGTCTGCCTGACTGATGTGTTGTTTTAAACATTAATTCAATTCAATTCAATGACTTTATTTCAGCCAATAAAATACAATACAAGTTTCACATTTATATTACAGTATACCAAAAGAAACTTTACAATGAGTGAAAAAGTGTCGATTTTAACTGGTCGATCTATTCATTCCTAGGAAATTTTCCCCATCTAACTCTGACTGCATTGGTGTAACCCAAGTCGCTGAGTGCATTGTTGTAACCCATGTCGCTGAGTGCATTAGTGTAACGCATGTAGCTGTCATAAGTTAAAATCATGGGGCTGTCTTGACGGAGTTATGATATTAGCACGCACCGAGGAAAATTAATGATTCAGTTTTTTGCGAATGGAAAAGGTCCAAGTCGTGTAATTAGAGGAAAACCGCCGAGACTTTGTTAGTAGCAGGTTGGACATAGCTCGTGCTGGGCGTTGTGTCACCAGAGCGCAACGTGAAGCGGTGTACATGGACACAGCAATCTCGTGTACCTCTCCTCACAGGTTCCTTCCTTTATCCTATCGGGAATTGTTGTCATGTACAAGTAAAAACACGCTCCAGAATGAAAGTGCCTAATGTATCCATCTGGTGTGTTCATTATTTTCTTTCTTTCTTTCTTTCTTTCTTTCTTTCTTTCTTTCTTTCTTTCTTTCTTTCTTTCTTTCTTTCTTTCTCTCTTTCTCTCTCTCTCTCTCTCTCTCTCTCTCTCTCTGTCTCTCTCTCTCTCTCTTTCTTTTTCTGCTTTTTTGTTAACCAGCGACATTGTCCGACACATTTCTTGGACACTATTACACTTCGAAAGTCCAAACTTGTTACGATTATAGGTACATATATGAAGTCGTGTCATTTTACAAAGACGGTTCAATGCATTATTAAAATTATGGAAATTAGGTGATTTGAAATTTAGATCTTGAATATCTTCACAGGTATGATAGCTCTAGAGATGTGATTCCAAGTGTTACTACCATGTTATTAACCAGTGTGCATCTTATGAATATAGTATGGAATACTATGGCTGTAGTATGGAATACTATGGCTATAGTATGGAATACTATGGCTGTTGCTGCATTTTAGTTTATGTCAATAGACCTGTTCATACCGAGTTGTACCGAACTGTTCCGGACCGTAATCAATTATGCATTCCATCGTTGGCCTGATTGTCCAATCAGCAAGTAGCCGAGTCGGGCCCACGCCGTCATATGTTTACAACGGATGCCACCGCAAACGCTAGTGATTACAGCATGTATTGTGTTGAACAGTGCAAATCCTTTACCTAAATTGTCACATCAGTGGTGTAATGTGCATTTATAGATTGCTGACGGTTTGAATTTTCGTTAAATCCAAGCACATCCTGTGTTTTACTTTCTTATGCTTCCAAGTTTAATCCGGCAAGCGTGGCCGAGCACAAAATGTAAACAAAGCAGGGTGCGCTTCCCTGAGTGAACCGAATGACCCCGAGTCCGTTGAACAGGTCCATTAGGTATATTTCAAATTACAAATAAAATGAATATCTTCAAGACTATGAGGGACAGAAATGTGATTCCAAGTTTTACAGCTGTTATTGACCATTCAGCATCTGGTGAATACAAAGTGAAAGTTGCTGCATTGTAATTTATGCTGATTAGGAGCAATTCAAAATTTAAATTTTGAATGTCTTCCAGATAAAATAGACAGAGATGTGATACCAAGTTTTACACCTATGTGCTTGACCATAGTGCATCTAATGAATACAAATTGAAAGTTGCTGCACTTGAATTTATGGTAATTAGGAGCAATTCGAAACTTAAATCTTGAATATCTTCACTTTATTCGAGATAATTTGCCAAGTTTTACGCGCTTTCGACCATTTCACATTTGATGGATTCAAAACAGAAGTTGTTGTATCTTAATTAACGCGAAGTGGGAGCAATTCAAATTTTGAATCTTGAATATCTTTAAAACTTGATGGGGGAGGGGGACTCAATAGCAGCAAGTGCAACCAGATCAGCAGGTTTGTACAGTTTCTTTGTGTTGCCATGGGGATGGTGTAGCAAAGCAGTCTGAGGTGGGTCACTCTAGTAGCAAGTACTGCTTTAGCTTGGCGGGCAAGGCACCCAACAGTGTCTGCCGATTGGTTCTTGAAGCTTTCTTGATTTTAGTACCAGCAAAGCTGTCTGGATATTCATATGTTTACTAGAGTTGTGATATCTGTCAAAGGTAATATGATCAATAAAACTAGTTTATTGAATTTTTAACAACTTCGTCTCAACTTTAACTGCATGGTTGTTTGGTCATGGCGAATTTGCCTGTTGATGACCTGTTTGATTTCCTGCACTAGAAATATTTTCTTGGCAGGAATCCTATTCACAATTATGTCCAGAAAACATAACCAGAAAATTTTCCACAACCTTCAATGCCATTTCTGTTTGGTTTTACCTCGTGATATTGAATTAGTATTTATTATTAAATCTAAAGTTGGAATGAACCTACCTTGTGGAAAATGAAACACCACGAATTTCGTTTTGGCAATAGTTAGAGACAATTTATTTACTGAAAGGCAACTATGTATCTTTGTCAGCTCTTCATTGATTTTATCTGATACATTGTTTGTCTCTAAGTTAACACCTGGATTGAAAGAATACAAGGGTGCTACTAGGGTTGTATCGTCAGCATAAAGAATGGAGTCAAATTTTGGAGATACACAGTAAATATCATTAGCATGAATTATAAATGACAAAGGTCCCAGAATTGAACCTTGTGTGACTCCAGTTTTGAGAGGAAGTGGATTTACAGTATCATCAAAGGAAACATTTTGCGTCTATAAGTAACAAAACTATGGAACAGCTTTAAAGAAGAATCCCAAATACCATAATATTTCAATTTATGTAATAGAGTATTATGGTGTAATGTATCGAATGCATTAGAGAGGTCTAAATATACACTGATCAGCAATTTACCTGAATCCATATATGCATAAATCCTATCATCAGATCCAAGAGCAGCTGTCTCCGTATAATGAAGCGACTTAAAACCATATTGACTTTCGTAAAATAACAAATATTCACAAAATTATTTGTACTCAACTTTTCCAAAACATTTTGATAAATATAGTAGAAGAATTGATATAGGGCGATAATTATCTATGAGACCATTCTCACCTATTTTAAATAGAGGTAAGACCTTTGCTATTTTCAACTTATCAGGAAATATTCCTGATTTCAGTGACTGATTACTGATCATAGTAAGGGGTGTCAAGAGAGGTTGGATTATTCCTTTTATAAGTTTCATTGATAACTTGTATATGCCTGCACCACTTTTTGGTTTAACTTATTCCATGCTCTGGTCAGAGGCCTTGGTCAGTGGTTCTGGCACTGCCTGGCAAGTCATGCTGCGGCTGCCCTTGCGGCAGCTGCAGCATGACTTGCTAGGCAGTGCATGAAGAATTTAAATATGCAATTGTCGTCTTAAATCTTGGTAAATGTACGTAAATATCAGGGACTGGTATGGAATGAGTTAAAAGAGTGTTAACAGGTGTGAAGGAATATTTGTGCCTGATGTGATCTGTTAAGTATGATGAGAAGTGTGGCAAGTTAGAATTAGAATTTATTTCCGAAGCCATTTTGGGCCTATATTTGAGAAAAGCTCATTGAAATGGTGAGCAATTTCGTTCTTGTTGGAAACCTTTTTTTCCATCAATCAGGAAAAAAAAGGGAAATCAGATTTATTTTTATTCATGTTAAGTACTTATTTTATGATTTCCCAAGTTTTCCGTATGCCATCTTTAAATCCAGGATACTGGGAATAATAATAGAATTGTTTCGAATCATATATACTCTGCTTTAATATTTGATTGTACACACTAGGATTATGGTTATGTGTATCGAAATCAACATTATCTGGGGATAAGCTATTACGTTTTTGTATAATTTATCACGATATTTGATTGATTTTCGTGTGTCATATGTTACCCATGGTGGATGTTTGTGCTTGTATTGGTTGGATTTAACTGTTTAGACTGGCAAATACTCCCTTGCATTAGAAAGAATACCCTCCAATATATTGTAAATATTGCTGGGATATAGACTTTGAATTAAAAATGGGGGCTAGAATCCCTAAACCACGATTAAGATGACATAGTATTGCTGGTGACACGGGGGGGGGGGGCTAGAATCCCTTAACCAGGGTCAAGATGATTTAGTATCTTTAGTGACACTGGAGGCTAGAACCTTTAAACCACGATGAAGATGACGTAGTATGATGACGTAATATCTTTGGTGACACTCGTTGGCTGGATCCATGCTCCCCTCAATCAGGGGCTAACTGTGCTCACTTCAAACTCGCTGCATTTTTTTATTTTAGCACTGTAAAAGTACACATTTTTGGAATTGCAAGGGTCTCTAGATTCCAAATGTGTCAAATTAAAAAAAAATTCTTTGAAGCAAGGAGGGTACGATCCTTGTTGAAGTAAATACAATCACCCTTGCTTCCATATTGAAACACAGTCCTGTGCATAAATTTGATTGATAAACATATTTTGGTGAGACTTTTTATACATCTATACCCGTCCTATCAGTCCAAAACTTTTCAAATATATTAAGTTCTATTTGTTAACCAGGGATGTTTTCCTCAATTTTTTTATTGACCAATTAGTTTTTATGCATTTTATATTTTCATGATCCGAAGTCAACGGATAAAAACTATGCACTATTTCTAAAAATGCAACCGGATGTACCTGGTAAACACATTAAATTTCGGGGACTGACTACTTGAAAACATCTGTAAAAAAGTGCCACCCAAAAATCGTGAAATGTACGTATAGAAAAGTGTTTCAATATAGAAGCAGGAGAGTGACTGTCTTTACTTCAAACATTCTTGATTTTGACATATTTAAACTCCGCAGATCCTTACCATTCCAAAAAAATGTATACCTTTACAGAATAATTCCTAAACCTAAATATTGTAGGAAGTTTTGAAGTGAGCAGAATCGTGTTTTTCCTCCCAGGGGGCCAATGTGTCCATCCGGGAAAGAGGAATGTTATTACCACCAGATGGCGTATTTGGTCTTCATTTTTACATGGGGCAGGCCGGTGCACACAATTTCTTACCAAAAGAAAAAGCAAACACATTCATTTCAGATTCTTGTAAATAAAACAGAAAAAATACATTTCTGCGCAAATAATCTGTAAAGTGGCAAATGTTGAATTATAATTTTTGCCCCATTCTACCATAGGTTTAAAATACTTTAAGGAAGTTTACCTTTCTCTGTCAAAAAATGTGAAAATGAATTAGATTGAAAGTACTTGAAATTTAGTACTGATTTCAGGGTGCTGCAAGCTCATAGAATAGCAGTGAGGCTGACATGAGAGACGGGCCGTTTCATAAGTTGAGCTTGCTTTCATTAAAACTTTTGCATGTGTGCATATCTGTGTGACTTTCCCTGCTCTCCTATATCATTGTTAAATTCATTTATATTGTTTGCAGGACTTTTTTATATATACTTGACCATCTTGCAACAGGTATCACATTATTTTTGTCAGTTCACAAAATACCTGGAACTTTTCACATGTCTTCCTAATCACAGTCGCTTTCACCATCACTGCTATCACTGCAACTGTCACTGTGGTCAGATTCAAAGTGTATTATTAGCCTATCCTTTTGCAGACCATCTGCTATCTAATATTTATGGCTGTAACACAGACATTCTGTTTTTCCTAGAGGTCTCTCTTTTCTTTCTTTCTTTTTTCTTTCTTCTTTCACCACGAAATTTTGTTCGCCAGTTTTCTCAAACACTATTACACTGAGACACTTTCCACTTGGCATGATTTTAGACTTTTACAACTTTTTTCAGGCACAACTTGGTCAATTTTCATCCAATTTTCACCATGATGGAGCCAAATTGTAGGTATTGCAACACTGCATATTTCTGTGATGACATGTGACCTCTAAAGTCAAAGGTCAATGTCATTTGGACATCCGAAATTTTTATGTAACCATAACATGGTCAATTTTCATCTCATTTGGTTCATGTTGGACTTAAATTGTAGATATTGTAGGACTGCATATTTTTGTAATTTACTTATGACCTCTTAAGGTCAAAGGTCAAGGTAGTTTGGACCTTCAAAAGTTTCATCCGGCCATAACTTGGTAAATTTTCATCCAATTTTAATCCTGTTGGACTCAACATTTAGGTATTGCAACACTGCATATTTTTGCGATAACATGTAACCTCTAAATGTCAAAGGCCAAGGTCATTTGGACTTTTGAAATTTTCATGCAGCCATAACTTGGTCAATTTCATCTGATTTGATTTATGTTGGACTTCAATTGTAGATATTGTAACACTTTGTACTTTTGTAATTTACATGTGACCTTTTATGGTCAAAGATCAAGGTCATTTGGACCTATTGGTATTGTAAAACTGCACATTTTTTTTTTTACATGTGACCTTTCAAACACAAAGATCAAGGTTATTTGGCCGTTTGAAAATTTCATACAGCCATAACTTGGTCAATTTTCATCTGATTTTGATCTTGTTGGATTTAAATTGTACATATTGTAATACTACATATTTTTGTAATTTATATGTGACTTTAAAGGTCAAAGGTCAAGGTAAGTTGGACCTTCAAAAGTTTCTTCCGGCCATCACTTGGTCAATTTTCATCGAAGTTTAATCATGTTGGACTCAATTTGTAGGTATTTCGAACACTGTATATTTTGTGATAACATGCGACCCCTAAAAGTCAAAGGTTAATGTCATTTGACCGTTTTAAGTTTTCATGTAGCCATACCTTGGTCAATTTTCATCTGATTTGGTTCATATTGTAAATACATCTTAAAGTTTAAATGTTCTATTTCTGTCTACTACATGGGCCGATATTAGTTCAATTGCATTTAGTCCGCATTGCCTGACTGGAGTACGAACCAATCCAAGAATGCTTGGCAATTCATTTCTCCGTGATGGTCTTCATTTTTTTAATTACCAACAAATACCCATTCACATTCTGAAATAAAGCCACCGTCGGCACTGCCTGCATGAAGAATAATTAAAGTGTGTGTGTCGACACACACTTTTCTGTTTTTCTAGGAATTCTTTCTTTCTTTCTTTCTTTCTTTCTTTCTTTCTTTCTTTCTTTCTTTCTTCTTTCTTTCTTTCTTTACAGGCAAATTTGTCCGACATTTCATTTGAAAAGTATTACATGTAGAAACTCCAAACTTGGCACAATTATACTTCTATAGATAAAGTCTGGCCTTTTTATAATGAGAGGTCATGCTTTTCAAAATTATGCAAATGAGGGCTAATTAAAGTTTTAAATCTTCAATATCTAATATACTATAGTAGATGTGGTTCCAAGTGTATAGGAGTTTGATCATAGCAAGGTAAAGGTCATCTCAAATGTCAAGGTCATGTCAGGTCAAAGGTCATGTCAAGGTCAAAGTTCAATTTTAAGCCAAAATGTCATTTTTGAGGTCAAGGTTCACTTCAGGTAGAGGTCATCTCAAGGTCAAAGGCCACTTTCCATGGTAACTTTCTTCTAGCCATAACTTGGTCAATTTTTATCCAATTTTAATCATGTTGGGCTCAAATGGTAGCTATGGTAACACTACACATTTTGAATTTTACATGTGACCTCTAAAGGTCAAAGGTCAAGGTCATTTGGACCTTTGAAAGATTCATCCAGTCATAACTTGGCCAATTTCCATCCAATTCTAATCAAGTTGAACTCAAATTGTAGGTATTGCAAAAGTGCACATTTTTATAAGAACATGTAACTTCGAATGGGCAAAGGTCAAGGTCATTTTGCCCTTTGAAAGTTTCATCTTGCCATAACTTGGTCA
This sequence comes from Hermodice carunculata, assembly GCA_964020975.1. Taxonomy (NCBI): domain Eukaryota; kingdom Metazoa; phylum Annelida; class Polychaeta; order Eunicida; family Amphinomidae; genus Hermodice; species Hermodice carunculata. The sequence goes on from OZ026623.1 coordinate 24,521,339, forward strand.
ATTTCCATCCGATTTGGTTCATGTTGGGTTTAAATTCTGGGTATTGTAACACTGAGGAATCTACATGTGACCAAATTCTACTAAGGGGTTGTTGACCATTGTGCAGCTAATGAATCAAAACTAAAAGTTGTAGCAATTTAAATTATGCTAAATCGCACCATTAGAAATTTTAAATCTTGAATAACTTCAAAGCTATTAGTAGATAGAGATGCCATTCCAACTTGTACTCCTGTGTTATGGAATAGTTGTACATTGCCACACGAATATGCTTTGAAGACACACACACACTGATTTGCTATGCAGCAAATCATCTTTTCTAGTTGTAACATGTATTTCGAGGCGCCAACCCCAAGAAACAGAGGCTCAGATAACCATGTGAAAGCGAGATAGTGATGCTGATTCACCCATGTTTCATCAACATATACAACTTAACATCCTGCGGCTCTGTACTTTCTACTCTTAGAAATCTGGCTCTGCTAGCTACACCATCTATCTTTCAACACAAATCCTTCTATTATCTTTTGTCTGAGAGATGTGAATTTTTTATGGCCCGCACTCATATACCAGGGTTTGCCCTTCTTAGACCCTCGTGGTAAACTTTTATCTGTTTTGTCCAGTAAATGCCCACAGATAAATTTGAGCCTAGGCAAATTCCTCCACAAATGTTTGCCAAAGTAGTATATCTTTTGTTCATGTATTCTTTACCATACTGGCGATCCGTCTAGTTCAACAATATATAATATAAGGTAGTGCTATATATTTGTAATGTTAAATGATATTACTTAAGGACTTGGGTACATTATATACTTAAAGGGCTTCACAGCTTAATACCGGTGCCACGTAAGCGATTTTTAGTAATTCACATTTTCTTTTGAGCAAGGGCGACACAGACCTCAGAGTGGGGGCAACCTCGTCCTCAGGTGCTAAAACATGTGATGCTTGTCAGTCATAACAGTTGGCTATCAACATCATTGAGAAGTGATCTTCGGTAGCTAGCATTTTCTTGTTCCTTAATTAGTGTTATGTATTAGTATGTTCACTTTTTTTCAATTTCAATCTAAGTCTTAAATATCTCCTGCCCTAGGAGTGTTCATCATTGATGCTTCTGTTTCGAGATAATATCTAGGTGCTAGAGCATTTAGTATCTAATTTTTATTTAATTAACTCAATGGATATATCTGTATCAGGGTCCCGGGATCAGGGTAGTATGTAGGTGCTACAATATCTAAATCTGAAGAATCGCCATTGCATAATGTACCATTGTTGTGCAAGTGTGCCGGTTGGCCTTTGTAAGGCATATCTTATCTGGATTGAGTTTTCCTTCTCTCTCTCTCTCTCTCTCTCCCCCCTTCCTCTTCTGGTACATAATGTACTTGTTCAGTAACACTGCATTATTGCTGGCAGGCCACTGTAGGACAATTGCTATCTGGTTGCATTTGCCGTGGACATGTTAATTTTGCTCCAGATGTTGGGTCATCAACTGCTAATGTGTATTGTTTGTATAGAACCTATGTACTCTGATAAGGTGTAACATTGTATTTTGTTTGTATTGTATTATACTGTATTTTGTTTATTGCATGATGTGTATGACTTATGGGTCACGATTGACTCTTTTCTGTCAATAAAATTATTACTAACTTCCTGTCTTTCTATGTCTAAAACCAAGTTCAATTGCACTTTGCACAGGCTTGTAGCACCAATTTTCCTTTTTGAAATGACCCCCTTGTCTGTGGTCATAGTTCGCTTACAGATGATATGGACACCTGTAAAGCCTCACTTGTTCTTTGCCCCATATTTACCAGTTCAGGTCTTCGGCATTTGGCTATCTTTCAGGCATCAAACCCGTGCTTTGTGGCGGGAAATTAATATGCATACTGAGTATTAGTCTCTGGATCGGCCGTTCTTCAGAATCCACCACCCCTATAGTTCACTTGCCGTGACACTTCAGTGATTTTCTATAGTAGCGCCTCATTCCGTCAGGAAATCGATGGTGGATCCTGAGGAAGCTCCCGGCATTTTTGTTTCTCCCTTGTAAAATAATCATAGCCAAGCAAAATGTCTTTTCTCTAGATGGGATCCAGTTTTCCAAACGTTGGACTTACTTTTCTGCCCATAATGGAAACTGAAGCCGGCACAATCTTGTGTTTCTTTCAGTATGAATTGATATGTGACTGAATGCTCGAATACATAGCAGACAGCAGGCTTCAGTGATTGTATAACATTTGACGTGGGTTCTTGCAACAATGGCTGCGCAGGAAATAAAAAATGGAGAATTGGGCAGTTCCAAATTCCAGAAGGTAGAGAACAGTTAATTGAAATTGGGGAGGTTGATGAGTATGAGTACCTAGGTGTTAAGATAAAAGCAACGGGTAAAGGCATGTTCAGGTATCAGGTGGAGAAGATTAAACAGAAAGTGAATCGGACAAAAGGAATTATTAAAGCTACTACACTGAACAGTTTCAACAGAGCGTACACAACTAGAGTATTATGGGATAGAGTTGCAATACCAGGGATGATATATGGCTTAGATGTGATTTCAGTAAGTGAAGGAGACATCCAGGGAATGGAGAAAGCACAGAATGAGATGGGGAAATGGATACTGGGAGCACCACCGTATACGGCAACAGAAGCAGTCCTAGGAGAGTTAGGATGGAATTAAATCACAGATAGGATTGCCAAAGCTAAGTTAAAGTACTGGGGTTATTTACAAGCAATAAGTGAAGACAGGTGGTGCAGGAAAGTTTATAATGAGGTAGTCAAGGAAAAAACAAGATGGGTCAAAGATATAGACGGGTTAGCAGAGAAATATGAATTAAAAGGATATGATGAGGTGGATGATTGGAAAGTATATATAGGTAAGACTGTTACAGACGGTTGGAAAGAAGACTGGAAAAGAGAAGTCAGGGAAAAAAGTACATTGAAAGCATACAACGTATTAGAAAAACCAAAGAAAAGTGTGTGTTGGGATGGAGGGAAGGGATCCAAGCTTCTGTTTCAAAGCAGGGCAGAAGTAATCCATCTAGAAAAGAGAAAACAGAAGTGGACAACAGGTAGTAATGGAAAGTGTAAGTAGTGTAGACAAGAAGCAGATGAGACAGTGGATCATTGGCTGTTGTGGTGCGATGCATATAGAGAGATAAGGGAAGATTGTTTCAGAAAGTTGCAGGGAAGATTACAATTACAAGGGTTTAGAAGAGGTTCGGTGCTTAGAGGAAGAGCAACGTATAGCATGGATTTTGGGTTTGAAAGGTGCCTTTCGGGGTGGCAGGAAAGCTAATAAAAGTGTACTAGACTACCTGGTAAGATGCTGGGAGAAAAGGAATGAAATAATAGTTAGAAGGCAACAGGTTAAATTAAAATCGCAGATTACAGGGAGGGGAGGGAATGGGAATGGTGGTAGCCTTTGTAAGGGCTCCCATGGGAAAAGCGTGAGCCTTAGAGACGGGGCTAGGGTGTGTCAGGGATGGATTTTTTTTTTAACCATAGGCCACCTGTGTCAATATGTGACACAGGACCGCGGCAGACAAGCGGAGAGCCACAGTATTATTATCATTACTTGACTTGGCACAAGTTGCCCCATTGTTCTACAGGTTTCATTTATGCCTAACCATCTCCTTTCATAACAGTAACTATGTAAATCAAGGGCATGGTGACAGCCTTTAGGTCCCGCCCACCGCAAATGGTTCCATCAGAACAAGTGCAGTAGCCCCTATCCCATCTCCTTGTCACAGTTAAACAATTACAACAAAACCTCTATACAGTGGGCACCCTTTGGACCAGAGGAAAGTGCCCACTGAAGGGAGGTGTCCGCTAATGGGGGTTTTACTGTATGGTGCTATTCATGTGAGACCACATTTTATGTCAGTAACCCAGTGTTACTACACATGTCAATAAACATTCGTATTCAAATGCAGGTGTTCTCGTTATATCTCACCCCTCCCCCCCCCCCAATTCCAGTATTTACTTTCTATGATAGATACTGATAAATAAATGATTCATGACTCTACAATTGAGCAAATAAAAATGTTTTAAAGTAAATAAAAAATAACCTGGCTAATTCCGTGATACCGTCAAATTTTTTATAATCTAAATTCACGCAACATTCACATTACATGGTATAACTCTTGTTTTTCTCATTCATGTTCGTAAAAGCTTCAGCAAAGTAATGTGAACAGAAATATGAGCTTTTCCTCCTTGAAAGTCCCACCTCCTTTCCAAATATCAGACCACACCCTCGATCAGCAAATTTCAGGGTTCATCTAGGGCTCACAGATACTTTTTCTACGCAATGCTATCTTTTAAAATGTTTAACTTTCGACGTAAAAAAACATGTTATTTTGCATCTTTTTTCATCCTCACCTCTATATTATTTTGAGCCCTTCAACATGAATACAGCGTATGTCATACGAATACAGTATTAATTTTATTTTACATCATAGCAGTGTTAATATAACTTCAACGTCCACATTTAAAATTTCAATGTCTTCTCTGTGCCATCATCGTTTTCTACATCGTTGACTCTGTATAACGGATCTTTCGTGCAAAAAATTTATCTCATTATTCCTTTATCTCTTCTTGAAACCTTTTTCTTACATTTCCCAAGCCTTGTCCTAGAACCTCAGCGGTTAACATATACATGATTATTACGTCACATATATCCCTGTTGCATCATCCTTGAGTGACAATTACATTGTGCAACTCTTATCATCAACTGGCTGAAATATATGCGGAATAATTCAACATTACGTTCCGAAGACATGTCTTGTTGACAAGCATGTAAAGAATGGGTCTTCAGCATTGACCAAACTTTGTCCATGGCAATAAAAACAAAACAAAAAACAAAAAAACAAAAAAAAAAAAAAAAACAAAACAAAAAACAACTCTTACTGGATCGACAAATCTCTTCTACAATACAGATATAAAAGAATTAATATCTGTGGAACATAATAAGTCAATGGAGACATTAATCTACGAAGAATAGCGATAAGAGGAACTCGAGAAGGGAAGGACCTGAATGTACAGCATATTTCCATCCGGGACTCACAGCAGCAGGTTCGTCCTACCGTAGCACATTCATAATATCTGAATTCAAAAGAATGAAGAGAACTGAATTCAGTATTATGGAAACGCCCGTTGCCAGATGTTCATTATTTTTTAAATAAATGACATTTTCTCAAGAATGTTCCAAATTTCGACTTGCAAAAAAATAACAATTCCTCTTCAAATCTATTGTCGTAACGTCTTATTGCCATCATATTTGTATGTTAAATATACTTTAACTAATTAAGTAACCTAATATTATTGTCATGGCAATACCGGCAAGGTAAAGTTACCTCGTATGCTCGGCATTGAGGGTGACGTTTTGAAAATGACGTACATTGTACATCGTGTGCACTTGTCTTGTCAATCATCTCCCACATTACGTTCCATTCAAGATTAAAACAACCTACATCCACACAATTTGCAATATAATTTTCTTATTGTGTTATTTTACGTGAAAATTCCTCCACCACTTGTTCCTATGTACAACATGAAATACAATCTGTTAAATCTCCGAATGTCGGAAGATGAGCATTCTCACCGAACATTGTGTTTCCTGAATGAATTCTTCCTGCATTTCACTCTGTCAATGCTATAACTGCGACTTACGTAGGAACTACTTAAAATGACCTCTGAATTATCAAATGGATAATATATTAATCTTAAAAGCCTTTCATTCAAGTACCAGCATGCCGTAAGTTCTGAAGAATATAATGGTCCAGTTCAACAGCTTTCCTCAGTTCAAAATATGGCACTAAAAGAGTAAAAGCATAAAATAAAAATGGTCGAAGAAATAGTTAAAGCATAACATAAAAAAGAAGAATAAATGAAAGAGTTAAACCATAAACAAAAATAACGGAAGAAATTAAAAGGTTAAACCATAAAGTTAAAATAGCAGAAATGAAAGAGTTAAACCATAACATAAAAATAGAAGAAACGATAGAGTTAAACCATAAAACAAATGGGAGAAGAAATATTCTTCCATAAACGTCATGTGGAAAACCATGTGTGTCGACCCAACTTATTTTTACTGGAAAGAAACAATGATCAAAACGCAGGTCTGACATAAGCACAAGAAGTGCATTTGTGAAACCCTTCTTTGACCAAGCTATGAAACCGTGAAAATCACAATCAAACTGATCTCTTTTAAGCAATAAACCATACTTTGTCTCAAGCCATTATATTTTTATTCATATATTTCTATATACAAATAAAAGAATCTATCTTTTAATGTTCTCAGCAAATTAAATCCGCAAAAAATATTTGATGTGAGAAAGTCCCGGTACGTCGAAAATTCATCAACGTATGGTACACCCAGAATAAATATCTCTATCACTGTCAATCTTTCAACCACACGGGCAGACCAAGTTCGGAAAGGAAACTATCTAGACTGTCTTGAATACAACCACAACCTCTATCTTGGTGGCTTACCGTTCATCAGAATAGCAGGAGTGGAGACGCCAATATCTTTACTTAAAACTCTTCTTGTATCGGGGTTATCCCCTAATGTTGTATTTTGTAATTTCCAGACAGATTAAGCCAAGAAATACTACAGTATTATCTTTCCTCTACAAGTCAGGCATGAAATAGTTATATGGCATAAATTATAAAGATAATTTGGAAGAATTTTTGATAAAATCAAATCAAATCAAGACAGAAACTTAACTTCTCAGATACCTGAAATTCTTCATATCTCAGGTACACATCATATACCTATAAAACAAGTAATTTTAACATTTTCACGCCATTAAATCACTATACATAACTCAAAATACAAAACGACACATCATTTTCCAACATTAATCTATGAAAATTAAAATCCAAACACAAATCTTAAACATAATTTATCAAACAACTATACCAATATATTTCATGAAAAATAAATTGCAAGAATCCACAATGATCATTCACCATTTTACAATATCATCTTGATGTGTCACCCAGAAGTCTTTGTGTATGCATTTTTGCAACAGAATCTGCATATATATATATATATATTATTTCAACAGAGGAGCATTTCTCAGGTTCACATAAATCCGCTTAAATCTACTTAAATCCGTGATAACTGTACCAATAATTTTATTGAAAATGCATTTTCACTATCAATATAAAATTAACAGGCATTTAATATATGAGCAAATCATTATATCACCATGAGTATTCACGCTTGCTCTTAAATTCATAATTCTCGTGACCACGTTTCTCAACCTAGAAAAGATGTTTGCTTCAGAGCAAATCAGTATGTGTGTCTTCAAAGCTTACTGCGGCGCATAGCATAAGAGTAGAAGTTGGAATGGCATCTCTATCGATTATAACTTTAAATTTATTCAAGATATAAAATTTCCAATGGTGCTACTTAGCATAATTTAAATTGCTACAACTTTGGTTTTAGATTCCCTATATGCGTAATAGTCAATAACCCCCTAGCAGAAGTTTGAATGACATCTCTATCTATAATAGTTTTTAAGATATTCAAGATTTAAAGTTTCAAATGCTGCTAATTAGCATAATTTGAATAGCTGCAACTTTTGTTTTAGATTCATTACATGCGCAATGGTCAATAATTCCTAGTAGAAGTTAAATTGGCATCTTTATCTTTAATACTTTTGAAGATATTTAAGATTTGAAAATTCAAATGCTGCTAATTAGCATAATTTAAATTGCTATAACTTTTGTTTTAAATTCACAAGATGCACAATTGTCAATAACCCTCTAGTAGAAGTTGGAATGCATCTCTATCTATTATACTTTTGAAGATATTCAAAATTTAAAAGTTCTAATGCCCCTAATTTACATAAATTTAAACATCTTCATTCCTCTGCATAAAAAAAAAACAAACTCCTTGCATGGAGATACATCATGCCAATTGTGGAGTTTCTATGTATAATAGTGTCAGAGAAAAGTGTCGGACAAATTCACTGGTAAAGAAGAAAGAAAGAAAGAAAAAAGAAAGAAAGAAAGAAAGAAAGAAAGAAAGAAAGAAAGAAAGAAAGAAAGAAAGAAAGAAAGAAAGAAAGCAAGAATTTTAGGAAAAACAGAAAAGTGCGTGTTGACATACACACACTTTAATAACTTCACGTTTTACACCTTATATAACAATTCTTCACAACTCTATATGAGGTTATCTTTCCAGAATTCTTGCCTAAAGTCAGTTTGACTGTCGTCATTTTAGACTGTATATTTTAAGGTACTTATGTAACAAGCATACCTCTAAGTATATAAGATTCCTCTCACGAATATATAAATTCCCTTACTCTTCTGGTGCACATCATAACATCTCAAATGAACAACTCCGTAGATCACACCAGAAATGCCAAATGTTTCCTCACGCTGAGTAAAAACACAAGGTCCTAATCCATTGCCTTTTTATACTACCAGAGGTTTCCTGTTTACAAAAGGATTTTAATTAAACCTCTTGTACATTTTTGACGGAGTGGAAACCTCTGTAACCTAATTTTCAACTTCTATCTCTATCTAAAGAACTCATGGTTTTTGGATATATTTTCATGACAACACATCAAAAGTATAGTATTATAAGAGTACTTCTCACAAGACAAGTATCAATCAGAGAGAGTGAGTACATTTTCCATAATGGCCAGTTTACTGCTGCCAGAGAGTCAATTAGACCTAAATTGCATTTTCTCACAATTCTAATTTTCGTCAGACTTCTCACAGGTCTTCAACAGATTGCTCGTAACTGGTTTAACCGATGTTGATGAAATAAAAGCTCTTGAAAATATACATTGTTGCCTAGGGACAGTTTGTGGCGTTTGTAGACATTTTTATATTTTGTATTTTTTTCAACGTTGAATTACACAAAGTGGAAAGTTGAAATAGCACCTCTTTATATTTTTTTAAATCGTTCCTTTTGCCTTTAAAGAAAAAAACAAGAAACCCGTTTCTAGACATGACATCAAAGTTTTTATTCTACCAAATTTGAAGATTTTATGTTAAATATTATGGTTTAAAGGCCCAGAAAACATCTGAAGTTGACCCCTTTGTGATATATCGCATATCACCTCAAACAACGAGATAATGACGATTTTTTTCTTCACAAAATACTTCTGTTCAATGCGGACCATTAGTTTTTCAACAAATAAAAGACATTCCAGTGGGTAACAACTGCTCCCTTTTACTGGCAGATTTATATTTAACCTGGCTTGAATTTAAGTATATGGATAAATTGATGAAAAAGGACTTTCAAATGACTACAAAATTATCAAACAACGCAAGATATATTGATGACATTGCTTTCGTAAATGTACAAAATTGTGAAACTGCTAAAGAAATTTACCCAAAGGATATCCCTTTGGAGGGTAACAATTCAGATGGCTTCAAAGATGTGTTTTTGGACTTGGATATTCAGGTCACTAATGACAGGTTTTCTATTAAAGTCTACCACAAAATAGATGAGTTTAACTTTGAAGTTGTTAACTATCCTTTCCCGGACAGTAATATTTCGGAAACTATTGGATGTAATACGTTTTTGTCACAGATTTTGAGATTTGGTCGTATTTGTTCTAAATTTCAGGATTTTGCACCTAGAACCAAATTTATTTACAATAAACTTGAGTCAAGAGGATTCAAAGATGTACTTTTGATCAAATATTTCTACATATTTTGCTGTAAATATGCCGAGATGGTTAGAAAGTTTGGCTTCAATAATTTTAGAGATTTTAGACTTGCCTGTTTTGCTACTTAATTTTATCTTTTGGCATCAATCTGTTTGAATATTTACCTTTCAGACATTCTAGGGTAGGTTGTTTTCTGTTAGGTCAAACTCCCAGGGGCTATAGGTAGCAAGCAGCTACTGACGACAGTTACAAGCTTGCCTAATTGTACTTATAATCCTGTTATGAAAAATTGTTTTGACATGTTTTTGGCATAAATGCTAATGACTGTCATTCTTTTCTGACATGCCTAAATGCACATTTACTCAATTAAAAAAAAAAAAATACTCAAAATTGACAGTCAGAAACCTGACACATTACGTTGATACATTGACTCAGGGTTGGCAGTGAAATAAAGCTTAATTGTTTGAGGGGTAGGTGTCATCATAGAGTTTGTTTTACATTTATGGCGCAGGATGTCCATTGTTGCAGTCCTTGTTATGATTTCTCTTGGTTTGTACAGGTGGTCACTGGATATAATGCCCCAGCTTGTTTCCACTTCAGTTATACACTGGCGGGTGGTTTGACTATGATAAGCTGTCCAGCTAGAAAGGATACATATTGGTTCAGGGGTAAGTCAAATGGTTCTTATCTGAACCTGTAATGTACAAATTAAGTAATTATAGTTTATTTGACAGGCATTCTTCTTTCAAAATGAAGCTCTGCATTTATTAGCAAAACTTCTTCATATTTATTCATTATTATGTGGATTGTCTTTGCTGAATATTTAGCATAGACAAGGAGCCACTACTCAGAGAGACATGTACGCGTAAAAGGCTCCGAAACATGTTGAGTAGTTACCCGCTGAAGACCCTTTAATTTATTTTGGTTGATACAGCCTATGTCAAAATTTTACCGAAGAACGTGTGTAATATGGACAATAGTGATTCCATATGTATATAGGTTAGACAGAGACACGTAAGCTTATGGAGAGTAAAGAGTTGGGACTGCGGAATAGGGTTATGACTACTAGGAAGTGGTTCTGAGCAAAAAGACACAAATACAATAATGAAAATACAGATTAATATTTAAAAGAAAATCCTAATTTCAACCTGTTTACATCTTTCAAGTAAGTATAAGCTCTCCATCTGATACTTTCTTGAGTCTGACCATCACAAGTGAGACCCTCTTATGTACAATCTATGGTCCATTGCAATGGTATCATAATATCTTTGATAACCTCACTTTTTGTTTTGGCGAATAGACCAATACATAATTCAATTCATAAGTCAAATTTCATTTGGTTAGACTTCATATCATAGATTTCTTTCATTTAAGTTCTTGTCTCCTACAACCTTTCCATGGCCAGCCTATGACATACTTCACCTTTGTATAGTAGTTGCTATGTGTCCTTTGACTGATTTAGGAGCACTTCAGGGCGTTACATATTTTGTCTCAGCAGGCAAACATGCTTCTATACCAAAGACCAACAAATGAGGAGAGTAACCGCTACTTTTTAAGCAAGTTGCATTTCTAATTGCCATGAGAGAAGAAAAAATCCATTTCTTTAAACCACCAGTAGCCTTTTATGGGTGACTGCCTGTCTCAAGTAAAGAATGAAATTTATTTCTTGACATTACTTTTGGGAGATGAATGTTGATGGTTTGATAATTCTAGAATCTTCGCATTTTGCTGTAATTAAATTTGCATTTATTATTTGGTTGAAATTTATTATGAATTTGGGTTATCTTTTCGCAATTCCTGCAAAAAATGTGTAATTGTCTAAGCTTACATATTATCTCATCAACAAAGCTTTTGAGATAGTTATGGCCCGTATATCTGGGACTACAAAGGCTTCCACAAACCTCAGACAGTGACAAATAAAATGACAATGTATTGGTTACTTGCACTTGATTTTGAAGTGGTCCTAAACAATCTACACTCATCTTTGAAATGGTTTGTCAGGGACCTTTAAAGGTATTAATAGAGCTTTTACCTTTCGGTGGTCTATTCCTACTTTGACATGATCAACAAGGTCTTGTATAGTTCTTGATTAAAGTTGCCATGCTCCACCAATAACACCTTTACCTACCTAATTGATATGTCTTAGCAATGCTCAAGTGTCCTGATGTTATTTCATCATGCAATAAGGCTACAATTTCTGAGACAACACTCTCATGAATGCAAATTTGTCTTACAATTCTATCCTTTCTATGACTTTTTCTCTGTAACTAATCAAACTACAATATCTCATCTATGTGTGCATTGTCTTCAATTTGATTAAAGATGTTTCTCTTCTGTGCACTATCCTAAGGCAGCACCTGTTTATATTAGTACCTAATAAAAGGTACAAATTGTAGATTTTCTTTTTGACACTTCTCTAAATCTTTATTTGAAACATCTAGACCCGTTTAACTTTCTTCTGCTTCTTCTTCTCCATCAGCTGCAAAAATGTCTGGAGACGATATAACTGGATGCTCGAACTGGGTCACACCAAGACGTCTGGCCACAGTGTGTGAAAGTGTGGGCAAAACTAGCAATGTTGGTGTATCTTTTCGGTAATAACGTCAAAAATATTTAATGTGAAAACCGAAATTCCCCAAATATATTGTTTAATAAATGATATCAAATAGTATAAATTTCAACATGTATAAATTCTTCTCCTTATTCATCAGAAAAAAAAAGTTAACACATCAAGTTGAATCCAATGGATAGGAGGTCAAAAAGCCATGCATTCCCTTGCTGCTCTGCATATATATATATATATATATATATATATATATATATATATATATATATATATATATATATATATATATATATATATATGAATTGAGTCGGACAAAATTATACTACATCTACACATAAAATTTACAGTCATATCCAAGTTATGCTTGGTTGTACACCTAACCATTTACTCCCAGCAAAGCACCAGTGATGCATGAGAGAACCCAGATATATGCAGATACTTCCATCATTAATACAGTGTACAAGTGTACTTTATGTACAAAAGAAACGAAAACAACACAACACAGAAATACAAAAACGGCAGTCATAGTCTGAGAAAAAGAAACCCTAAAATACATGCACATACAGCTGATAATGAAATTACAGCTGATAATGAAAACACACCATATAAATGTAGTCTTTGCATATTATATGCTACAACATGTGTACTGTATGGCAATCCGTTTTGACATTTCATCTTATTTGGTGATAACATTAAATCATTTAGTGATATCGCTTAATCATTTGGCCATATCACCACATCATTTAGCGATATCCTTAAATATTTAGTGATATCGCTAAATATTTAGCTATATCACTAAGGGATAGTTCAACATTATCATCATTTTTGAATTAGTACTTAGGGTACTAAATTGCATGACCCCCCTCCCTCCCCCCAAATTAGTACTTTAAAAACGATGATTTTCCCCCAAATCATAGCAAAATTGCACAAAACAGGCCAAAAATGGACCATCATTTTCCATATCCTGTGAAAGTGTACAGACCCATTTTACCCCTTCCCACCTTGCGTACTGTAAGTACTAATTCAAAAATGATGAAAATGTTGAACCATCCCTAAAGGGATATCGTCATATATTTAGCGATATCGCTAAATATATCACGATTCCCTTAAATCCTTTAGCGATATCGCTAAATGATTTAGCAGTATCGCTAAATTGTTTGGCAATATCTCTAAATCATTTAGCAATATCGCTAAAACATATAGATGTCGCCAAATCATTTAGTGATATCCCTGAATGCGTATATTTTGGCGATATTGCTACACAACATATTTAATGATATGGCCAAATTATTTAGCGATATCACTAAATGTAACTCCGTTTCATGTCCTATTTTTGTCCAGTGTGGATGCCGATTTGGAGGGAAATGCGATGGCTTCATCCTCCGATATATTTTGTCGAGAATTGACCATCTTTTCTGGAATTGTCAATGGGTTTATTATGGCACATTGCATCTGTGTGCCAGTTAGACAGTGACATGTTAGCTTATATGGAGTAAAGAGTTTGGCCTGCGGAATAGGGTAATGACTACTAGGAAGTGGTTCTGGACAAAACGAAACAAATACAATTATGTTTTCCAGGAATTCTTTATTTCTTTCTTTCTTTTCTCCTTACCAGCAACTTGTCCACCATCTCATTTGGACACTGTTAAACATAGAAACACCAAACTTAATTGGCATGATTGTACCTCCATATATAGAGTCTGACCTTTTTATTACGAGGAGTGAACATTTTAACATTATGTAAATTAGAGCCACACGAGTCTTCACAACCCACAAAAATGGGTCCGCTTGGTGGGGACATCCAGTGGCAAAAAAAAGTTCATTTCCGGGTGCAGCAAGCTTGCCAGCTAACACACAGTTCTCGTCCGGTAGCTATTGACATCTGGCGACACCTTGTGCCTGAAAAGTGCAGGTCAGGGTGTGGGAAGGTTGCTGGTCAACAATTGCTCTGTAACTGGACAGCAAGCTAAGATCTGGAAAGTCAATACTTTTCTTTGAAGTGTTGACTTGAGCATTAAACTTTGTATATATGAAAAACAAAATATGCAACTGAAGGAGCAAATATATGTTAATGTCCCCATACCCCACAGCCTGCATAATGGCTGGTAATAGAAAGGGGGGGGGGGTAGTCATAGATGTGGGCTGTAATATGTCCTGCTGTGTGAATGAAACGTCACACTTAGAAATGTCCCTAGGGTATAAAATGGCTCTTTACTCTTGAACATTGAAACAGCCATTTTTTCTTTTTGCATTTTGACAAGAATGGAAGACAGTCAAAATACATACCACAGCTACACATTACTTCACACCATGTGATAAGCTGGAACAAGATGAGTTATCAAATGTCCTCTGTGTCTTTGCCATCGACACAGCAAACAACCAGTATACCCATGTACTTCTCAAATGGCATAGCTATAGAAAGAAGCAGGCCAAACAGATAGCTGGAAGATGGTTCGCCAGTTCCAATGCATCTTGGAGCCCGGCACCAGTTTCACCAGTGACTGCATGGTTGAATGGTTTTCATGGCAACTGCTGCTGAGGCCCGTAATAAGTTTTCACCAGCCGCCACATTGAATGAGGGCCTATGGGATCGTGGTAGTTCTCAACCGCCATATATACAGTCAGCGCATATAAAACTATACGGTATAATCTGGCTTAGGCTAGCATAAAATCCCCAAATTTAAGTGTTATGTGCCGGGGTGTTTTCATAATATTGCCTGGGACAAATTATATTCATTTCATGGATTTTCAACCGACGAATAAGCACTAACACCTATTTTTTCTTAGCACTGACTAAAGTACTTCTTCTGTCTAAAGTAAAGAAGAATTTATATTCTTACTTGTGACCGGAAAAATAACTGAATCTGTCCATACAATAATGTCTGTCATCATTCCGTCAGATCACCTTAACTCAGGCCCATTATAATAAAATGTGCTTATTCTGTCTCTTTACGATGTCCTCGGATCCAGGGATGATTATCAAACTTTTGTTCATGTACATAATATAGATTCTCCTGGCTTCAAAACATTACAATATTGCCTCATTCTAAGTGATTTAGAACTTTGGTGAATGAATGAGATATTACAGCAGAAAAATAGTATGAAAGTATTTAACATTCTAGAATATATTTAATGTATTTACCAGGTTTGAAAATAAATGATTCAAATTGTGAACAGCAGCAAACATAGTCAGTTTTAGGCTACTGAACTCAAATACTAGCACTCATTCTAACTTAAGTCCTCAAATTTATTGACTGTATGTATTCAGAATGAGAATACCAGGTCTATGTTCAGTTGCAGCTGACATCTTCCGATGCTTATTATAGACTACAATTATTTGAAAAGTAAGCGATAGCTCATCTGTACCAAAAGCAACGTTTTGTGTCATTGCATCGGCATCGATTTTTTAAAAAATTTTTTACTCTCACAATGTTCAATAATTTAATCATGCTATCTTTATTTGACAATAATTCCCAACTTGTTACTCATGGACCGTTTTCTTGTACTGAAAAAAAAGTTTGAATTAAAATTGGTTGTTGATGCTTATATCTTTTTTTATAACTTTTAAATTAATTTAGGTCTATTCTTAATTACTTTTCTCAGATTGTTACTAGCCCATATCACCGCTTGTGTATTTAATCCGTGGGTACATAAAATGTGCATTGGCTAGACCAACGTTTCCCTGAAAATATAGATGTTAAATCTGCTTTAAACTTACTTACTGTATTGTGCTTAAGCATTGTGATGAGAACGTGCATGTATTTATTTTGTATATTAATCAGAAGCGGTCAGAAAATAAAATTGCAATATTTTTCTCTGTTTTCTTTCTAAATGTGCTCCATGTATTCAGTATAGAAACCGACTCAGAGTACTACCAAACTGAAGTAACGCCTAAGAAATTGCACATGCGCCGTCTCTGGTGAGAATCTCCTCACTGGCAGTCACATGCATGAGCCACCCACCCACACACACACACATACACGCCTCTTCTAGCTCCAATAAGGAGCGATCATTCCAGTGAGACACAAGGGAGATTACACAAACACAATTCTTGCTTTTAATTTTATATAAGAAGCAGTTCAAATTGTTGGGTTCTGTAGCTTAGTGGAATTAAGTGTTTGGGTAGACTTTTTTGTGTGGCGGTGGGCTGGGTGTGAAACTACATGTGATGAAAAGTTTTTCAGTGCCTATGCACAATCTCAATCATAAATGTGTGTTCAAGAATGCTGCGTCACTGATGAATTAGCATGCATAAAAGTTACATATTAAACTTGTGGACAGCCTCAACGTGCAGTTGTATTTGTGCATCATCAGAGAAGCAAACACATATGGATTCAAGCCATTTCAGTTAACTTGGCTAGATTTTTTTCACAATTACTGTGACCGTATACACTGCAGTTTGCTTTCCAAATATTGTATATATTTTGTGGTAAACTACTCTTGGCTAATCTGAAGTCTGCACCTTTGTCTACTGAGTGACAGAATGATTCCAGCGAACTTGAATGGATGTCATTGGCTTATTTTTGTGTACCATCGGTGCACATTAGAAGACTATTCATGCACAGAAACTCCAAACTGGACATCAGTATACTTCCTTACAAGTTTTTTTGTTGTTGTTGTTTTTTTAATAAAGGTAGGTGACAGTTTTGAAATTATGCAAATTAGGGCCATTTGAAAATTTAAACTTTGGATATCTTCAAAACTATTAAAGGTAGGGGTGCCCTTCCAACTTCAATTCACAGGTTTGTGCGCTATGTGCATCCTATGAACCACAAGCAAAAGTTGTGGAATTTTACTTTATTCTAATTAGGGCACTAGAAAAGTTTAAATATTCAATATCTTCAAATTATTACGGATAGAGGTGTCATTCCAACTTCAATTCTTCGGTTTGTGCTGTAGGCACATCCAGTGAACCCTGAACACAAGCTGTAGAATTTGGATTTATACCTAATTGTGGGACTTGAAAACTTTAAATGTTTAATATGTACCTTCAATATCATTATGCGTAGATGTGCCATCCTGGTTGCGCATCCTAGGTTTGTCCATGATCAGTTTTGTCCAGAGCTAAGCTCTCAGACTCGACTATAGCTAGAGTATATTAACAGTGTGTGGCTTTATCAGTGGGGTTGAAATAATGCAAATTAGGAGCAACAGTAGTAGACTTACACATATAATTTGGATTGACCTGACGTACAAGTCACGATCTGTCATCATCAGTCAATTATATATATATATATATATATATATATATATATATATATATATATATATATATATATATATGAGCATCATTAGAATTTGTTGTTTATACTCATGTTAGACATGACACTTATATGCTACAACATAGTCACTATTTTGCAATCAGTCCATGCTTTAGTGTCAGCAGTGATACGTAAAATGAATCAAAGTTGCAATGAAAAAAAAACAACTGAAACTAGAAAAGAAGATTTGCTTCAAAGCAAGTCTGTGTGCCTTTAAATGTGAACATTCAATGCCACAACTTTTGTCCTTTGGTATATTTCACATTCCATTAAGCTTATGGCTAGATGAAAATTTCAAAAGTCCAAATGACCTAGACCTTTGACCTTTAAAGGTCTCATGTAATTTACAAAAATGTGCAATGTTGCAATATCTACAATTTGAGTCCAACATGATTAAAATTGGATGAAAATTGACCAAGTTATAGCTGAATGGAAATTCAAGGTCCAAATGACCTTGACGCTTGACCTTTAAAAGTCACAATTAAATTAAGAAATGTGCAGTGTTACAATATGTACAATTTGAGCCTGACGTGATCAAAATAGGACAGACATTGACTGAGTTATGGCTAGAAGAAAGTTCCAAATCGCAGAATGACATTGATCTTTGACCTTTACGGGTCACATGTAAATTACAAAAATATGTAGCGTTCCAATACCTACAATTCGAGTCCACAATGATTAAAATTGGATAAAAGTCGACCAAGTGATGGATGATTGAAAATTTCAAAGGTCCAAATGACCTTGACCTCTGACCTTTAGAGGTCACATGTAAATTACAAAAATGTGCAGTGTTACAATATCTACAATTTTAGCTCAACATGATCAAAATCGGAAAAAATTGACTGAGTTATGGCTAGATGAAAATTTTAAAAGGCAAAATGACATTGACCTTTGATTTAGAGGTCACATGGTAATTGCAAAAATGTGCAGTGTTGCAAAACCTACAATTCGAATCCAACATGTTTAAAATTGGATGAAAATTGACCAAGTGATGGTTAGATGAAAATTTCAAAGGTCCAAATGACCTTGACTTTTGACTTTTAGAGGTCACATGTAAATTACATAAATGTGCAGTATTATATACCTATGAATTGAAGTTGGATTGGTTATCTTCACCTATTATAGTTTTGGAGATATTCAAGATTTTAATTATCAAATGGCTCTAATTTGAACGATTTT
The DNA here is from genome assembly GCA_964020975.1 of Hermodice carunculata. Classification (NCBI taxonomy): domain Eukaryota; kingdom Metazoa; phylum Annelida; class Polychaeta; order Eunicida; family Amphinomidae; genus Hermodice; species Hermodice carunculata. The sequence goes on from OZ026623.1 coordinate 24,539,959, forward strand.
ACAAAACTATTGAACCTCTTTACAAAAACTCAAGACTTCGTGTGTGGAAGTATACTACTACTACTACTACTACTACTACTACTACTACTACTACTACTACTACTACTACTACTACTACTACTACTACTACTACTGCTGATGATGATGATAACAATAATAATAATAACAATGATGATGATGATGATGATGATGATGATGATGATGATGATGATGATGATGATGATGATGATGATGATGATGATGATGATATTGAGCTTCCATAATTGGAGAAATACAATGTACATACAACATCATATTACAAAGTCACAAAATAATATAAATATATGTTACATGACAAAGCTAAATATACAATAACACTCCATGGATACACGCTAAAATGAACATAATGATGATTCAAACCTATTAGAGACGCGCATCTAGTCATCTGAAACACACACAAAACACCACAAAAATTATAATTTTAAAAGCTTTTGCCAGCAGAGAGACGAGTTGTCTCCGCTGCTGTATGGATTATTTTAGTCCTTATGCAGGGCCATAAACCGAATAGAATCGACACCCCACCTCGACCCCCACAAGCAGCTCATCGTAACATAAAGCACCCTGCCCGATGGACGTGTCGTCGAAGAGCACGGCCAGAGGAGACAAACCGCACTTAAAAACGCGATCTACCAGGGTGCCTCAGACGGTCATTCCACGAACCAAATAATTTGACAAATGAAAGAAAATGATATCACGCGCTGGAGAAGATAGGGAACAGTCGTCACGTTTAATTATGTTACTTACTTTGGAAATGTCTAATGCTTGAAGAATCGCAGAGGAATGTGACCGATGTGATCATGTCATCAAGTTTGGAGTTTCTATATATAATATAATAGTTTTCAAATGAAATGTCGGACAAATTTGCCGGTAAAGAAGAAGAAATGAAAAAAAAAGAATTGTTAGAAAAACGATATGTCTGCGTTGGCACACAGACATAATTAGCTGCTAGAGTTCCTGACTACATGACCAAATCTTGTTTCTTTGGTGACACCAAGACTTGACATTATGTTGTGTCAAGAATACTTTCCTTCTGTCTGGCATTTCTTTTTACCTGCGGATTTTTTTCAAGCCAAGAGCCTTATTTTACTACAGTGTTCTTCTGAAATTTCAATGCATTATATTGTATATTTTATGTGAAAATAAACTAGAACTTGAAACGTCATATTGTGTGTCGTGTAACTTTTTCCATTTCATTTTTAATGTACAAGGCAACAACTCTTTGTTTGATGCCACACAGACAGATTTGCTCTCATGCAAATCTTCTGTTCTAGTTTAACTTATGAGCCATTTAAAAATTTGTGTCATGTCCACTTCAGAGAGATGCTTTGGGCATTCCATGTTAGGGCCGTCATGTAACGTTTATATATATATATATATATATATATATATATATATATATATATATATATATATATATATATATATATATATATATATATATATATACATACATATATATATATATATATATATATATATATATATATATATATATATATATATATATATATACTTGCATAAAGGTGCTGTTGGCAAATAGACGTGTTAGTACAGTAACATATCGAAGTGAGACCTGTGATTCATTCACATACCCGAACTGCCGAAGATGAAAAATAAGAGCTAGGTTTTTTCACCGATGCGCGCTACATTTACGCGCGCCGTTCTACCCTATGCGCGTAGGCGTGACAGTGTTTCTGGCGCGTAAGCGTGGATGTGCCTTTTGCGCTCAGCCTACATGAAGCAACAGATGGATGCAACGGGTCTATGTTACTGGCGTGGATCTGTTATCTGCGATCTATGGTGGTCTGAGGCGCAACACTCAGCGCGCGTGGGTATGCTATCCGAGAATCCTACGCGTCAAGAACATGTCCACGACTGTGCGTGTATCTGCCGTTCGCGCGCTGCTTGCATAGATGACAGGTCAGAAACGAGTTACTCAATGTGTGTTGTTCAACTTTCATATTACTTTAAAAAACAGTAATATAGGCGCAGATGTGCAGATAGCGACTAGGAAAACCCCAATTTAATAAATAAGTATACCAAAATCAGCATTCAATTTGAATTTCAAAGACAAAAGTTATTAACAGAGCAAGGCCAGGCCTATATCTGTGAGCCATGATTTCCCTACTTAGCCTGAAGTTACATAAATATTTAATAATACCTAGGCTGACCGGACGAAACTAGGCATTCCGTAAATCTCGGCAATTATGAAAATTGGAATAAAATTATATAATCTGCGGACCGCTTCTCTTTCCTACACCCTACTACTACTACTATTATTACTACTACTACTAATACTACTACTATTACTACTAATAATAATAATAACGACATTACATACTTCTGTTTATCGCATCTCTCACTGCCGATATTATTTTGTACATATTGTATAGGTTAAAATCTCACTTTGGGCACAAATTCACCAGGGAATTTTGCAAAAAATAATGTGACGTCATATTCCGAAATTTGCTGTGCAATGTTGTGCACACACCACAACCAATATATTCAACATACCGACAAAGCCAGTTATTGCTAATATTCCTAGGTCCTGGTCAACAGTACTAGCATAGTATTCCAATAGGGAGACTCAACTCCGTAATCAACGCAAATATTTTTTTAAAAAAAGAATTATGATAAAAACCGAGTGATGTTATGATACAAAAGCAACTAAATGCCGACACACATTGTTTAGGATCGTCCGAACCCCTTTAATTGTACTTTAGTCCGGGACTTTAATACGCTTTTAGGAAAAAGATTTCCGCCCCTTGCGTCTGCTTAACGACCCCATGTCCCAGCTTGTTTAAGCACATTCTTGCAAAAACATTGTGCCAATCGTTACTTTTAATGGAACTAAAGTTTTCAGATTCAAAATTCTACACAATGAGTTCCGCACTGCACCCATAAACTGGATGCTTTCTGGACCGTTGAAATCAGCGGGGACCATATCCACAACGGCGCGCGGAAATGAAGAAAGTGATTTATATTTTTTTTTAATTTGTCATCATGTCTTAGTGACACATTAATGTAAAGGAATAATTTAAAAATGGATTCGGAAATATGGACAATAAAAAAGGGAAGTTTGCCGAATATGCGGAGTTGAGGAATTCAGCTGAAACTAGGGACAGGCCTTCGCTCCATATCATTAAGTTTTGTTTTCCACAAGGTCTTATGTTTTTCAACAATACAAATAGCTACAACCAGAGATGCCAGCTGTCCCTCATCATCGGGGACAGTCCCTGAAATTAGCAGAAATTTTGACCAATTTACGGTATTCGCCCCGCATTGAGATTGAGTATTTTCTTATGTATTCTTTGCTAAAAATGCTCTGTCCCTGATGTTCTCACTTGAATGTCCCTGAAATGACATTTTGAATGTTGGCATCTCTGCAAAACTATACTACCATTTTATGTGTACAAAGTAACCAAATAAAAATAAACTTTATTGAATATCTGCCTTTTTATTAAAAAATCCATACTGGAATTTATTGTTTAACAAGGAGCTTAATCTTCATAAAATTACAGATAACATCATATAACTGGATTCCGTCCTGTAAAACATTAAGAACATAGCTCGGTGGGCTCTAGACCAAGCCAATAGAAAGCTTCAGCTAGGTGGTATTTTATCCAAGCACATAAATTATTGAAGATCACATGCTAAAGCCAGTCCCTTCCAGCATGTATAAACATCAACAAAACAACAGATGTAGACATTAAATAAAACAGGAAAAGTACATATAGAGCTATAGTCTCCCAAATTACGTTTTTACTAATAATTCTCTATTTCATGCATTCGTGCCCAGTGTCATTTCCATCCTTTGCATTTGAATTAGGGAGAGTTTAGCTCTACCCATGGAGGTATAATCAGATTATACCTCCATGCTACCGAACATGTGGATAAACGTGGTCCCAAAAAGCTGATCTAATGAACCTAATTGGTCTCATTATCTACAACAGCGATCGTATATGGATACAATGGTACTTTCAGTTTCCACTGTAAAATAAATTTGTGCTTCAGATATTGGTCTGAAAATCTCATGTGACGGGATGTCCATTTCTATAGTGCGAAACGCGTTCAAAAGTTTCAGATGTCTCCCCATGTTAGATAGTTAAACTGCATGTTGGTCCTCCCTTGTGACGGAATACAAGTCCCTTCCATCCCAAACATTGGTTCCGTCTAACCTGAACCCGGTCAAAACGTACCCAAGGTAACACGTACCTCAGTCAAATCGTACTCATAATGCAACTTACTGGGTCGGATTCTGATTTGGTAGCAAAATGTCGCCAAAATTAATTAATGTTGTTGCATTTAGGCGCACAATGAAAGAAAATCCCTAACATTGCAGAGTTTATATATGTGTACACGCACAACCATGTGGACACGAAGGTTTTGGTTCAAGTTCTAAGCGACGGGGATGGAAGTGTTCATAATATTATTTAAATATTGAATATCTTCTAAACTATTACAGATAGAGGTACCACTCTAAGTTCAGTTCACAGGTTTGCACTGAAGGTACATGCAATGAACCACAAAAAACAAAAGTTGTAGAATTTATTTTATGCTAATTAGGGACACTTGAAAAGTTGGAACTACCGTGTTAGTTTACATTTGTATGCAAACTGGGACAAATAATTTACCATATTTCTTATTCTTCAAAGATTCGGCATGGAGGGGGATTCGCATTGATAATAGCAAAAAGGCTACACATTACTTTGTGCTATTAATGATAACAACAACTATGGAGATTTTGGGACGGAGTATCTATCAGGCCCGTCAGACAGTAGCCAGGTAGCAGTAATCCCATTGTGGTTGGTGTATAATTAGTGGTTAATGACTTCACGCCCAGCTGCCGCGGCATGTCTTTGATTTCAGTCGCGCTGCATGGGTTGCTGCAAGCTCACCAACATGTGAGCTATGGCTCCACATGGCATAAACAGACAGCCGTTTATGGTCAGAAAATTCAGCAGACAAAAACTGGAAAACTTGGAAGGGTTTTGTAAGTTGTGAGATCTTAGAACAAGCTCCAACGTTTTAACCTTGATTGATGGAAACTAAACATCTTTACCACCCGGCCTGTCGTTTGTTGGATATAGGTACCAGCATGCGAAAAGTGATGAGCAAACCAAAACGAAGTCAATAATGGACCAATTTAAGGTAGCGGAGGGGATTGAGCTATAACGGCAAAATCGTGACCCGACAGAAAATGAGTTTTTTCCATTTCCGTAAAGTTTGGCACTTTAACTTTCTTGTCACCAAACATGAATACTAAAAAAGCAAAATTTATGTGATAAAAAAAGGGAAAAAACATGACCATGTTTTAGCTAGCTGCAGCATGAGCATGTCTGTTTACAAATGTATACTAATTAGTCCGCCAAAGTTTGGATAGCAGTCGGCTGCTTTCCACAGGACCGTTGCAACGACAAGCGACCAACTGTGACATTTTGAGGTGCGCTGCTACCAATTCTTGTATAAACTGCTTGACAAGATTAGGATTGATTAATTGGTTTGTTGTGGTGATCAAATGGCCATGTAGATAATTAAATCGATGGGCTCATGTTTTCCTTCTCAGAGTGTGATAAAAATAATTTAAAAAATAAGGGACGATAAAAGGGGGCGATTGTCAAAACGGCACCTGGCGATGGACGTGAGCCTCAGTGTGTTTTCAATGAAGGCGATTTCAACCTATGCGTAAATCGTTACTCAGAATCATAGCATTGTATACATTATAAAAGCTTATAACCCTTTCTACAGTCTTGCCCTATCCAAGACCAATTTGCTTTTAATGTTTACTGGCAAAAAAGACACATGACGATCGAGGAATCCTAACACTGGACCACTTGGCTATAAATATGCCGTAAACTATAAAGGCGGGGATTCGATGCAGCGTAAATAATTATATCTGCCTTCAATAATTATATGTGCCTTTACCTGAATGTGAAACGGTGAATAGCATTAAATGTTAACCTTGAAGTAAATTTATACGAAGCACACGCCTCCACTAAAACTGGTATCGTCTGTAGCGCTATCGCATTTTGTGGAACTGGAATACTGGCACATTGCACACGCACGGACTTGCCCACTTCATACGGGGGTGTTTCGAAGTACACTGAGCGAGGGGACAGAAAAAAAAAGCTTTAAAAAATTGACCATCAGGGGGATAAAATAATCAGATTACTGTTTTAAATGACTGCGAAAAGCGACTCTGCACTCTGCTTTTAGCTGGTTGATCGGTCATATAAAATTATTTTGTCGCACTGTGCGCGGCATGTTCCGATACCACTCGCCCGCACTCACCCATCAGGAAGTTTCGGTTGTGTGTCTCGATCAGTTTATTGCAGTTCAAGGGTGAGCCAACTATCTTTCAGTGGGCTAGTTATCTCCACAAAATAAAAAATATGTTACATGAGTGGCAAGGTTTCGAATGGCAGGCAATACGCGAGAAAAACGTGGCAAAGTGAATGACATTTTTATCACAAGGAAGGCGCTAATATGTGGAGGAACCAATGAAATAGGCTTGGCGTATTCTATTGTGCTCCAGGCAACAAAAAACAAAAACAAAAAAACAAAACAAAAAAAAAAAAACCGCACAGGCCAAGGCCACGAAGAACACACTCCCTCACGATGCCCATCCCTTTCTCAATTTTGTGGGAATTGGAAACTTTCTTGACTGCCAGACAGACTCGCTCTGCGTAATTGTTAAGCTGTGATGGCCCGCTCTATTAAAACATGCTCATCCTGATCAGAAAGCTCGTAGCCTCCGGTGCCCTTCGCCCCTGTCAGGGCTCACAATGCATGATTTTGGTGAGCTTTTATTTGTGTTAACAAAACTTTGCATCGCAGCGCTGAAACATCACCGTTTCAGACATGTTTAACTGGGGCCTAAATAATATTTTGAAATAAGCCTACCTGAAGTGTCTTCTTAGTATGTGCCTTATATCGGCCGCCTAGTGCAGGAGCTACCTATTACGAAGGGATTATTGACAATCTTACAAACGCTTCCACACTGGAGAAAGAAATTATAATACTGGGTGATTTAAATTTCAACTACAAATGGGATGAGACTTTACATAAAAATCCCATTCAGTACATTGAACAATTGTTTAGTTTAAATCAATTGATTACGGAGCCGACTCGCGTTACTCTATCGTCATCCACCTTGATTGATGTAATACTTACTAGTATGCCAGATAAGCACTTGTGTTCAGGGGTTAAGAAAGTTACTCTGAGTGATCATTTCTTAATTCATACGTCTCTTGAGTTCTCACTTGGTAAACCAGAACATAAATATGTAACTTTTCGTGACTACAAGAAATTTTGCACAGACAATTTCATTACAGCTCTGGAGAATTCCGATATTTTAAGCGGCATATCAAGTATTGACAATGTTGATACTGCTTGGGAAGTGTGGAAGAATGAAATTCTGCGTATTTTTGAATTGCATGCTCCTCTAAAAAAGTTACGCTTACAAAATAGACGCAATCCGTGGGTAAATGGTGAAATTACGTATCTAATGTACAAACGTGAGCATTTACATGAGAAAGCTGTTTCAGAAAATTCAGCCATATTGTGGTCCGAGTTTGCCTGCGTAGACAGACCCTTCTCACCGCGGTCCGACTGAGGGCGAAAAAAACATAACCCCGCTCGAAGGGTCTGCCGAGGACCTGCATTAATCCGTTTCACAGGGCAATAAAACTGGTCATAAAACTTAGGTGCGAAGATTTCTGATATAGTCCGCCGTCAATAGAAATCCACAATATGAATAGCGCGGCGGTATTGGTCTGTCTACGAAGGCAAGGTCCGAGTACAAAACGACCAGAAATACTGTGACAAGGTTGGTACGCAAAGCTAAACAAGAGTATTTTAATGGCATTGCTGGTGAAGTGAACAAGAAGCCCAAAAAATTCTGGAATGCCATCCGTAGTGTTTTTCCGGGTAAGAAATCAAAACTTTCTGTCAACAGTGATATAAGCGCTGACGATTTCAACAAATATTTTACCTTCATAGGTCACCAAGTCTCATCTAAGTACGCCTCTGGAAATGAATTGCCATGGAAAGGTCCAGAAAGTATTCATATGTTCAAGTTTCGACCAATTAATGTTTCTTCAATCGAACACTTATTAAGTGATCTTCCTAAAGCTAGTACGCTTGATTTATTTGGTTTTGACACAAAACTACTGGCAACTGGGGCTGCCTTAATTGGATCGTCCTTAGCTCATATATTTAATCTGTCTTTGATTTCGTCAAGCGTCCCAGTCGACTGGAAAAAAGCCTCTGTATGCCCTATTTATAAAGGTGCTGGCAATACGACCGATAAGACTAACTACCGACCTATTTCTATTACGTGCCATATCTCTAAGATTATGGAAAAACTTGTCCAATCCCAAATTCTTACATATTTAGAATTACATTCCTCCATCTCACCAGATCAGTCAGCGTATATAAAGAGGCACTCGACACAAACTTCCTTGCACAAGGTTATTGATGATTGGTTACACAACATTAACGACGGTTTAATTACTGGTGTATGCTCACTTGATCTACAGAAATGCTTTGACTCCATCAGTCATAGTCTTCTCCTGATCAAGCTACGTAAGTATGGTATTAAAGATGCTGAATGCAGATGGTTTGAATCATACCTGACCGACAGATTGCAACAGGTAAAATGTAATGGCAAGGTATCCACATTTCGTGAGGTAACAATCGGGGTTCCTCAAGGGTCCGTAATTGGCCCAATTTTGTTTATCCTTTATATCAATGACCTGACCCAATATGTTACCGAGGGCTGTTGTAATCTGTTCGCCAACGACACCCTTCTTTACACCTCAGCTAACAGTTTGAGTGAAGTTCAGTCTCGACTCCAGAATGACGTTTCTAGCGTTGAACAATGGTTTAAGGGAAACAAATTGTGCGCAAACCCTAGCAAGTCACATACATTGTTGATTGGTTCAGGTACACGTGGTCACTCTGACCTTCTTATCAATATGTATTGTGAGCCTGTCGCCCGAGTTAATTCTTTCAAGTATCTTGGTGTGGTTATCGACGATGAATTAAATTGGCAACATCATTTACTTCACTTGCAAAAGCAAGTCAATAGTAAACTGGCCATCCTTCGAAGACTTAGTTCTTTCTTACCTCGCAGCGTTCTAATTCGGATTTATAAATCTTACATCGAGCCTAACTTAGATTATGCTGATACCGTCTGGGCCTCCTGTAGTACTAGGGGCGCCTTATCATTACAACGGCTTCAAAATTATGCCGCCCGCATTATTTTTGGGAATTTTGACTTTATAAATACCAGAGGCGTGGACCTGGTCAGACAACTCAACTGGCAAGTTTCAGAAGACCGGCGTAAATTTCACACAGCTTGCCTTATGTTCAAATGTGTCAATGGTCTTGCACCTGATTATTTGTCTGACCAGGTGACGCTTGTATCTGATGTTGCCTCATACAATACTAGACGTTCCTGTTCATTAGATGTTGTTGTTCCTGCAGTGAACAAGGCAATTTTTAAACGTCCAGAGAACAATCTTAACGTTTGGACCATGTATAGTTTTAACTTTTAATGGGCTTTCGTATTTTAACATTGAATTTTCACATTATAGGTTATGGTTTTATGTGCTTTAATTTTACGTATGTCGTGTATCTGATCATGTTTCTTTTATGTACCACTTTTCATACTATGTATATTTTTGTACATGATTTTACTGGGCCCGATTGAAAAACAGCATTTCTGCTGAATCGGATTCCCAGAATAAATATATTCAATTATTATTATTATTATTAATATCTATAACAAAAATATTTCTGATAAGTATATAGTTATCTGGGCCTATATTCAAACAGGGATTTTCCACATCCCTTATACAACGATGCATTGCAACAAAATATGAGGGTGGGAAAGGGTTTTCCCGTACTGGCGTACTGGAAGCCCTCTTATTTTACGTACTTCGTACTATCCAAAATTTTGAAAGATTTTTATTTTCCGTACTGCGTACTCCAGAAAAATAATTACCTGTACCAGTGTACTGAGACCCGACACCCCCCCCCCACCCCCCTTCAAATATCTGCCCCCATGCACTCACTGTGAGCACTTTAGTATATTGGTAACAAGATGCAACAGGTTTTGGGTGGCTGCCGTGTATTTACATAGATATTTACTGCTAATTAAGCTCATTAGACTCATACAAAAACTATCTACAAGGGCAACATGGAATATCAAGCGTATTACACATTTTTTTCTTAACAAAGACACATCTATATAATTATGTTAACATCAGACACAGGTTCATGTGGAACGATGTCGGGAGATCGGCTCCTTTTGCTCATTGTTTTCTGATGTTGGCTTTTATACAATGATAACATTTACGCCGAAGCACTACCTATTTTTCGCCACAGGTACTATGAAACAATGAGATGGTAATATACAATGACTAACAAGATGAAAATATATGCAGCCGCTAAAACTGACCAAGGACATAGTATTTGTAATAGACAATATACATATCCAGTAGAAGTCCAACTCCAAGAGCTGCCAACACTGGAAAGTCGGAACCCTGGACAAGGTGGGGGCAAGCGTCTCTAGGGCCGTCCGGCGTGTGTCTTTTTTTCAACTCCCGCACTTTTTTTGTCATGCATTACCCCTTGAATGAGACAAACCCATATTTTGAATGTTACATGCTTTATTTCATGTATAATTACGGACGTTTTTCTAATGTTAAATGTACTGTCGTGAGCGACCACGACTGGAAAAATTTGGCGAAACACACTGCAAACTACCACTTTTTCAGGAGACTCCAAAGTGTCAAACAGTGACAAACCCTGATGTTTTGCCATCATATACGACGAAAATGTAACTGTCATTCATTCAAGTATCGTAATTCCCCTGTGTTTCAAACTTTGTTTCAAATAATCGGGATTGATTTGAAGTGCATCGCAACTTGGAGCATGCCAGGTTCTCTTTTGGCGTTGAAGTTTAACTGGCCGGCACCTTGTGCATGCGGTGCCGCCTACTACCGAGCCTTTGTTTTGCACAAAAATAACTGAAAGGTCGCAAAATTATTCTAAATACATTACTTACTATCTTGACCTTAATCTGCATGCTCAGTTATGTCAGGTTCATTGTTAGAATTTCATAAGAAATCAATTAAAATACGCCCCTGGTATCTCGCAAGCCCGCCTGCAAGGGCACGCTTGAATCCCCCATTTTTAATTTAAGTAAAAGCAAGTATGGTACATATACTTGTCCTAAAGTTCTAAAGATATAAGCAAGCTAATTTCATGCCGTCGTCGAACATACTCGCGCTTGAACATTCTAGTATTTCTACACTATACAGTATACATGCAGACCCAGGCCTGCGTTGTTCGTGCTAGTTAAGAAAAGTTTAACTGCACGATTATTTTCTTTTCTTTTTTGTCATTAATAAAGTTATGTAAAGGAGTTAAGACTTGTTACTTATATTGTTATAGCCCACAAAGACAGGTTCCTGAATGCCTGCTTCGTTTACCTGAGTATCAGACCCTATCATTCTTGCTACACATTGCTACGATCAAGGAAGCTACGATGTCGCTTATCTGCGGCAATTGTGATTTGGACCATGCAAATTTGCGCGGTGGTCCAAATCCCAATCGCCATAGATAAGAGACCGCGTAGCAAGATAAGGTCTAATACTCAAGGTAGGCTAAGTGCTTCGCAGACCCAAAGGTCTTGACTCTTGGACTATGTGGCGTCAAAGGTACAGCCTACGTCTAATGTTAAATAGCCCGAATGTCCACTCAGCACGCTTTAAGAGAGAGAGAGAGAGAGAGAGAGAGAGAGAGGAGAGAGAGAGAGAGAGAGAGAGAGAGAGAGAGAGAGAGAGAGAGAGAGAGAGAGAGAGAAGACTATCACATTTATTGCGTGAATCGATACTGGTTAAATCATAGCTTTTCCTGAAGCTCACAAGTGTGTCTTCAGCCAAAATGATCAACAGAAAAAACACGTGATCAGAGCTGCTAAGCTGTCCAACATATAAAACGGGTGCTCAAACTTCGCAAGCAATCAGGGCCAATGTGAATGGAAAACTTGACCAACTTTCAGGAAAACTCGATTTGTAAAAATTTACAATTAATACTAACTTCACCAGTTCACCAAATCCAATGTTAAACATTGTCAGACAAAGAAGCTCTGTGGACATTTAAAACACATTCCCACGTGTACGCCTATGTGCATGCAGACCAACATGCTATCTGCGCTCAGCTCGGAAATGACATGTACACGCGTATATAATGCTCGTTCAAATGTCCGATGGGTTGCGCGCAAAATACATTTCTGCTCCTTTACACGTGTATGTGATCTTTCCACTCTAAATCGGAAATAGACTGTATATGCTATATGCGCTCGATCAGCTCGGAAAACACATTCCCACGCCTGTGTGCATGTACATGCTGTTCAAGTTGCGCTCAGCGCGGAAATGACATGCACACGCGTATATAATGCTTGTTCAAATGTCCGATGGGTTGCGCGCAAAATACATTTCTACTCCAATAAGCGTGTATGTGATCTTTCAACTCAGCTCGCTGGTAACATATACACGCGCATGAGAGGAAATAACCTGTACACGCTTGAGCGCAGATAGCCAATTGACGCGCGTCAACCTGCGCGCAGACGGCAAAAAAGCTATATGAAAATAACGGGTCCAAGATGGTGCCCTTGGGGACTGCACACGTCACAGACGCCTTGGGGACATGAACCGGGAAACGAGTTATGCCTTATGTCAAGAAGACAACACGGAAGGGAGTCTGCACTCCATTGAGAGAAACCTCTGTGAGTGCAATTGGACACGAAAGCAATTTAGTGCCTTTGTGTTTCTGTGAAACCAGGCATATCGTTACAAACGTAAACTTCGCTGGGGGTAGAAGGCCTGCTTCGCAGACAAACATTGAAGTGGAAAGAAGGAAATTAATATTTTCCCTCTTAGTCCTCTTATCTCCATTTGCCAACCCGGGGAACTCCAGATTCACGTCGCCTAAACATGCCGTAGGATGTTTTGTGTATTGGGGTTGTGTCTCAAATGGCGCAAAGGACCTGAATGATCTTAGAAACCGAGACACACATCATGTCCAAATGTGAAGGGGATGGGGGGGGGGGGGGTGTCATTACGCTGGTGCAGGTAATTATTTTTCTAGAGTACGCAGTACGGAAAATACAAATCTTTCAAAATTTTGAATAGTACGAAGTACGTAAAATAAGAGGGCTTCCAGTACGCCAGTACGGGAAACCCCTTACCCACCCTCGACGAATGCTACTCGCATCATTTTATATCCATTGAAGAGGGTGGGAAAGGGGTTTCCCGTACTGGCGTACTGGGGCTTTTTATTTACCGTACTGCCGTACCGGAAGCTCTCTTATTTTATGTACTTCGTACTATCCAAAATTTTGAAAGATTTTTATTTTCCGTACTGCGTACTCTAGAAAAATAATTACCTGTACCAGCGTACTGAACCCCCCCTTACCCCCCTTCATTGAAAATGAAAGTGTCTGTTCCGCCATGTCTCACTTGAAACTAGGGAAGTATTATGGTGACATTGGAGGCTACTCGGATCACATAATTTACGGTACAGATATGTTAAATATTTACATTTTCTTTGATATTTGATGCCATGCTAAAACATGGGTTTGATCCCACAGGTTTTTTCTCAATATCTCTATGTACCCTATTCCTTAAAGTAAGAGAAAGTCACCGAGTGACTGACAACTATAGGGGCCTTGCTCTCGGCACTATCTACGGTAAAGTGTTTCATTGGATCATTTTGCAAGACAATTTTGAAATATCAAACTCCTCTGAACTACAATTTGGATTCAAACCGGAATATTCTACCACCCATGCATGCAGTGCTCATTTGTTTTGAATGAATGTATTCATTATTACAACTCCCATGGGTCAAATGTACGACTGGTATTTTAGGATGCCACTAAAGCCTTTGACATGGTTTAATGTGTCAAATTATTTTCACTGCTTTTTAAAAGATGTGTATGTCCCATAATAGCCAGACTACTTTTGAACATAATTTAGATCAAAGAATATATGTTTTATGGAGAAATAATGCATCACAGCCTTTCAAATTTTATAACGGTGTAAAACAAGGCGTGTGTCATATCACCCGTTCTGTTTGAAGTTTATTTGGATGAACTTGTGTTAAGATTAAAATGTCTGTTTTTGGATGCTATGTAGGACACTTTTTTTTTCAGGTGCCGTAGGTAATGCCGATGACATAGTACTTCTTGCACCTTCTCTACATACTATGTTCGAAATGTTAAATATTTGTCAACAGTGTGCCAAAGAATATAATGTCATATTCGATCCAGAAAAGTCCAAACATTTGTACCTTAAAGAGAGTGAACAATTTGTCAGTTTGTATCTTCATAATATCCCTATATGCAAAGTACTATCTAGGAAATGTTATTGGTTTACATGCATGACACAAAAACATAAAGGAAATCTATTCAAAAGTTTCAGTCGGAAGTGAACACTCTCATCGCACAATTTGGTAATGCATCTCCTGAAACAATATACAAATTTTCAGACCATATACCGCTGTACGGAAGCCAGTTGTGGGACTTCTCACCCAAAGCTGTAGATTTGTTTTATACAGCCTGGCCAAAAGCAATACGCTTTATCTGAAAAATACCATATACCAGCCATAGTAACTTACTCCCATACATTTGCGAGGATTCACCTGTAGAGGTTCAAATTCATGCAAGATTTATTAGATTTATTCGTAAAATGCTAAATAACACAAATCCCCTTTACACACGTTTGGTATCGTTGCTCTTGATGGCAGTCGTTCCTCTGCATGTTACTCTATTAATATATTTTTAAGAAAGCACAATAAATATATCTTTATAATTGCAGCCTGACCCATTACATCACCAAACTGTATGTATCCAACAGTCCCCTTTTCTCCCAAGTTGATAACCAGACCGCGCATCCCTCATTCGAGAATTATGCCAAGCCAGAGACGGAAAATTCCGTACCATTTTATTGTGCCAAGAACTTTTAGACGCAATAGATACGTGTACTGTATGGATTTAACCTAAGATTTGTTATCATTATGTGGATATCCGAATTCTGTATGTTTGTGTGCTTGCTTGCTTGTTTTTTTTTTTTTTTGCTTTGTTTTTGTTGTTGTTGTTTTTTTACTTATGTACTTCGTGTACGAATAACGAATTATGTATGTATATATATATATGTATATATACGCATATATATATATATATATATATATATGTTTGGATGAAAGTGTCAGGAAGCCATCGAGTCTTTGCCAGAATGAACAGATTCACCAGAACATAACCAACTTTGTTTTCTACCTGGCCACCAGATGGCCCTACGGTCTGCATGTTGCCATGTCTGGTTGTACCTTTCCCGGAACGGTGTTCAGAATTTGCTTTCCACATGTCCTCAGGTTATTGAGATGTACGATGCTGAAAATCACAGTTTTAAGTCTCCTTTCAATTAGTTTGGTCGACCAAAACTGCATAAATAATCTGAGCAAATCGCCTACATTATTAAGACTGCCATGAAGTATTGTTATAGTGGTCAATCAATTTACACAAAGATAAAAACAGTCACAGTCGGGGGGTATGAAGACTCATGGTACACCAGAATCATACAGGTTATAGAAAAGCAATAATACATTTTCTGATTTTTTTTTGTTCATCTTGAATGTAAACTGTTTGCTGTCTGGCATCGTAATACGATTGAATGAAAAAAAAAAAGAAAAGAAAAAAAGAAAAAACAAACAAACTTTGCAGTAGTATCCAAGCATACTAATGAAATAAATGCATCCACGTCAGCGCCATTTTCAACGATAAAGCAAATCCTTTGTGCCCACAACTTGGTTTTTCTTGCCAATGGTTACAATAGTTGAACGGCAAAAAAAGTTCAAAAATTGAAACAATATCATGAAGCTCTGCAACCAATCATTTTACCAGATGCATGCAGTAATTCAGAGTGAACGCAGAAGTGAATCAAGTCAAATATTAACGTCAATCGCTATATTGGATTTCTTTGCCACCCAGCCAAAATAGCATGCACAATCAACATTTGCTACAAGGGCAAGATGGATCAATGAAAATGATAACAAGGGCAAAACAGATGGAAGAAGATCCGTTATACCCGGTCTCTTTTGCCCAGCACAGGCATTATGAGTGAAATTTGTTGTTAGAATTAGTTAGTGTTCAATTCTGAATCATGCAAAAAATCCTTAGGTACAAACACAATGCCTCCTTGTGAATCGAATTCTAATTATTTTACATATCAAAATCGCCTAATGAAAAAGTATATGGTAACGTGTCTGATAAAATTTCAATGTAGAAAGGTGGCTAAAATGATTTTAGTGCTTAACTTAAATCACACCCATTAAGTGCTTTCATTTGTATTGCGCCTTTAGCCTGGTAGTCTCTTTCTTTTAGTAACATATAAAAAATGAATAAAATACCATATATTAAAATACGGTTTTGCCCACACCCCCTCTTATTGGATCAGGCGATTTAAACATATCATTTGTTACAATATACGGACATATTTTTTCAAATACCCGTGATACTCAAAGAATATATATGAAGTTAACGCTGATGTACCCAATAGTCAATAAACCAGTTCCAAATTACTTGCAATCTGTACTTCCAAACATAATGGCAGCCGAACGTATATTCAGAGATGTATAGCTTTCGGAAATAGATATGCGTCCATCTTACAAACCGGACTGCGCATGGACAGCAACCAGCTGAACTCCCATCTTTTTGTAATTGGTATTAACTCTTTAAGTGCCAAATTTTGGACAGAGTAAACAGCTTTACTCGGCGCTCATTGGGCGCATTACCCAATGCGCGCCGAGAAGAGCTGTTGACCTGGGGTATTTTCTATGGAACTAGAGGCATGCTGGCACTTGAGTGAAAGGTCTTTTTACAAGTAATAAGAATCTTAGATCCTAATGATAATTCAGACTAGTTTCACTTTAGTAGATTGACTTTAGACGTGATTGGCACTGAAAGAGTTGAAAGGAGCCCAATCTGCAAGTGTGCTGCACTATGTGAGGATGCGTAGCACCACTTTTTCGTTTGTCCGCTGTATGTTGTTTTATGCTCCAAACTCCATATACAGTTGTTTCGAAATATGCTCCATTTTTTGTGCACATTAGGCCTATATGCGGCTCACCTGACTATTCACTTTTAGAAAACTTCCATTGGGGGGGGGGGGGGGGGGACGGTACAAGATAATGCTGTTCTCTCTTATCAATTTACACAAACAGGTATTAGTTGATAAGACGCAGTCTGTTTAGATCATCTTAGGATACCCTTGCAGGCAACAAGAACGATACGGATAAACAAATCTTTTTTTGATCTGTAGAATGCTTCTCTGTCTGTCTTCAAGTGGTCATCGTGAATGTTTTACTTTGTTTTGCTGTATAATTAATCAGGGACCTTTGGAGCCCGGCTGATCTAGCAATACTTGTGCGCTCTGTTAAGTCCGTTTTCTCGTTCTATTATTTCTGCAAGAGGGATTAATATAGGGGCTTGGCCCTTTTCCCAATAGGAGTTATTCATATTTAATTATATTAACTACAGACCTGCTCTGGTCCCCTCAGTTGCTAGGCAACAGAACTATACCTTCGCCATGATCAGAGCACTTTTACTAGTCATGTTACTTAGCTCTCCAGAAATAACACTTTTCTGACAAACAATTCTTTTTGCTTTTTCAAGTTGCTCTTTTTATCACGGAAACTCATTTGGCCCTGCTAAACACATGAATGTGCCCTCCTTCCTGTCAAGTTCCTTACTCCAGTCTAGGTGGCAGCACAGGATCCCAGTTAATATGAGTGTCTCCTATTGTTGTTAAACAATGTATGTTCTCTTTGCATTATTTCAAAAGAAAATATGCTTAAACCAAATAGGCTAGCCGCGTGACAGGACAGGGCCATCTCAGACATTTACTGCAGGATTTACTTCCTTCTTACTTTATTGTGATTATGCAGATTTTTAACATTTATCCGTGCCCGGGATCTTCATGTGATTTTGCAACTGTATCCACGTATAAGAGTGTATATTTGTTCGGTTTAACATTTAAAAACATTGTGTATACAGATTTTCTGTATCTGTGAAAAAATGTAATTCCAAGGCCTTCTATCATGGTCAGCAGGCTTCATAATTGTTTTTAGTGTATGTTGGAGCTCTGTGTGTCAGAAAAGGCTGATTAGATTTACTTCTGGTTGTTCCCGAGCCTTAAGAAAATAACAGCAGACGGACCTGACATAAGAAAAGTGACGTTGACCTTAATTTGTATGAGGTGCATAGCTGAAAAATAAATTTCCCCATAAGTTTCCATGTTTTTGCACCAAGTGTTTTGTTTTGCCTCTTTCTGAGTCGAATACTTTTTGTATTATATATGTATTGACCCCATGCAATTTTTCTCCATTAATTGCATTTGTTCAAAGCGGGTCCTGGTCATGGTTAAGGTGATGTCACAGACCCAGTCATCAGACTACCTTGGCGTGCTCAGCCGTGGACACAATAGTATAGCAGCTTTCCTTTGATAATTTCATTCAAAACTTTTGGAGAAAGCGCAACGATATACGAAGAAAAAAGCGCAAAAGATTAAGAGCGAAGAGCAGCTAGGGGGCCTATAAAAATGCAGCCGTTCGAAAAAAAAAATCGGTCGAGAGCGACCGGTAGTTTTGTATGCTGCCTGTCTCATTTTGCCATTGATATTCCGCATTCATACTTGTATTTGTGTCTTTTTGAGCACTTATCTTATACTCTGCAATGCATGAATTACAATTACCATGGTTCCCCCCCCCCCCCCCCCCATCGAAGAAGCAACAGCCATGACCAGACAGCTTTGTGAGATTAGGGATGGCTAATTGTAATCAATCCTGTCCTACAAAAACTGAATGTAGTGATATTATTAACTTTTTGTGCATCTTCTTAAATTGCTAATGTGCTGGATTATGTAAGAACAATTTGAACTTGTATAATGTTTATATTGTCAGTCTTTTTTCTGCTTTTCTTTGGCTTTTCTGTCACTTTTTATGTAGCCCTGTGTGGTTACACACATGTATTATTTGTACTCATATTATTGTACTATCTATGGAAGTACGAAGATATATATATATATATATATATATATATATATATATATATATATATATATATATATATATATATATATATATATATATATATATATATATATATATATATATATATATATACTTGTCTTGGGTGGTTTATGGACAATTATACACTGCGCACAAAAAAAAAACAAAAACAAAAAAAAAAAACAAAAAAAAAACATATCTGTAAACAATGGAATAGGTCCTACAGCCGGTTTGTGGGTCATGCCCATTGTCTGCGGGTCACTAATAATACTCAAACCGGACCGTGGGCAGTATATACCAAGCATAGCTTACCACAATTTCTGGGCATTTATAGCTTCCCATAATATCTGGGCAGATTTGCTAATTTGTACGTTTCTGAAACCCAATAGGTAGCGCATTGAATTTAAGGCAAACATGGTTTATGGGCATTTTTCAACTGCTGCTAAACCGAACAACTGCCCACAAGACGGTCTGAGGATTACAATTCTGCACATAAACCACCTAAGACCTAACTATAACTATAACTATAACTATATATATATATATATATATATATATATTATATATATATATATATATATATATATATATATATATATATATATATATATGTATATATAGAAAGTACAGAGGAAATCTGTTTTGCATGGCTACGATAGGCCTGTGTCCTGGTCGTTAATCTGTCTAAACCCCGTGGGGGGGGGGGGGAAGGGTACTCCCATGTAGGATTGTACTGGGTATATGGAGCGGAAAAGGCCCTGTTTTCATTACTCCCAGGATATTAGAAAAGCCCTGCCCCCCCAAAAAAAAGAGAAAAATAAAATAAAATAACTACACAGCTGGATTAGGATAGATGTAACAATTATGTGAGTGAACAGAATGTCTTATTCGTTTTTCAAACAAATGTATAGATCTTGGATATAGGCTGGAGATATACGATAGGCCTATAATTAGTAAGTTTTTTTTTGGGGGGGGGGTTGTGGGAAGTAAGAATATGCTAAAACTCGTTTAAAATTGGAATGTTGGTCTCCAAAATGCACCAGGATGCATTGATGCAGCACTCCTTTCAACCTATCACAGGATTAAGAAAGGGTGAAGGATTAAAATAGGGTATTGACGGTTTAAAAATGTCCGAGGCATACACCCACCCTGATGTTGAGTATGTGTCCCCCCCCCCCCCCGTCACTGATGCAGGTGCTTTACAATTTAGTTGTAAAAATGCTTAAGTCATGTGATCTACAGTTACTTACTCCTTTTGAATTTCACTCAAGAAAATGATGATGGATGGATGGATAGATAGATAGATAGATAGATAGATAGATAGATAGATAGATAGATAGATGGGTGGATGGATGGATGGATGGACGGACGGACAGACAGACAGACAGACAGACAGACAGACAGACAGACAGACAGACAGACAGACAGATAGATAGATAGATAGATAGATAGATAGATAGATAGATAGATAGATAGATAGATAGATAGATAGATAGACACGTGTGTGTTGCTTGGTCGTGAGACTTTCCCTTTGCCAAAATCTGCTGCGACGGTGTTTGTGGACAGAACCTGTAAAACGGGACTCGGAGAGGCATGGCGTTTACAGACAGAACTTGGCTCAAGCGCTAACACTGGACACAGCATGGTGCATGCCTGTACATGTATGTATTTCACAATCTACTGTTTTTATCTGTTTCAAATTGTGAGATCGTTTCAGTCCCATCTATTAGGCCTACAGTATATGTATTTTATAATTATATAATTTATCTTTCTGGTGCCCCCGTGTCAAAGGGGTGGACTCCAAAGAAATATTATCATCATCATTGTGGTAGTAGGCAAGAGGGTAGTAGTTATAGTAGTAGTAGTAGTAGTAGTAGTAGTAGTAGTAGCGGTGGTGTTGGTAGTAGTAGTTGTAGTAGTAGTAATGAAAGTAAAATGGATGCTATTTTGTCACATTACTATGTCATAAGGCTATGTAGGAAACGTGCAATGTACATGTCTTACGCTTTATAGAGTTTTGCCCAATGAGTGGTGATCAGTATTTTTTAATTTTTGGTGCTGGGGACAAGAAACTTGTAATAAAGAATGATGTATATTGAAGGTTTTATCCTGACATACGTAAAAAAGTAAGCGTTAAATACCACCAGAGGAGTGATCCCGGGTAGTGATCATGTACGGCTGTGCTTAATACAGCATTAAAATTGCCTTTCGTACTGCATTATTGGTCATCTACTAGCATATGGAGTGTTTAGAGGGATATAGCCACATCAAAATGAGGGAACATACTGAAACTGTCCCATTAGAATGCTGGACAAATGTTACCCTGACAACATTTGCACATACGTTTTGGACTCTTTTGGGTAAAGACGAACTATAAATTTATGTGATTCAGCTATACATACCAAGGAACATTGCCTTATTGGTCCTCTACTAGCATATGGAGTGTTTAGAGGGATATAGCCACATCAAAATGAGGGAACATACTGAAACTGTCCCATTAGAATGCTGGACAAATGTTACCCTGACAACATTTGCACATACGCTTTGGACTCTTTTGGGTAAAGACGAACTATAAATTTATGTGATTCAGCTATACATACCAAGGAACATTGCCTTATTGGTCCTCTACTAGCATATGGAGTGTTTAGAGGGATATAGCCACATCAAAATGAGGGAACATACTGAAACTGTCCCATTAGAATGCTGGACAAATGTTACCCTGACAACATTTGCACATACGCTTTGGACTCTTTTGGGTAAAGACGAACTATAAATTTATGTGATTCAGCTATACATACCAAGGAACATTGCCTTTGGTCGGGATTGACTTGTATTTGTTTCGTTAGGAGTACGGTTTGGATATGGTAATGACACTGTCTAATTAAGTGTATCCCAAGGGAAGATACAGCCTCCTGTATATCAAGAAAATACCACTGAAAGTCAGTATATCCCTAATTTTTCCATTAGCCAACGAAATGCTCCTTTTTTTTGGTATCTCGACAACCAGCCGTACTAGCCTTGACAGACCAGCAATGGTAACTGAAAGGGAAAGGCAGCTAGACATTCTGGCTGATAAAATTCTAGAGGCAAGGATACTATATTTACTCTTGTTTTCATTTTAATTTTTCTTGTAGAACCACATCATACATACTGGTATTTAGTATACACAGATCATCCTGTGCCCACAGACTCCAACCCACAGCTTCATACAAACTGGAGATTCTCCCTCCTGGAGCACTATTGAAACTGGAGATGTGACGGAGCGCAGCGACTGTGCTGGGGATGGGTGTGGGAGGGCAACGCGCCCTCCTGGGGTGAGAAAATTTTGAAGAAAAAAAAAAAGGAGTTAAAATGTTGTATTTTGATGATTTTTTTTTTGCCTCGTCCATCTTTTTATCTGGTCGGGAGAAAACATATTCTAAGCGGGAGAACGGGAGGTTTGGAAAAAGGGCAAAAAAATGGAAGATATCCCGCTGAAAACGGGAAGGGTTGGAGTCTCTGTTTGTCCCCTTCACTATCCTCGCCTGTATGCATCCTCTAGTTCGAGACTGTGTCCTCCTTTGACCCTTGGCCTGGGGGTCTCGGGTGGATACCGGCTCTCGGAGGATCCATACAGGCAAAGATAGTGAATTGGGCATAGCGTAACCTATGAATATTCAACTTCGTTTCTCTCCCCAATGATTTTTTCCACATGGACAACTTGCTACCAATCAAACTAACGTCGGTCAGGATCGTTGTAAATAGCCATAAAATACTGTGGAATTTACCCCGCTCTTTCGGTGCCCCTTGCAAAGGAGAAATTTCCTAATAAATTGTTATCAATTATTTCCATTATTACACCTTTCTCCACAGGTGATCTTGTACATCATACATATCATGTATCATGCATGCCATTTCAAGGACAAGATAACCAAAAGCTGTATTTGCAGCAGCAATACCTCACCCCGATCTGATATTTTGAACAGTTAAACCAGCTGAACTGCTATACTAAGCATGTATATGAAATATATAAGTATATAGATGCAAACACATTCATGTATGTCGAGACACTTAGTTTAATTTTCCGAAGAATCTACATCAAAACTATAAGTGTTCGAAAATAGATCGGAACACTCTGCCTTCACAATTTGAAAGCAAAATTAAAAATAAAGAGAATCGCTGATATCATACAGCTTTTTATGACAATTTGGCAATGATTTTGTATACCATTAATTGTGTTTTTGTTACTTGCTTTTTTATTTTGTCTTGTTTTGTTTTTTGTTTGTTTGTTTGTTTATTTGTTTTTTGTTTTGTTTTTGTTTGTTTTTTGGGTTTTTTATTTTTGTTTGTTTTTTGCTTTTGTTTGTTGTGGGGTCTTTAGTTCTTTTCTTTTTCGTTTTCCTTTTTGTTTTTAGAAAGTAAAAAAACCCATGAATGATCTTATTTGTACAGTGGTGTCAATTTGCTTGAGAGGGTGAAATTTTGCTATTGGCTTTACAAACAATACACAATACACTAAATGACAAATCATAAAAACACAAATTAAAAAGAACAAGGTAAGTTCAAAGAAAGAAAAATAATTAATATGCAATTCAGGTTGCACCCACCTACGTACAAAATAAAAAAGGAATCATCCTTCGTTTCTGGACACAATTGATCTAAATATGAAAATTCGGAAAAAAAATCATAATCCCGAGACTCCCCTGTCAATTTCTGTGTTATGTTTAAAATCAATTTTTGATTTGATTTATAGAAGAAATGTCTCTGTTTTTCTGGAAATTTTTGCAGCTTGTACAAAATTGAGTTTGTGGTCCTGGACAATGCATTCATCACAAAACTATTGTCCACGGAAGGTTTTGAGCGCCGTCTTTGCGTTTCTGGCTTTATGGCCAAAATTGTGGCCATTTATATTTGTGGCCTCGTCATATTTGGTCCAATTAAATTTGTAAACACGTGTAATTATTCAAATTTGAGCTAATCCCTGAGTTATATGTTACTTTTTCATTTTCAACTTGTGTCAGATTTTTGTGAACACGTGACTTGTATAGGTATCCTAAAATGCCACACTTTACTTGCAGATCAAAGAACTGTTTGAAAATCTTCACAGCTTTTGTGCTTTGAAAATATTTCCTCTCAAACATGTTTCCATTTTTCTGACTCAGGAGTAATAGATGACATACAGTTGATATCGATATTATTATGAATTCGCTCCTCCACAAATGTGAGAAAGTAAAATACAAAGTGTTGCCTGCAAGAACTAACATTTAACTTTATTTTCTTGCTCGTTAAAAGTAATAAATGCAATGGATAGCCCTGCTATCAGAAGAAAGACGGCCTTGTTAGGAACGTGATATTTGCAATCAATGCGGAATTTCACTTGAACATTCCGGAAGAAAAACAATCTGAGTCATATTTAGGACTTTATGAGAGAAATCAAAACAAAGTTCAAAAATAAACTTGTGCTTTATTACTTAATACATTGAGGACCCTTTGTTCTGTTTTATTACGACGGGGGTATCAGTTACCAGAATTGAGGAGGTTTTGCCACAAAATGCTTTTGTGTTCTAAATTACAAGCATCTATAAAGTCTACTGCAGGGTTTGGATCGGTGTTCCCTTGACATTATCACACACACAAAAAAAGACAATCAAAGTCCCGCAGTGAAAATGAAGTTGACTTACATAGCGCAGAAACAAATATATTGAAGAATGATTGCAACTCTGGTTAACTCTGGTTTCATGCAATACGACATAGTAATGATTTTTTCCCTTCACAAAATTATGTCTCATACATGTGAAGTCGCGCAGGTGGGCATTTCAGGGAGATACGAGGTTATGAACCACAATTTCAACTTTCAGGCAATGTCCAACCGGACAACGTGAAATTGATTTTGTTGACTGCAACGAAAACTTTGGCAATCTGCCAAATACACGTATCAGTGCAAAATAATGATGATAATAATAATAATAATAATAATAATAATAATAATAATAATAATAATAATAATAATAATAATAATAATAATAATAATAATAATAATAATAATAATAATAATAATAATAATAATAATAATTGAATATCTTTATTCTTGTACACCCAATCAGAGTAACCTCTGTTCTTCCCTGGGCACAGTAAACATATATACAGTATGTATACAAATTTTACAAATATATGACAGAAAGATGAAACTGAGCGACAAGCAGTTCAAAATTAAAAACATAAAAATCGTGTAAAGTAGTGAGCCTTATAATTGCGTTTAAAAGAAGGTAAATCGTCTGAACTGCGGGTAAAATCGTCCAGACTATAGCACCATTGTAAGCGAAAGACATCTTAAAAGAACTTTTTTTTTTTTACACCGGGGACTAAAACATCCATAGAATGGGTACTTCATTTATTATAAATATGAGAATCAGAACATCAAGTAAACTGATCACAGAGATAGTCCGGTGCAAGGTTATTGATACATTTATACAACAGGGTTGCGGTATGAAATTTCTACGTTGCTCCAATGTTTGCCATCCAAGATTAAAAACAAGATTAATTCCCCTTGTATTTTTAAAACCGAAGTTGTTACATATTATCCTGGAGGCGTAATATTGAAGTTTTTCAAGTCTATGAGATCCACCAGCACCAAAAATGTTCCACACAGTGTCTGCATAATCTAAGTTTGGCTGGATATCCACATGCAAGGTCCATTACAACAGCAGCAGAACAGTAAAATACAACATTCCCATTGTCAGAGTAACAGTTTATACAATTTCACAATATGCCCATGGGAACCCTGTGAAATTGTATTATATGAATTCACTTGGAGACGAAGTATCACAGACATATACATACATAACATAATAAACCTACATACTCACTTAACTACAACGCTTTGCAGAATGTCTCCGAACTACATGTGGAAGTTAAGCTTCAAAATTAGAAGAAACACAATCGTTTGGGGCTAAAATAAGGCTTTTGTGGAATTTTGGATCTATTTTGAAAAAAAAAATATTGAAGATAAGCTGACCAATCTTGTGCTGTTATGACTTCAATATGTGTACCTGCAAAACTTTATCAGGGATTTTTCATACAGGTATCAGCTTTTGCACGTAGGTGTTAAAAATGTAGGTAAATGTTTGTTTTGGAAAATTGTTAAGTTCGGGGAAGTCAATTTTATTACGCATTTAAAAAAGAATTGCAATTTCATGTTTTTTTTCTGATTTCATTTTTATTAGGCATTGAAAAAACTGTCATTTCTTAGAAAATGCTATACAATTTTTCCCTCACACGTTTATTGAATACATTAAGGGTATATTATGATTACCAGTGGTCCTTCCTGGCTTACAACTGCCATAGCAGCATACATCGGAAGAGGAACCGCTCCCAGTACGACCACCAAAACGACCGAAGCCCGCCCTATATTGTGTCGTCCACACGGACCCAGAAACAGGGTATAGGACAAGAATAGCCTACTGCAAGCATTAATTATGTCTGTGTGCCAACACAGACATTGCCTTACTTCTTTCTTTCTTTTTCTTTCTTTCTTTCTTTCTTTCTTTCTTTCTTTCTTTCTTTCTTTCTATCTCTCTCACTCTCTTCCTTCCTTCCTTCATTTCTTTCTATCCTTCTCACTCTTTCTTTCTTTCTTCCTTCCTTCATTTCTTTCTATCCTTCTCACTCTTTCTTTTTTCTTCCTTCCTTTCTTTTTTCTTTCTTTCTTCCTACCTCTCTCTCTCTCTCACTCTCGGTCTTTCTTTTCTCCCTCTTTACCAGCAATTTTGTCCCACCATTTTCTCGACACCATTACATTTGAAAACTCCAAACATGCCATTATTATAGTTTCAGACATGAAGTCACGTCTTTTTATAAGGATGGGTGATAATTTTAAAAATGATGCAAATAAGGGCCATCTAAAACTTAAAATCCTGAATATCTCCAAATTATTATAGGTGCAGGTAGCCAATCCAACTTCAATAATATGTTTGTAACACTGCGCATTTTTGCAATGTATATGTGACCTCTTAATGTCAAAGGTCAAGGTCATTTTGCCATTTAAGATATGCTTCTAGCCATAACTCAGTCAATTATTATCCAATTGGATCATTGTATTTGTGTCTTTTTGCCCAGAACCACTTCCTAGTAGTCATTACCCTAGTCCGCAGTCCGAACCCTTTACTCTCCATAAGCTAACCTGTCTCTGTCTAACTTATATACATATGGAATTACTATTGGCCGTATTGCACACGTTCCTCTGTAAAATTTGAACATAGGCTAATCAGCCCAAATAAATTAAAGGGTCTTCAGCGGGTAACTACTCAACATGTTTCGGAGCCTATAACCCGTACATGTCTCTCTGAGTAGCGGCTCCTTGTCTAAGCGATATATTCAGCAAAGACAACCCACATAATAATGAATAACTATGAACGTGGCAAATGATGGATTAGCTAAATACGTGAAGTTTTGCTTATAAATGCAGAGCTTCATTATGAAAGAAGAATACCTGTCAAACAAACCACAATTACTAAACTTGTATTATACAGGTTCAGAGAAGAACAATTTGACTTACCCCTGACCCAATATGCACCCTTTCTAGCTGGACAGCTTATCATACTTAAACCACCTGCCAGTGTATAACTGAAGTGGAAACAAGCTGGGGCATTATATTCAGTCCCAGTGATTGAAAAATAAAAAGTTGCAGCTAGACCACCTGTACAAACCAAGAGAAATCCTAACAAGGACTGCAACAATGGACATCCTGCACCACAAATGTAAAACAAACTCCATGATGACACCTACTCCTCAAACAATTAAGCTCTATTTCACTACCAACCCTGAGTTAATGTCTCAACGTAATGTGTCAGGTCTGTGACATTTGAGAAAATACTGTCAATTTTGAGTATTTTTTTTTTAATATTGAGTAAATGTGCATTTAGGCATGTCAGAAAAGAATGAAAGTCATGTTGAGCTCAAGTTGTAGATATTGTAACACTGCACATTTCTGTGACTTAATGTAACCTCTAAAGTAAAAGGTAAAGGTCGTTTGGAGCTTTGAAATGTGTATCCAGCCATACGTCTGTCCATTTCCATCCTATTTAAAAAATCATATTGGACCCAAACATAGGTATTGTAACACCGCATATTTTGTAATTTACATGTGACCTCTAAAGGTCAAAGGTCAAGATCATTTGGAGCTTTAAATTTTCATCCACCTATGACTCTGTGTCAATTTTCACCCAATGTTGAGCATGTTGGACCTAAATTGTAGGTATTGCAAAACTGCAAAGTTTGGTAATTTACATGTAACATGTAAAGGTCAAAGGTCAAGGTCATCTGGACCTTTGAAATTTTCATCCAGCCATAACTTTATGAGTTTTCATTCAGTTTTGACCACGTAGGACCCAAATTGTAGGTATTGCAACACTGCAAATAGCTTTGTAATTAACATGTAACCTCTAAACGTCAAAGGTCATGGTCCTTTTGACCTTTGAAAGTTTTCCAAATTGTAGGTATTCGAACACTGCTCATTTTTGTAATTTACATATGACCTCTAAAAGTCAAAGGTCGAGGTCATTTGGCCTTTTGAAAGTTTCATCTAACCATCACTTTGTCACTTTTTATCCAATTTTAATCACGTTGTTCTTTAATTGTAGGTATTGGAACACTGCACATTTTTGTAATACACCGGCCACATTAATGTATACCGGTCGTCCCCAACATTGTCACATCCCGCGTGAGCGTACATGTGTACCGGTTGTAAGTAACAATATCGGAAGGTCATTTGGCCCTTTGAAAGATTCATCTATGCCATCACTTGGTCAATTTTTATCCAATTTTAATTATGTTGTACTCTAATTGTAGGTATTGGAACACTGCACATTTTCTGGATTTACATGTGACCTGTAAAGGTCAAAGATCAAGATTATTATGACCTTTGAAATTTTCATCTAGCTGTAAGTTTCATCCAATTTCAGTCATGTCGGGCATAAATCGCAAGTATTGCAACACTGCACATTTTTGTAATGTATACGTGACCTCTGAAGGTCAAGGTCTTTGGACATTCAAATTTTCACTTAGCAATATTTACAACTTTGGAAGGCACACAGGCAGATTTGCTTTGAAGCAAATCTTCTTTCCTAGTTTCACCAGATTCTGTCGGCTGAGGCGACAACACCACAACGTAATGTACTCTATGAATGTTTTATGTTCTGACCCTTCAAATATTATAATTGGTGAATGCATGGTTGCAATTCACGCTGGCGACTGAAAACAATGTGAAATCAATGGACAAACATGTTTCAAAGCATGGATGTTCGTCTTCATTGTCTACGACCACGAGGATTACCATGTACGATCATCTGGATAAAGAACGCTCAGCCGGCGGCTACGTGACCGATTATAACATGCTTGCCATCTAAGAATTTAGTCCTCGGTTCCCCTATCTGCAAGGGACGCTGGCTCAGCGCATAAGAATTGGTATACAACATGTTCCCCTATCTGCAAGGGACACTGGCTCAGCGCATAAGAATTGGTATAAAGCATACTACCAAATTCCACATGTACTCAGAATCATAGAAGCATTATACGCACTGCATAATAACTCTCTGATGGGATGAAACAAATGATGACATGAGACAAACTTTTAAAAAAAAAATGTTTAATCGGTATACAATCAATTTAAAAGAACAGACATACCCGACCTAACATCTGCATCGCCACTTTAGGTTAAAAAACTGGACAGATATAATTTTAAAACTAGGAAAGATGATTTGCTGCATAGCAAATCCGTGTGTGTGTCTTCAAAGCATATTGGTATGTCAATGTACAACTATTCCATAACACAGGGGTAGAAGTTGGAATGGCGTCTCTGTCTTTTATTGCTTTGAAGTTATTTAAGATTTAAAATTTCTAATGGTGCTTTTTAGCAGAATTTAAATTGCTACAACTTTTATTTGTAATTCATTAGGTGCGCAATGGTCAACAACCCCCTACAAGAAGTTGGAATGACATCTCTATCTATTATAGTGTTAAAGATATTCAAGATTGAAAATTTCGAATACTGCTAATTAGCATAATTTAAATTGCTACAACTTTTGTTTTAGATTCATTACATGCGAAATTGTCCACAACCCCCTAGTAAAAGTTGAAATGACATCTCTAAATATAATAGTTTTGAAGATATTCAAGTTTTAAAATTTCAAATGCTGCTAATTAGCATAATTTAAATTGTGACATCTTTTGTTTTGAATTCATTGGATGCGCACTGATCAATAACTCCCTAGTAGAAGTAGGAATGACATCTCTATCTATTATACTTTTGAAGATATTAAAGATTTAAAATTTCAAATGCCCCTAATTTGCATAATTTTAAACATCTTCATTCCTCGGTATAAAACGGTCAAGCTTCTTGTATGGAGGTACAATCATGCCAAGTTTGGAGTTTCTATGTATAATAATGTCCGAGAAAAGTGTCGGACAAATTTGCTGGTAAAGAAAGAAAGAAAGAAAGAAAGAAAGAAAGAAAGAAAGAAAGAAAGAAAGAAAGAAAGAAAGAAAGAAAGAAAGAAAGAAAGAAAGAAAGAAAGAAAGAAAGAAAGAAAGAAAGAAAGAAAGAAAGAAAGAAAGAAAGAAAGAAAGAAAGAAAGAAAGAAAGAAAGAAAGAAAGAAAGAAAGAAAGAAAGAAAGAAAGAAAGAAAGAAAGAGTGTGTGTTGACACACATACTTTAAGTATTTGTTTTTGAAAAACACTTCTCACGGCGAAGTTGCAGGAATATGGGGGTCCGCTTTTACCGTGAAACACATGTACGTGTTTCAAAACATCTGCCTTTTCGTTTAAAATATTCATTAATGATTAAGGAATTCAAGAGATCTTTTTCTCTGGAATTGCCAACGGAAATACTTACGCGGACTGCTCTGAATTACACTATTCAAGGGTTAAAATTCATCTTCCTTAAGTACCAGCATGCCTGTTATTACATAGCCCAGATCAACAGCTTTCCTCGGCGCGCTTTGAATGCACCCAAAGCGCGCCGAGGAAAGCTGTTGGCCTGACAGAGTTATGAACTCGGAATTTTGGATATCATATATTGATGTCAAATATCTTAGACTAAGTTATAGATAACTAAAGTCTCGGATATCTTTAATCACTATATTTTACAATATTAAAGCTCCGCATACAAGAGGCAGAGAAAGTCCCGCAGTGTGTCAGCTGCAGCACGATATTGTGATTATCATTATTATCATTATCATCATCATCATCATCATCATCATGATTAATTGTAACATTATTATTATTATTATTATTATTATTATTATTATTATTATTATTATTATTATTATTATTATTATTATTATTATTATTATTATTATTATTATAAGCGTATTTAATTGTTTCTAATAACCCAATAAGTACATGTACAAAGTTGGGTGTTTTACGCAAGACACATATGAGTAAAAATTACTAATTGGCCTCCAACATTCCTCTACGATAAGGAATGTTTGAACCCAAATATTAAACATACATGCCGTCGCACAAAGTGTAGGGTAGAAGATTTAGAATATTTAGATCACATAACTGGACCTATAGAAATGGGCATAAAGAGATATGGCTAGAGTTACATCATGTCCTACAAATACAGAATTGTCAATGATATTAAACGCTGAATCCGTCAGACTAGGGAGTCACTGCATGAGACGGTGCTTCCTGAAAAATCAGCTTTGGTCTACAGGATTCGTCGGGTAAAAGGCTCCGAAACATATTGAGTAGTTACCCGCTGAAGACCCTTTAATTTATTTGGGCTAATACAGCCTATGTCAAAATTTTACAGAGGAACGTGTGCAATATGGACAATAGAACTTCTATGTATATAAGTTAGACAGGGACAGGTTAGCTTATGGAAAGTAAAGAGTTCCGACTGCGGAATAGGGTAATGACTACTAGGAAGTGGTTTTGGACAAAAAGGCAAAAATACAATAGAAGTGCAATGTCCAAAGTCAAGAACGTGTTTACTAAATTAACGTTGCTTCGTCTTCAAGCTGTCGTCTGTTGCGGCAAGGATACCCGTATTTGTTCAGCTTGGAATGAGGCGGAATCTGCAAAGACGAACAAACACAACTGGTAAAGCTCTCTGTGTGGCTAGAACAAGAAAATTGTAGTATTTCTACACGGTGCCTGGTATGGCTGTCTTCACATTGGACGTGGACATGTATCAAGAGTTTCTTTTGGTCAGGTATATGGTCACTCTTATAAAGACTGCAATGTTACTCAAAGCAAAAACAAAATCTTGTTTTCCAATATGTTTCCGACTGTCAAGCTAAACGTCCAGTGCATTTAATCTGCAGGCTTTGATATTTCAAAATTAAGGTGAGACAGAATAACTTGGTTACAAAATTTGAAATTTCAGTCGCCGTTCTTTAGAATAAGATTGAGTCTGAAATAGGAGGAGTCACGACATCGACGATATATGGCTTCTCATTTTGTGTAAATAAAGCGACTGTGTTGAGTTATAGTTTAGATATGTTTCCTTGACCGATTCTCTTCCTCTTTTTAATTAAATATCTTGCTGTATTTGTGGAGAGAGAGATATATTGAACGTGTCTTTTGCTCTTTTTAATTAAATATCTTGATGTATTTGTGAAGAGAAACATCCATTGTATGATGCCGTATGGTCGGTGAATGCGAGATGACTGGAACACAATGAGATGGCAGGAGATATCTTGGTTACTTCTTCTTTTACAGAACACACAGAAATATTTCCGTTTGTCGAAACAGTCTTCTTTATCATCTTTGTCTACCTGCGCTCTGTGGCAATAGTACTGATTTCCATGAAGAAAAAAATATCATTTTATCGTCCGATCACGCAGTCAAAATCGTAACAAAGCTACTCAATTTTAGGTTGCCTTCTTGAATGTTCTTTCCGTCTATTCTGTTTGACGCAGGCAAATTCTATTTGGATCTTTTTGCACATAGAATGCGAATTGAAATTACTAAACTTATGTAATTCAATGCTTGTGAAAAAGTTCGTACAAACTCACAAGACATCATTCAAAACAGATAAATATAGCAAACGATGCTGCGACTTCACGTCAGGCAGCACAAAACACTTCAACAAACCAATAAATGCACTGCGGTTGCTGAGTGCAGCATGGCATGCGGCACGGGAGCTGAAACACATAAAGACATGTGGCAGGGGAGCTGAAACACATAAAGACATGCGGCAGGGTAGCTGAAACACATAAGGATTTGCGGCAGGGTAGCTGAAACGCATAAAGACATGCGGCAGGGTAGCTGAAACACATAAAGACATGCGGCAGGGTAGCTGAAACACATAAAGATTTGCGGCAGGGTAGCTGAAAGACATAAAGACATACGGCATGGGAGTTGAAACACGTTAAGAATTGCGGTACGGGAGTTGAACAACACAGAATGAAATGTGCCACGACAGCTGAATAACACAGAATGACATGTTCCACGACAGCTGAATAACACAGAATGACATGTGGCACGACAGCTGAATAACACAGAATAACATGTTCCACGACAGCTGAATAACACAGAATGACATGTTCCACGACATCTGAATAACACAGAATGACATGTTCCACGACAGCTGAATAACGCAGAATGACATGTTCCACGAGAGCTGAATAACACAGAATGACATGTGCCACGACAGCTGAATAACACAGAATGACATGTGGCACGACAGCTGAATAACACAGAATGACACGTGGCATGACAGGTAAAAAGAAGGGGGGTAAGGGGGGGTTCGGTACGCTGGTACAGGTAATTATTTTTCTAGAGTACGCAGTACGGAAAATAAAAATCTTTCAAAATTTTGGATGGTACGAAGTACGTAAAACAAGAGGGCTTCCAGTACGCCAGTACGGTAAATAAAAAGCCCCAGTACGTCAGT
This sequence comes from Hermodice carunculata, assembly GCA_964020975.1. Lineage (NCBI taxonomy): Eukaryota > Metazoa > Annelida > Polychaeta > Eunicida > Amphinomidae > Hermodice > Hermodice carunculata. The sequence continues at coordinate 24,574,011 of OZ026623.1, forward strand.
ACGGGAACCCCCTTACCGACCCTCTAAAAACAGCATACATACAATATTCTCCGCGACAGCTCAACACGACATAAAGGTCTGCAGCAAGGCAACTGAACATCTACCCACCGTGCTTCCAACAAGACAAACAAACTTGTGTGCGAGGTCGGTTGGCAGTTTGAAAGAAGGACTAACATGTATTAAAACTAAAAAGGGTAGATTTGCAAGCAGATCTGTCTGCGCGTGGCAAAAGATTCTTGGTTTGAAATGTTCATGTTAAATAATTTACAGGTTTCATCATAGGGCACGCCGTTATTGAACACAGAAGCCTGACACTCGTATCACAATGTAATGTTGCAATGCTCACTTCATGTCAACTAGAGGAAATAACATGATGTTTATGTTGTTTGTTTAAAGACATTTCATTTCAATGCTGAAGTCGCTCTACCAGATAGCTGCCTGGGTTGCTATATTGGCAACTAACAAGATCAACACAGGGTCTTTTTATTACCATGTCATCAAGTATCCCTGATCTGCAGATAGAAGCTTTCTTGGCCCTGTTCATTGGTTTGGTGGTCAGTACATAATGTATACTGTCTCCTATTTGCACGTATACCCATTCAAGTATCATGAGTACGGTGTATACATCCATGGACCTACTATCAGATAATAGGTCCATGGCATATCTCTTGTGAACTAGTCAACAGTCACAATACCAATTGCATTGACACAAAAATAAACAGTTGGTAACTTTGAACTGGTAGCTATAGTGAATTCTGCTCTACAAGCTCATTGCAACCCTCCCTATCATAGACAGAGGTCACACACAGCAGGTGACCTGTCAAAGCAGGTAAATAAACAAAGGCGTTGATTCTTGTGGCAATGAAAATTTGGCAGCAAAGAGCAGATGACCTCTCGTTCAGTGACTGCAAGTACCATTGTATATGCAGTGCTTCTGTCTCTCACTGTGGTTATCCAAGAGTTCCAGGCTGCAACTGATCCGTGTCTGTTATCAGCGACCCTACTGTACATCTGATTCTCTGTTTACACACCTGAGTATAGCATGTCCCATCTTGGACTGCACACATAACACATGCACGTTACCACATGCGACAGTCTGCATCTTTCTTGCTATGGTGGACACAGGCTATTCAAGTATACGCATGCTTTTATCATATCTGTGTGCCAACACAGACATATTGCATTTCTAAGAATTCTTTCTTTCTTTCTTTCTAGGCAAATTTGTCCGACATTTCATTTGAAAACTTTTACGTAGAAACTCCACATTTGGCAGGATTATACTTCTACACATGAAGAGGTTCAATGGTTTTGAAAATTAGGCAAATGAGGGCCATTAGAAAATTAAAATCTTGAATATCTCCAAAACTATCAAAGGTCAAGGTTAATGCGACCTTTAAAATTTTCATGTAGCCATCATTTGGTCAATCCAATTTCAGTCATGTTGGGCTCAAATTGTAGGTATTGAAACATTGCATATTTTTGTAATTTACATGTGACCTTTAAAGGTCAAAGGCCAATGTCATTGGACTTGGAAAGTTTCATCCAGCCATAACAGTTTGAAGGCACATAGACAGATACGCTTTCAAACAAATCTTTTTTCCTAGTTTGTTTCTCTCTTTTCTCTTTACCAGCGACAATTTTCTCGGACGCTATAACATTTGAAAACTCCAAACTTGCTGTGATTATAGCTCCAGACACGAAGTCATTTCTTTTTATGAGGAGGGCTGATGCCTTTGAAAATTATGCAAATTAGCGCCATTTCAAAATTTAAATCTTTAATATCTCCAAAACTGTGATGGGTAATGGTAACCAATCCAATCTCTAAAGGTCAATTTGCCATTTGAAATTTTCTTCTAGCCACAACTCGGTCAAGTTGCATCCAATTTTAACCAAGTTGGACCTAAATGGTAGGTATTGCAGAACTGCATAGTTTTGTAATTTACATGTAACCCCTTAAGGTAAAAGGTCAAGGTCATTTGGCCCTTTCAAATTTTCTTCTAGCCATCATTTGGTAAATTTTCATCCAATCTTAATTATGTTGGACTCAAATTGTTGTTTTTGGAACACTGCACATTTTTTTTACTTTTCGTATGACCTCTAAAGGTCAAAGGTCAATGTCATTTTGCTATTTCAAATTTTCTTCAAGCCATAACTCAGACAATTTTTATCCAATTTAGATCATGTTGGCCTCAAATTGTAGATATTGTAAAACTGTATGTTTTTTGTAATTACATGTGACCTCTAAAGGTCAAAAGTCAAGGGTATTTGGCCCTTTGAAGTTTCATCTAGTCATAACTTGGTCAATTTTCGTCCAAGTTCAGTCATGTCGGGCCTAAATTGCAGGTATTGCAACACCGCACATTTTTGTGATTTACATGTGACCTCTCAAGGCCAAGGCCAAGGCCACTTGGAGACTGAAATTTTCATCTAGCCATATTTACAACTTTTGAAGGCACATTGACTGCTTTGAAGCAAATCTTCTTTTCTAGCCCCAGCTCATTTTTGTGTCGGCTTAAGCTAAAAACTTCAAATTTGGCATAAAAAATGTGTTTCTCTGTTTAAGAAGGATTCATCTTCAACTACTTGATCATCACACATTGTATGCAATCTGTTTTCAGCCTGTATCCCTCTATATCTCCCCGTTTCAATATTTAAAGGCAAAATGCCTGCTCTAACTTGGGCTAAAATGGACCTTTCACTGCGTGGTAAACAGCTCTTAACATATTCTTCCCTTTCTAGCACCTCCTTGAATTTCACATATGTACGGAGCTTTGGTTTTGATGGCAAACTATCTTTACATTCCTTTTGGAATAACAAACACAATTTTCTTGATTCAGCCTCTGTATCACAAAGCCCCCTTTGTTCATATATATCCACCATGTCAACAGAATCAAAAAAGGAGTTCCAATTCTGCACTCCAATTATTATTATTCTGCCTCAGATCCCACTCAAAAATATATTTTGTTAGTCTATCATTATCCATAGACACCAAGTAGTTCCAGTACATAAACATATTCAGGTATCTACGATACTTTGGCGTAATCCACCCAATATCTCCCTGTATGGCTAAAATGGTAACCTTATTGTGAACTCCAAGAAAATACCACATGGCACGATTTTGTATTTTGTTGCATTGCTCGTACCTACCAAAACCCCATACCTCCGAACAATAGTCCATAACGGGCACCACCCCAGAGTTATACATACAAGTATAGGTTCTAAAACACACATCCCTTAGTTTCTGAAACTTCGATATAATGGCACCTAGAGCACGGCCACCAGCTTCTGACAAAAACTTAGCAGTATTTTCCAGGTCAAGATATTCATCTAAGTAAACACCAAGATACTTGTACCGCTCAACTGTCTCAATCATTTTGTTATTCAGACTAAATCAGAACCCAGTGGCCAGCTTTCCCTTTTTTCGAAAGTGAATCACTTACGTTGTATCTATGTTGACTTTTAGCCTCCATTTACTACACCAGCGTTCAAAAATACTAAATGATTTTTTTTAGGATTTTCTGCAATTAATATTATATCGTCTGCATACATTAATCAGCTTGTAAGAAGAGTTGTTAGTGGTTATGAACATGATGCATTTTTAATCAAGGTATGAATGGTAATGACAGCAGCCTTGTGGTGAGTTTTTGATGCACGAAATTGAAAAAAAAAATAGGTTTGGCTAAAGTAGTGAACCAGTCTTCTACCTTCAATTGGTTTAAACATTTTAGAATTGGTTCATTATGTTCATTATAATTGCTACAAATCCCACAGTGCCCTGCCGTCTTGCCAAGCTTTGTTATTTTATTATGCTTGAACCCCAGGTAAGTATAGCACAATTTATATGAGGTAATATCAAGGAATTTTACAAGGTATTTTTTGTATTGAAGGGAAGAAAATGTCTTAACTTATTAACAAAGCCAATGTCTCTTGATATTTTGGAACTTATTTTAGTAATGTGATTATTCCAAGCCAGTTTGTCATCTGACGTAAGTCACGAGAAGTTGAAATTGTCCACACGCTCAAGTTATTTTATGAAGACCAATTTGGTTTTCGAAGTGGTCACTCAACAACACCAGAAGCTATTGATCTTGTAAGTAATTTACTGAAAGATATGGGTAAAGGCAAACATCCTCTATGTATTTTTCTCGATCTTTCTAAGGCCTTTGATACCATAAATCATGATATTTTAATTTGGAAACTGACTCAACTATTGCGGTATCAATGGAACACCTGTAAACCTCTTGCAGAATTATTCAATTACTCGTAAACAGTATGTAGGCATAGATGGTACTATTTCGGATACTACCTAAATGTAAACTGGGGTCCCACAAGGCTCTATTTATGGCCTACTTCTGTTTATTGTATACATAAATGATTTGTCAAATGCTAGTGAACTATCTAAATATATAATGTATGCTGATGAAAGTACTCATCATACATAACTAAATGCAAAGGATTAAAATTTCAGTACTATTATAAACAAAGAATTAAATCTCCTAAGTGAATGGCTTAAAGTTAAGGAGCTCTCTCTCTCTCTCTAAATGTTAGTAAATCAAAATGTATTATTTTTCATCATCGTTATAAATCATTATACAATTGATTGTCTGCTCTGAAAGGCCTCTTACAAGCCCATCGATGTGCTCTGAAAAATAAGGCTTCTCAAAATTGACTTCATCATTTTTTGGTTAAAGGCACTGGTGATCGCTAATCATACCGCGTAGCTTTGTCATGACCAGGGAGACGGAAATGTGCGACGGTGCATGTGGCTTCATTGTGCAGACAACGCCTGGTCTCATTAAGTGCCTGTTTACTTAGCAACATGTGCCACAATTATGATTAAAATGGCATTTAGCCCTGCACATGTGAAACCAACAAGCTGAAACCACATACATTATGTGCAAGATAACATTTAAAAAATCGATGTACTTGTAGTCTTTTTTCTTGTTTCCATTGTAACAGCTCATCAAACGGCACATCCTTTGTACGACGGTAATAAAGTCAGAGAGTCGTATATTCGATGTAACTAGTCTATCACTATTGCCTCTTTCATTGACAGTTTCACCTTGGACCGAATATTTCTACGAATCATGAGAGGGAGAGAGAGAGAGAGAGAGAGAGAGAGAGAGAGAGAGAGAGAGAGAGAGACAGACAGACAGACAGACAGAGAGTTTTGCTCAAAAACTCTTCTATCAATTCATACAAACTTGGTCAAGAGGGTCAAATTAAGAATGTAATTAAAAGAACCTTTTTTTGTTTGCTGCCTTTCTTATGTGATTTTTGAAGCTCAAGAAAAAAGTGTCAAGGTTTGTCGTTTTGAACACACAAAAATGAAAACTTTTCCATTTGAAGAAAAAAAACAAGAGACCTGTGTGAACAGCTCATGCTCAGCTGACCTAGAGATTCATCACACTTGTGTCTCTGTGAACTTGGGATAGGATTAAGGTCACCCATATACTAAGTCTGATATTTATGGAAGAACACACTAACATGTACAAGATCAAGGTCCCAATTCAAGTAGTTTTCAAGTTAAAGTGAACAGTGTTGCATTGTGGCCTCCGAAATGAGGTCAAGATCACTAATGTACTGTCTAAGCAAGACCTGCACAGAGAAACATTAATATGTGCAACATCAAGGTCCTAACTCAAAATAGATCTCAAATTATCACGTTAACAGTAAATTTCATGTCAGTTGTCCTGCGACCTTCAGAATGAGGTCAAGCTCATTCATGTACTGCTTGAGTGTGGCACTCAAAGTGAATCATAACCATAACAAACATTAAATTCCAGGCTGAAATAGTTCTCAAGTTATTATCTGAAGATTTAAATCCACCTTAGAGACCCTGTGACCTTAAGAATGAGGTCAAGGTCACCCACATACTGTGTAACTCAATCTGTCATGCTCTCAAGTATTCCTATGCAATTTTAAATCAATTGGCCGAGTGGTTTGGTCAAGATTTGGCCACAAAATGAACAAAAAAAATCATAAAAAATCCAAAAATCACTGTAGTGTGATCATTTGAATAAACTTAATAGAGACCCAGCCAATGTCCATCCCCACCAAGTCTGCGGTGAATGTGCAGAGTGGTTTTGGAGAAGTCAAAATCATGAATTACCATTGCAATCCCCATTCACTTACATAGTAATCAATAGGACTTTTTGCATTAACCGATATGAACTCAAATTGGAAAATTTATAAAATCAGAGATTCACAGTAACGCCATCCCGTGAAAAACGTTGGTTCGCCCTTCTACAGTGAACATTTTCAGTAAGTTTCAGCATAATCTGAGGGACGGTTTTGGAGAAGAAGTCAACAATAGCGAACACACACTTTTTTACATTAAAAAAAAAATGAAAAATCACAGCGCCGCCTGTTGAACAAATTAAGGTTTCATGGTCCCCAGAAGTATCTTTAAGCAATTTCGAAGCAATTGGCCAAGCGGTTTCCGAGAAGATTATTTTAAGATTTGGCCAAAAAATGAACAAAAAATAAATTCATAAAAAATCCAAAAATGACTAGACTGTGACCAATTTGAACAAATCTTCCAGAGACCCGACCAAGGTACATTCCTGACCACCACATAACCTCAGCTGAATGACAAGACAGCTGAACTAAAAATTGACTTCTTAAGTTGCAGTTTAAGATAAAATTTCACAAATTTTCAAACTTGTAGCTCACATACATTTGGAATAATCTTGTCACAAATTGTAAATGAGACCTCTTGACAAAAACGACACACGCACCTCAGAATAATGAACAAACTTCATTTTAACATGCGAGAAAACTACTTGTCTGTACAAATAAAATATATGTAGTTTTTACGACAAGAAACTAATAAATGGAGACACACTGACGCACACACTGAATAGGGAATTGCTCTGCACATTTCCAGATAGCTCCGATACATCAAGCCATTTTGGTCACGTAAGTATATTCTTAAAAATTCATTTATGTGAAAAATATAGACAACAGTACTGGAAAATATAAACTGTAGTGGAGCACGAGGCCGTCAGTAAAGGAGCCGGTAAATGGATGAGGTAGAGGCTGCTTCCCTGGGATATACTAAGCAGGAACACCGAGAGGTAGAGGCTGGTTCCCTGAGATATACCAAGCGGGAACAAGGAGAGGTAGAGGCTGGTTCACTGGGATACACTAAGGAGGGCTCTACCCTCCTTGGATATACCAAGCAGGAACAACGAGAGGTAGATGCTGGTTCCCTGGGATAGACCAAGCAGGAACAACGAGAGGTATCAAGTAGACCAGGATACTTTATGTGGGATAGTCATGTTTAAACTCGTATAATTTTAATTTTGGATATTTATACCGTGGATAGTCATTTTGCATGTTTGCCTAATTGAAATACAGATATACATGTAAATTTAAAAATTTGATTTATCGTTCATAGGAGGAACCTATAGCACAATCCTATGAATTTAAGATGGAACGGCACGGATACTATTTGCATAATTTTGAACCGTCTGACTATTCTAGGTAAGGCTCACAAGGTCATTACAGATGCAGTGTTCCCACCAATTTCCAAAGCTTTTACGATATCCGAGAAAAGTGCCGTACAGCGGAAATACATAAATAAATCAGGGAAGAAAGAAAATGAAAAAGAAAAAAGAAATATCGGGAAAACAGAATATCTGTGTTTGTAAAAAAAAAAAAAGAAAGAAAAGAAAGAAAGAAAGAAAGAAAGAAAGAAAGAACTTCAGGAATCACAGAATATCTGTGTTTGTGAATAGACATAATAACGTCATTAAACGAATATAATGTCAGCGCTTGCACTTAATTGGTCCGTGACATAACCAATAGAAAACAGAAACGGAAATCGTGCTTTATTTTCAGAATCGGTCAAAAAGTACATTCTATTCACACAAAGAAAACTGGAAGATTCCCTGACCACAGGCAGTAAGTGTACTCGACGGTTTATTCTTCAGAATGCGCTTCTGTGTTTTGTTCAAGTACTGTTCGATTGTTGCCGAGAAGAAAGGCACAAAATTTACTGTAAGGTGACCTAACTTTAAAGACACGGAGTAAGAAAGACAGCGCTCCCTGACTGTTCTCAACAGCTGTCAGCTTGTCACAACACAGAGTTTTTTGTCGGTCAGTCGGCCGCATAGAATCTTACTAATAAGGTAGGACGAATACATACGATTTTCTGATGTAGTTACAATGAAGCCAGCTCCATGCGTGATCAATTATTAAAATAACACAGGACATTTGATCATTGAAAAAAAAAATCAGATAGCCGTTTGAATCCTGCTGCACTTGATATTAACTGATCCTATCAGCAAGGAAATCGTGACCCAGCGGATCCTGACCACCAAAATAAAAAACGAAAAAACAAAAAAACAAAAAACAAAAACAAAAACACCCCCCCCCCCCCGATATAGCTCCTGGGTCATTATTCTGCCTTTTTTTTTTGATCAGTAATATTGCAGAAGAGTATAGATGCAACAATCATCATGGACATGAATACATCAGGCGAATCACGAGTAAAGCAAGCGAAAAGCCACGATTGTGCGCTGAAAACCTGCAAGTATAGGCACTCTGGCAACGTAAATTTAAAGTATAGGCTTCTATTTATCAGCAAAAAAAGGCTTCCAGCACGAATGTAAATGAATGAATAATTTTATTTAACTATAACCACTTACAAGTTTTTTCTTTGTTCGTAAAAGCAAGGTCAACAGGGCATCACCCCGCGCAGGTTCCCTCATGGGATGCTCATACCAATACACAGTAAGAAGTAGCGAAATCCTTTCCTCCGAGGCAGACCCACGCTCGCTGTTATGTGTCGTAGAAATGTCATGGAACTAGGTCAGCTTGGGAGGCAATCAAAATCAGTGCAATTCAAAGAAAAGTGTGTGAAAAAATTATGTTCTACCCATTCCTTGACCTTCCAAAATTGGCTTCGTCTTTTCATCCTCTCCTTTGAAAATTCAGCTTGGGTGTTTGTTTTTGAAAGGTTAGATTCGGAAAATAGATTTATACAAGGTCTATAAATACCGCACATAAACTTTTCCGGAATCTTTAGCAATTTTACTTGAAACTGTCGTGCTCCAGTGACGTTCGCTTTTTTTACGATTTTTGCAGTTATTTTTTTAGAAAAAAATCATTAAAAAATTCTCTGATAGCGCTGGGCCAACTGTTCGATACTACATAAGATTAAGGCATTCACGCATACCGACTTCCATTGAACCGTTCTTTTTTAAGAATGGGGGTTTGGTCCAGGTGGTATGTGCGTTTCCCATTTTTGGCCGGGTGACTGGTGCAGTTGGTATGTGCGTTTCCCGTTCTTGGCCAGGTGATTGGTGCCGAAGGTTGCTGGTTCGAGACCCGGCTGTTCCATGGTAACAAAACATAAGAACACCTGCACCTTAATTTGTCCAAGAGTGGCCATACGATTTTGTAAAAGAAATTTTACGTATTTATTCTGTAATGGTCAACTATTTCTCCAAAACAAAGGGTTGAATTCTCTCCAAACGTCGTAAAAAGTAGCTGAACTCTATCTCCACCAAACTTGCACAGCGGGCGTAGCACTGTTGTTTGTTGATTGTTGACGAAATGTCAACATTATGTAGTAATCGGTAAAAGCACACATTAGCATGATGGTTATCATAGGAATACCAGTGTACATGCATGTACAGGGTATATGTAATTTTTATCCAAAACTATGCTATATCCACTTCAACGTCTGTGGAGATGTATCATAGGTAGGTCTGTATCAAGGACATCCAATTGGTCACGCTCAAGTAATTGCATGTATTTTTTTTCTTTTTTCATTACGCGACAGCCTTAAAAAATCTCTACATGGCTTGGCGAATTTATTCGAAATTGCACGGGAATAATTCTCTGTTTCCCTGGACTATAACTTCTCCAACATGTGGTAATGTTTTTCCCCCAAACCGCATGCTGTATTCTCTTAGGATTTATAGGAATATGGCCTTAGTCGATTTTCACTTAACTTTTACAGCTAGCGGAGCAACTTTTTTTTGTTTGTTTGTTGTTTGTTTTGTTTTGTTTTGTTTTGTTTTTTGTTTTTGTTTTTTGTTTTACTTTGTTTTGGTTTTGGTTTTGGGGGGTGTTTTTTTGTTTTGTTTTTTTGTGTTTTATAATTGACAAATTTTCGAAATTATGCAATGTTCAATAAGAATACATGTCAAGATGGTTCATATTGGGATGCTGGTGTACACGCATATTTATGTACTTTTCTCCAAAAGCGTACACCATATTCATTTCAAATTTCGTTGGAATGTACCTGAAAGGGTTTTTTAAACAAAAATTGTTCTTTGAGTGGAAAATGGGAAACCCACACATCAACTGTACCAAATACCCATTCCTGAAAAGAATGGTTTAATGGAGGCCGGTATGCGTGAATGCCATAAACGACATGGCCCAGTTCATTGTACAGTTATAGCACTGTATTCCGAGTTGTCCCAGATCGGGGACTGTACATATGTACGTCCACTAGCATCAAAGGGGCAACAAAATTATATTTTGTTTTTGACAACGGAACTGCTGGGTCTTGAACCAGCAACCTTCAGCACCACGCACCTGGCCAAAAATAGCAAATGCACATATCGACTGTACCACATCTATGTCTGCAGATTGGGTATGTAGATCACTCATGACTCATGTCCATTAAGTGTCAGTTCAAAGTTGAGCTGAGTTCACATCAGTTCCTCTTATCTCAGTGAAAGATCACTATGTAGATCACTCATATCCATATAGTGTCAGTTCAAAGTTAAGCTGAGTTCACCTCTGCTCCTATTATCTCAGTTAAATGTGTTGTTGAAATTTAAGTTCGCTCAGCTCAGGTCGGAACTTACTTTTGGAGTACATGCGTCTCATATATTTATTTCATTATTTTTCATTTAACTGCAGCTTTTTGACCTTTGTTTCATATAAAGACGTAGGCACGACTATCGTCCATGATTGATATTTATTTTCATTTCTGATGAAAAAAAATCTTCAAAGTAGGTCATTATCCACCCGTTGTGGATGATTTTGGCCACCGAAAGGACGAATGTTTCTCTTAGTTTACGTTTAGAATTTTATAAACTTAATGGATAAATGTTCCTACAAGGTTTCGCCAGAAGCTTTTATTTCTTTTATTCCACATTTATTTATACTGTAACGTGGCTGAGGAAGAAAAAAACTTTGTGGCATTCAAACCAAGAAATCAAGAATTCACTTTATTGAAAATCTCGAAAAGTACATTGCTAAAACAAAAAACACACAAAATGTGAAAGAAAAGAAACAACCAAACAAAAAGTGTAGTGTAACAGTTCTGTACTAAACTGCTCTTACATGCACAGACTGATGTGGTCCTGTGAACTTTAGACTAATATCAAGGTCACCTTTGTTTAAGACCACCATCACTGTTGCTAACATGAACACATCCCTTGGCTGATTTTTCCGAAGTTTGATAATTTTTAAAAAAATCAGAAATCACAGCACCACCATGAGACGAATAAATCTGAAGAGAAACCAGCTTACCGTTTGGTAGGATATGTCAAGATGAGTGAAAACAAGCAAAAATTCCTCAAAAAGTGAAAAATAACCGGAGCACCACCAGTTGAACAAGGGCTATAGGTCCCCAGAAGTGCTGCTATACACTTTCACAGCAATTGGCCTGGTGGTTTTGAAGTATACATTTTAAAGATTTTGCCAAAAATAAAAATTTACAAAAATTTCGTAAAATTCCAAAAATCACTGGAGCATTACCATTTGACAAAATCGGTAAAGACTCACCCAAGGTACATCTCGCCAAGTTTGAAGTGAATCCGGTTGATGGTGTTAGAGAAGCTGAAAATGTGAATTTCCATTGTAATCCCCGTTGACGTACATGTTGATCAATAGGAATGCATATATTATTCGACAGGTATCCGGATTGAAAAAATAGTTAAAAATCATAGATCAAGAGTAGCGCTACCAAGTGAACACTTTTCCTTAACCCTCCTACAAGTTACATTTTCACCAAGTTTCAGAACAATCTGCGGGACAGTTTGGGAGAAGTCTAAAATATTGAAAAACACATAGATTTTGTAAACACACACACACACACACACACACACACACACACACACACACGCAGCGCCATCTGCTGAACAAATTAAAGTCTAGGGATCCCCACAAGTCACTGGAGCATAAACATTGGACAAAATTGGTAAGGACTCACCCCAGGTACATCGTACCAAGTTTAAGTGAATCCGGTTGATGGTTAAGAGAAGAAGTCGAAAATGTGAATTTCTATTGCAATCCCAATTGACTTACATATTGATCAATAGGAATGCATACATGATTCGACAGGTATTCGGATTGAAAAAAATTGTTAAAAATCATAGATCAAGAGCAGCGCCACCTAGTGAACAATTTCCTTAACCCTCCTACAAGCTTCATTTTCACCAAGTGTCAGAACAATCTGTGGGAAGATTTTGGAGAAGTATAAAATATTAAAAAACACATACCTTTGTAAAAAGAAAAAAACAAACAAACAAAAAACAACAACATCGAAAAATGCAGCGCCATGTGTTGAACAAATTAAAGTCCAGGGATACCAAGAAGTGTCCCTATGCAATTTCTAAGTAATTGGCGGACCGGTTTCGTCGGAGGAGAGAGTTTTTAAGGTTTTGTCAAAAAATGAAAAAGATTCATTAAAAATCCAAACACCACAGGAGCGCGACCAATTGAACAAAACTTGGTAGAGTCCCATCCAAGGTATATCCCTGCCAAATTTGAAGTGAATGTAGCCAATGGTTTTAGAGAAGTCGAAAATGCGAACTGTGGACTGACAACAGGCAAGTCAGCTGAGCTAAAAAAAAAAGACTGAATAAAATGGATGAAACGGAAAGAAATCATTGGAAGAAATGAAAAGAATGGTTGGCTACACCTGTGAATGACAGTTAATACGAGTTCCTATTTAGAGTTATATATATATATATATATATATATATATATATATATATATATATATATATATATATATATATATATATATATATATATATATATATATATATATAATAGGTCTGCACAGGCTGTTCCCCGATCTATGAGTTTCAAAGCATATTGGAATTCCAGGTAACTTCTTTAGTCTAGCACTCATTTTGGACTTGTTTTAGTTATTGTTATTGTTATTGTAAATTTTGTTACTCGGTGGACTTAACAATGACGAACCAGGATAATGTTTAGGGACATGATTATAGATATATGGCCAGATGGGCTTTCAAAATTACTTTTAAAACCTAAAAAAATCATGAACAGTGAGAATAACAGTGAAAACGGTTCAGCGTTAGCCTCGAGCGCTAATTTTGGAATATATTTGACGAAAATTGTAACAGTCTATTCTGCAAGTCAATTTTCATGAAGAACAAAGAATTTCACAGTAGCGTTACTAACAAAATATTCAAATTGAGAAACCCCCGATCGGAAAATTTGGTATTGTCTTGTGAATCTTCCAACATCATTTATTTGATATCCTGCATCAAATGTAAATCCCAATATGTGGGCCTAACTACTCAATCAGTGAAAAAAAGATTTAGTGGTCATAAAACTACAATTAAAAATTACAATTTAAACACTTTTTTGTGTAACCATTTCAATTCTGAGGAACATTCATATTTGGATTGCCGGATACAAATTATTGATGACATAGACCCAAATTTGTTTGACCAAGACAGTTATGTTGGCACAAGGAATTTATTACAAATGGAAGATTTTTGGATCAAAACACTTCATTCTGCTTTTCCTTTTGAACTCAATGACAGAATTTTAGGCTTCGGTGATGTTAGGAATTTGGACGTTGTAACTCTTGACAGCAGTCACCTTTTCATAATAATCAGGCTGGTATTCAGAAAAGACCAGTTCACGAATAAAGAAAATCACGGAAAAACAGGAAATTTAGAAATTTAGGAACGTGGATACAAAAGACCTTGTCCAAAATTTGCTACAGGCTTTCTCCAATGGCATTGATCAATTACAAACAGCTCTTAAAGCACTATCATTTCGAAACATAACAAAATCGGTGAATATTTGTGTCTTACTGATTCAGAACACACATTTCCGCAAATTTTTTGTGAACTTGTGTATGCTTACACAACAACTATTCGGAAACCAGATTCTAATAAGAAAATATTATATCAAATGTTTTGCAGCATCCCTTTCAAACACAAAATTATTGATTCACTAACAATTCAGTCCCTTTTCAAATTGAAATTTGTGCGTAACATGATTCCCAAGGAATGCAAAATAAAAGATCCCCCCCCCCATTATTTCCTATAAATATGGCAACAATATTGGACAAAGTATCATGAATTACAAGGAATTTCTGGCTTCAATTACTCTTGACGATATCGCAGCGAGTCAAAATTGTGACTGTATGTCTAACAGTGTTTATTCTAATTTTGTTGATGCATAACACAAACATATATTTTTAAGCCGTTAGTTTGGGTTAAACATATTTTTATTTCGCAACAAACTCATTGAAGTACATTTGATAGCAATGTCGCGATTGAGAAAGAGGGCTCGGCCCTATATGAATCTCTCTCGCAGAAGGAAGACGCAAGAACAGGACGGAACCAAACACACAGTAACGTAAACAAGAAGACGAAACTATGACGAGACAGACAGAACATTACAGTTCTCCATGTACTGTAACAGGATTGTCGTGTTCCATACCAATGACCCAGATAAATGATATGATAACCATGCCCTGTTGTGAGGAGGGTACAACCCTACCTTGCATAGATATAAACAATGTATGAGTCAACCAATACCTGCACGCTTAAAGCGTCCACTGCTGGCTATATATTCATGGACTGCTGCAAATATTTTGAAATTGTCGGGAAGAGAACAAATGGGAGAACCATATAACACTGTTTGCAATGTGAAAGGTGCATATCTTGCTATTTCCGTGTGTAATTTGGAACAGGAGATAGTATATAAAGGACACGAAAAAAAGTAATGCCACACATCTTCAGAGGCTAGGCCGCATGGACATGTCGCCGAATCTTTAACACCAATCTTGCATAATATGAATTTAACTGGTTAGCACCTAAACGTAAGCGGGTATGTTGAATAGCATTGAATCTGTCACCAAAATTAGACAATTCGTCAAATGCCAATGATCTCTCTACAGGATGTGATATTTTAGATTTAAATACTGAAATAGAAGGAGATTTTCGTATGTCTACAGGTAACTCGTTCCATAGTCTCACTGTGGAAGGAAAGAAGGATTTGTCGAAGAGGACGGTGCGGGACCTGAAACGTGGAAGATCAAATTTTTGACGGGTATTGGGAGCTTGTAAGTGAGGATCCGGAACCGAGGGAATTAGGGAGCACAGCATATCTGGGGCAAGGTTGTTCACCATTTTATACATTAGTGATAGATTAGACAATTCGCGCCGTTTTGCCAGGGCATGCCATCCCGTTTCCTCGTATAATTTGGCGCTGCTGGTCCCTCGCATTGCACCTGTTACAACGCGGGCGGCCTCTAACTGAACATGTTCAAGTTTAACCTCCTCGGACACTGTACAACCACCCCACACTTGGCTGCTATATTCAAGAATGGGTCTTACGAAAGACATATAGATGGTTTCTAGAGTTGTTCTATCCAAAGTAAACTTTAAACTCTTCATAATATTTACTAATTTGATAGATTTGTTAGTAATTTCCGTTATGTGATCAGTCCATCGAAGATCTGAACGTAATGTGACACCAAGATGTTTGTGTTGTTGGACATCTTGTAGGACATGATCTTGAAAATAGATAGGTGGATGGATGGGAGAATTAGTTTTGCGAGAAACAAGCATAGAATCAGTTTTGGAAGCGTTGAATGTAACCAGCCAGTCATGTGACCACTGATTTATGGCAGATAGATCGGAGTTAATAGTTTCAGCAGCTTCAGCTGGGTCTTTAATATCCAAGTAAAGGGTAGTGTCATCTGCAAAGAGTTTAATTTTACATTTAACCAGATCCACAATATCATTAATGTAGATCAGAAATAAGAGTGGTCCGAGTACGCTGCCTTGTGGAACACCTGCACAAATTTTCCCCAGCTAGAGGAATGTCCCTTCAAGACGACTCGTTGATATCGATTACTTAAATAATCACAGAACCAATCAAGTAAATTACCGGAAATCCCATTTTTACGCAATTTGAATAGTAGACCAGAGTGCCAAACCTTATCGAATGCCTTGCTAATATCCAGAAATATAATGCAAACTTCCTTGTGATTGTCGATAGCGAGACATAGTTCATGATATAAAAATAAGAGTTGGTTTACAGTGGAATCATTAGGTATAAAGCCAGATTGATGGGCCGAAATGACTAGATTATCACGGAAAAAATTAAATACATGTTTGAACACTATTTTTTCAAAAACTTTACCAGTGCAGCTTAGTAAGGAGACAGGCCTGTAATTGTTACATATATTATCCGGACCTTTTTTATGTAGAGGAGAAACATTTGCTTTACATGCAAGCCGTTAGTTTGAATATAAGACAAAATTCAAGTTTGTAAGAAATGATGAAAAAAGTTACAAAATTTCGGATATGTCCCATGTCGAACATTGACAGTATTTTTCAGGATACATGCGATGCATTTGATTCCTACTGTATTAAATGGGCAAAGAAAGAAAAAATGGAATTTCGAAAATTTGAAGATAGTAATCAAACTTGAAAAGAGTCTTTAGAAATAGAAATTTATCGTCACAAATCCCACATTAAGAATTTCAATACGATTAATCTAAAACAGCCTAAAGTTTCAAAAGCAGTCAAAGAACTACAAGAAAGATTTGTATTCACTAACATAGATAAGGGAGGTAACAATTTTGGGATCATCTGCAAAAAATATTATCGGATGTTTTGAAAAATGAACTTGGTATAAACAATATTTCAAACATAAGAGGAAGTGACGTATATAAATTACACAAACAATCCATTGATAATTTGATAGATACACATAAAGAAGAAATGAAAAGGGATTTTAATATCAAAATTTGTGAAGAAGAATCCTCTATTCCACTTTTGTTCTGGATACCCAAATTTCATTAAAAAAAAACACCTTTAAACCTTGATTCATAGCTGGTGCTTCAAAATGTACAACAAAACAAATATCAAAAGAAGTAACATTGTGTTTGACTGCAATTAGAAATTATTTTTGTAAATACTGTAATGCAATTTCTAGAAACTGTGAAATAAATTGTTTTTGGAGTATTAGCAATTCTTCCGAGTTTGTATCCAAAATCAAGGATGTAAAAGCAAAAAAATATCAAATGTTTTGATTTTTCTGCGCTGTACACATATCTACCCATAGACGAAGTCAAAAGTTCACTTTTAAAGTTAATAAGCAAAAGGTTTAAACATAATGATAAACCAGATATAAATATTAATTCACATACAAAAAACCCTATTGGTCACACAATAAATATTCAAATAGTAAAGTTAAATCTTACACTGTTGAAACTTTGATAGATGCTATAAAATTTCTTTTGGATAATACTTTTGTTCAATGCCGACCATTGGTTTTTCAACAAATAAAAGGCATTTCAATGGGTAGCAACTGCTCCCCTTTACTGGCAGATTTATAATTTACCTGGCTTGAATTTCAGTATATAGATAAATTGATGAAAAAGGACTTTCAAATGGCTACAGATTTATCACACAACGCAAGATATATTGATGACATTGCTTGTGTAAATGCACAAAATTTTAGTGAAATTGCGGGAAAAAAAATTACCCAAAAGATATCCCTTTTGAGGATAACCATTCAGATGGTTTCAAGCATGTGTTTCTGGACTTGGATATTCAGTTCACTAATGGCAGGTTTTGTATTAAAGTCCGTCACAAAATAGAAGAGTTTAACTTTGAAGTAGTTAATTATCCTTTCCCGGGCAGTAATATTTCGGAAACTATTCGATATAATACGTTTTTGTAACAGATTTTGACATTTGGTCGTATTTGTTCTAAATTTCATGACTTTGCATCTAGAACCAAATTTATTTACAATAAACTTGAGTCAAGAGGATTCAAAGATGTACTTTTGATCAAATATTTCTATAAATTTTGTTGTAAATATCCGGAGATGGTTAGAAATTTTGGCTTCAATAATTTTAGAGATTTTAGACTTGCCTGTTTTGCTACTTCATTTTATCTTTCGGCATCATTCTGTTTTAATGTTCACCTTTCAGACATTTTACGCTAGCTTGTTTTCTACTAGGTTATACTCCCAAGGGCTATTGGTAGCAAGCCGCGGCCTACGACAGTTACAAGCTTGCCTAATTGTACTTGATATCTGGTTAAGAAATATTATATTTTCATTGTATTCTCTTGAGTTAAATACAAATGACTTTCATTTTCTTCTGACTTGCCCTATAAATTTTGCTGTTAATATCTAAAGATTATTAGAAAATTTTGCTACAATAATTTTACAGTTTTTAAACCTCTCTGTTTTGCTACTTAACTTTATCTTTTGACATCACTCTGTGTTAATATTCACTTTCAGACATTATAGGCTTACATGTTTTCTGTCAGATTAAACCCCCTGGGCCTATCGGTGGCAAGTAGCGGCCTACGACAGTTACATGTTTTTTAATTGTACTTCAAACCGTGTTAAGTTGTTTTGATAATATGTTTTTGGCGTAAATGCTAATGACGTTCGTTCTTTTCTGACATGCCTAAATGCACATTTACTCAATATTAAAAAATTAAACAAAATTAACATTATTTTTTGCTCAAATGTCACAAACCTGACACATTACGTTGAGACATTGACTCAGGGTTGGTAGTGCAATAATAGAGCTTAATTGTTTGTAGACTTTCAAAGTGAATAGTAGGTGTCATCCTGGAGTTTGTTTTACATTTACAGTGTAGGATGTCCATTGTTGCAGTCCTTGTTAGGATTTCCCTTAGTTTTTACTGGTGGTCTAGCTGCAACTTTTTTTTTAAATCACTAGGACTGAATATAATGCCCAAGTTTGTTTCCACTTCAGTAATACACTGGCGGGTGGTTTAACTAGGATAAGCTATCCAGCTAGAAAAGGTACATATTGGTTCAGGGGTCAAGGTATTCTTCTTTCATAATGAAGCACTGCATTTATAAGCAAAACTTCAATTTAGATAATTCATAATTTGCCACGTTCGTATTTATTCACAATAATGTGGGTTGTCTTTGCTGAATATTTAGCTTAGACAAGAAGCCGCTACTCAGAGAGACATTTACGGGTAATAGGCTCCGAAACATGTTCTGAGTAGTAGCCCCTTGGAGACCCTTTAATTCATTTGGGCTGATTAACCTATGTCAAAAGTTTACAGAGGAACGTGTGTAATATGGACAATAGTACTTCCATATGTATGAAGTTGATATATATATATATATATATATATATATATATATATATATATATATATATATATATATATATATATATATATATATTTCAACTTCATACGCAATTTCATAATTTCTATGTAAATCCCCTTTGCTCGAGTTCCCAATCCTTGAGTAAAATAATTGCTCAATTTGACATATAAGTGAGCTCTCTCATTTAAGAGAACGCTCAGCCTTTGATCTTCAATATGACTTGGAGCAGACTGGTTCAACCATGTGTAATTTAATCGGTTATTTTGAAGAATTAATTTTACAGTTGTGGCTCTTGTAGGAAACCCTTTGGCGTCTAAATCTACTGCTGCATTGTGTGATGATTTAAATGTTAGTATTTGTGTCTTTTTGTCCAGAACCACGTCATTACCTTACTCCGCAGTCCGAACTATTTACTCTCCATAAGCAAACCTGTCACTGTCTAACCTATATACATATGGAGCCACTATTGTCCATATTGCACACGTTCTTCGGTGGAATTTTGACATAGGCTGTATTAGCCAAAATAAATTAAAGGGTCTTCAGCGGGCAACTACTCAGAACATGTTTCGGAGCCTGTACCCATACATGTCTCTCCGAGCAGAGTGTTATCATCCGAAAGAGAAACAATTCTGCACCGAAATTTAATTTTTAATTACAATTTCCATGTTCAAATAACATATTCCTAGTTCTGCAAAGGTTGCTTCGCAAGAAGTTGTGTGACTAACGCCCAGAATAAATATGTAATAATCAATTTGAATTCAATCAAAACAGCTATCATTAACGACATTTTGTGGTCGGGGATCGTCCATAATTTTGGCTCCTTTATGATAGTTAACGGTTGACATGACATCGCTTCCATTAAATTGGCTTAACATAAATATCAAATAGACTGCATTTTCAAGGTCAGACTGTGAAAGGCAGGGAAGTATAGGCCAGCCGATTGAGGAGAAGGTGTCTTTGTGGTTCAAATTTAGGGCATTTTAAAAGAAAAAGTATTTCATCTTCAGTTTCACATAGGGCACAATTTTTACATATTCTGTGGTAGACTGGAATTTTACATCTAGCATGCCTGCCGAGTTCAATTTCTAAATTGTGAAAACTTAGCCTAAATCAACATAAGGCAACACGGTATCCTGCATCACGTAAAACTGAGGATAGTTTTGGGATAACCTGGGGTAGGGGAGGGGGTTATTATATATACAACCAAAAGGTCAATTTTGCAAATGCTTCAGAGCGTCAATAATGATATGTGCATATATGTATATGCTGTGGCCGCGATTTACTTTGATATCCAAATCAAATGTATTATTGTGCGATATTGCGCAATGTTCAAAATGGCGATCACGACGTGCTGGTTCAAGGTCTATGGTGTCACATTTGGATTTGCACCTGACGATGATAGTTGCTTCAGACAGAACCGAGCAGGCAGATTAAAGTTAAGATAGTAGGTCCTGTTTTAAAAGTATTTTAAAGACCCTTTGCCTTGGTAACTCAGAGAACGGACACCTGGAACCTAACGAAACATTACGATTACGATTACGATCACCGAACAAGCAGGCTATGTCCTATGCTGTTTCACCGAACAACCGTGGGTATGGCCTATGCCTTATTGAATTTAGTGTTGCTATGCTGTTTCCCCGGCCCAAGTTAACCCTCCATACAAGTTGAAATAAAATGCTGCGTTTGAGTTGACTTTACTGCAAAATAACGGCACATGACGGCAGCTTTCTACATAAAAGCTGTCAACCGGGGCAATGGCCATGCTGTTTCACCAAACAACCGTGACTATGCAACTATGCTCTTTCCCTGGCTCAAGTAAACCCTTCACTGCAGACAAGTTGAAATAAACTACTGTGTTTGAGTTGTCAGTTGACCATACTGCAAAATAAGGGCACATGACAGCCCCTTTTTCGATAAAATTTTTTCAGCCAGGGTCGACCAATTTTTATCAGGGAAGGGCGGCTAGAAACTTTTTTTTAATTAATAATTTTCATTAAAATTGTTTAGGGTCGGGACTCAGGCCTTTTCAGTGGGGTCGGTCGGGTTATCTGAACCACACCCACAGACACGCGTGCACGCACGGACATACATACACACACACACACACACACACACACACACACATACATACATATATATATATATATATATATTTGTTAGGCCTTAGGTAAGTTGGACATTTGTCGAAGCATTTTTAAAATGATATTTCCCCCCTTTTACATGTTACCTCCTTTGACGTCAGTTGAATCTGTTACCAGGGCACAGCCGAGGGTACTTGTATAGTAGTAGGTAAAATACTTCTCGGGCTTGACCATATTATTCAGATATAGAAATTCTATGCGCATGAACGTAGCCCTCTCTGTCGAAAATCGCCACTTGTTTTCTCCATATTAACCGACAAACACCAACACAAGCGGAACGCTGCAAGTCTTATAAGACGTTGTTTAGACTAAGGACTTAGGTCAAGTGAGTTCGCAACAATGAAGACGTCATCTGCAAACATGAGCGATGAAATTGAAGTTTACGGATTGACACACCTGTACCGGTGCCAAACAGATCCAGATAGTGTTCAAAGTCATTAAGAAGATATTGAAGAATAAACGGCTTAAGGATCAACCTTGATTTAGGCCAATGTGGCTTTGAAACTCTGGTGTACATCAATCACGCAATTCCACCGATATTTTTGTGTCACCTTACATGTCTTTTATTAATATATATATATATATATATATATGTATGTGTATGTGTACACACACACACACACACACACACACACACACACACATACATATATATATATATATATATATATATATATATATATATATATATATATATATATATATATACTCATACCTGCTCAAAAAATAGAAAATCAATATTATCGTAATCGGAAACCGGCCGAAAATCTACCAAGCCTGTATCTTATCTATGTTTATATAACAATTTAAAGTCAATTAAATTTTATGAAAGAAAAGTTTACCAGAAGTTTCGCGTCTTTTATGGGAGTGGAAACAATGGTTGTTAGAGAGTAATTTATAAAGTCGACGTTGAAAGAATTTGGCGAAAATGCTACTAATTGAATTTTGTAAAGAGATACTTCTATAACTCTCCAGTATGTCCCGTTTGCCCTTTATGTAAACTATGATGTTGCTTGACTTCCATGCATGCGGAAATTAATGACGCTGTAAAATCGTATCATATGGTTTAAACAAACATTTCCCAAATTATACTGCTAACCAGTTATGAGCATGGCACTTCTTCTATCATCGGGTTCTGGTTGCTTGTTCTTTTTATCCTTTCAATTATTATTTCTAATTCTATCGAGCTAAAATCCGGAATAAACATATTATTATCTGCATCTTCACATGTGTCTAATTTAACTGAAAATTCTTAAATATCATCACGTAAATATCGCGGCTGAAGAGGAACTGGTTAGGTTTATCGTTCAACTCTTTGAAGCATTGAAACCAAGATCCCGGGTCAATATTGTCTGAATATTCAACATTTTAATCCTTTTTTATGTCTGTATGCCAACACAGACATAGTGTTTGTCTGGGAATTCTTTCTTTCTTTCTTTCCAAGCAAATTTGTCCGACATTTCATTTGAAAATTATTATACGTAGAAGTTCCAAACTTGGAACAATTATACTTCTGTAGATGAAATCTTGCCTTTTTATAATGAGAGGCCGTGCTTTTCAAAATTATGCAAATGAGGGCTAATTAATGTTTTAAATCTTCAATATCTTATATACTATAGGAGATGTGGTTCCGATTGGATAGGAGTTCGATCATAGCAAGGCAAAGATCACCTCTAATGTCAAGGTCAAAGGTAGGTTTTAGGTCAAAAATGTCATTTTAAAGGCCAAGGGTCACTTCAGGTAGAGGTCATCTGAAGGTCAAAGGTCATGTCAAAGTTAAGGGTCACTTCAAGGTCATAGGCCATTTCAAGGCCAGAGGCCACTTTCGATGGTGGTTTTCTTCTAGCCATAACTTGGTCAATTTTTATCCAATTTTGATCATGTTCGACTCAAATTGTAGCCATCGTAGCACTGCACATTTTTTAAAGTTGCATGTGACCTCTAAAGGTCAAAGGTCAAGGTCATTTGGACCTTTGAAGTTTCATCCAGCCATAACTCGGCCAATTCTAATCATGTTGGACTCAAATTGTAGGTATTGTAAACTGCACAATTTTTGTAAGAACATGTAACCTCTAAAGCGCAAAGGTCAATGTCTTTCGGCCCTTTGAAAGTTTCATCTTGCCATAACTTGGTCAACTTTCATCTGATTTGGTTCATGGGCTAAAATTGTAAAACGGTACATTTTAACTTGGTCAATTTTTATCCCATTTTGATCATGTTCGACTCAAATTGTAGCCATCGTAGCACTGCACATTTTTTAAAGTTGCATGTGACCTGTAAAAGTCAAAGGTCAAGGTCATTTGGACTTTGAAATTTTCATCCAACCATATGCTTAATGGAATGTGAAGTGCCAAAGGACCAAAGTTTTAGCACTTAATATTTACAACTTTTGAAGGCACACAGACAGATTTGCTTTGAAACAAATCTTTTCTGGTTCTAATTGTATTTGTGTCTTTTTGTCCAGAATCACTTCTTACTTACTCTCATTACTCAATCCATCAATCCCAACTGTTTACTCTCCATAAGGTAACCTGTCACTGTCTAACCTCTATACAAATGGAAGTACTATTTTAGCATATATTTTAAACTTCTTAACAGCTACAAAATATTGTCCCCTAAAATTAGGATGCTTGGATATAAATTTAAAAAGTTTTAAAGTGTTTAACGTTGGCTTTTAATGTTTCACGTTCATGATCAAAATTTACAGCTCGCTTTTTCCTGTTAGTGTTTTTCCAGTGATAATTTTGATACTACTTTTAGCAGCATCAAAATTTTATTCCATGAAATTCCTCTGTAGCTACATCTACCGGCATAGCACCACTGTCACCCTCCAGATTACTGATGCGCGACAAAATATAGTTTGTTTGATGCGCTACTAAATAACGCGGATGATTTTTCGTCGTGCATTGATGAAGCCAGCATACAGATAGATATCACACTGACGCAGTGCGCGCTCAAAAAACGTTGAGACGTAAATATAAATGCTGACAATACAACATTGCAAGCATTTTTGTCGTATATTATATATGGGATGGTTCATTTTCACAAGTGCAAACAGCATATATATATATATATATATATATATATATATATATATAATTTGCCTTGGGGAGGCAGAAGTATATTGCGGCGATACAATTTCATAATACTATAAAATGATGAGTGTAAATTACAAGGAGACAACACCAGTGGGAAATTTGCATAAACTTATATTATGAGAGGAGGGTAATGGGGGTTTCTGTACTGGCACGCTGGGAATTTTTGTTTGCCGCACCTGCGTATTGGAACCCCCTATATTTTCCGTACTTCGTACGCGGCCATTTTCTACATTTTCGTTTTCCTCTTTCTTGTGCTGGGACAAATTCATTACCTTTACCCGCAAAATGCGATAACCTGCACCTTCTGATGAGGCCAATTGAGTCTTTTTGATATATTTTCACATTAAATCAAGCTAACTGTAGCCCAAGTTTGATATCAATTTTATTCTGCCATTGTTAACTGAAATGAGGAGTCGTCATTTATAAATGCTTTGAAATATTCTGTCACGGGAGGGAGGTCTCAAGTGAATACTATGTGCACTCTAGAAAATGATGACAATACAAGAGACAAAATATACTTTTTGGCTTCATTGTAATGGCAGCTGTCAGTTCCCTTGGTGTGTCTGTGTCTTTCTATTTACAGACAGTGAGAAAGCGTTCGATTATTGGACCGTACAAGTTTTTTGTTATTTTTGTTTAAATACAGATTATTAGCCACACCACTTTTCAAAAATATTAATTTTGGGGGATTAAAAAAAAAGTGCCGATATTGTTTATTTGATATTCTTGATTTATTGTCTTTAATATTTGTTTTTCTACAAATTTCAAACCGTCGCAACTACGACCGAGGAAACGATGCAAGGTAACTTGAAACGTTTTGTGTGACAAAGAATGCCCTTATTGATGAAAAAGAGGTACAAATTTCTCAATTTCAAAGAGAAAATAAGAAAAGGACGGTAAATTTGTGGTGGCGATATTGGATTTAATTTGATTCGCCTGTAAGTTGGCCAGTCTATATTATTGCACAGGTTATATTGATGTGGCGCTGCTAGTAATGATACATTACAAAAGTGCCGAGACACAAAGAATCAAGAGGGACATAATAATACCCAAAAAGTTGGCGTATAATCCAATGTTTCTGTCAGAGCCATCAAATTTGACAAGACAGCACTTGACACGAGGTCGTGAGGTGTAGATAAGGCTCTGTTAGTCTATTGAAAAATACAAGCAAACGATGCAGGGAATTGAAACGCGACTCGATTTAATTAATTTCGGATAGCTCGTTGAGGTTCTGCATGGAGCTTTGAACAATGCCGTCTTGGGTTTTGTTTCATCAAAAACTGCCCTTAATGTGTTGCGTTTCTGCGAACAAAACACCAACGCAAACCTTTTCTGCCCTCAGCTGGATATATCGCTGTCACCTGATTCCTACTGAAACCGACAAAGAGGATTGTCCTCTGTTTTTCCCGTTGGGTTTTTTTATAGTGTGTGTTTGTAATTTCAGGCTGTCGCAAAATATTTTGAATACAAGTAGAACATATCCCGCACGAATGTCCACGCGGTCGTCAATTTTATTCTTAAATGTATACCGGTCGTCCCCAACATTGTCACATCCCGCGTGAACGTACATGTGTACCGGTTGTAACAACATTGGCAGGTCATTTGGACCTTCGAAAATTTCATCCAGCCATAACTTGGTCAATTTTCACCGAATTTCAGTGATGTCCGGCTCAAATCGCAAATATTGCAACACCGCACATTTTTGTAATTTACATTTGACCTCTGTGGTCTTCGGACTTTCAAATTCTCATCTAGCCATATTTACAACTTTTGGAGGCATACAGACAGATTTGCTTTGAAGCAAATCTTCCTTCATAGTTTCACCCGCTTCTGTCGGCTAAGCCGACTGCACAACGACGTAAGGTACTATGTGATGGTTATGTTCTGACCCTTCAAATATTATAATTGGTGAATGCATGGTTGCAATCCAAGCTTGCAACTGAAAGCAGTGTGAAATCAATGGACAAACATGTTTCAAAGCATAGCTATTCGTCTTCACTATAATAATAATGATGATAATAATAATAATAATGATAATAATAATAATGATGATGATGACGACGATGACGACGACGACGACGATGATGATGATGATAAGAATAATAATAACAATAATAATAACAATAATAATAATAATAATAATAATAATAATAATAATAATAATAATAATGATAATAATAATAATAATAATAATAATAATAGTAATAATAATAATAATAATAATTTATTCGTGAATCTACCCCTTTACAACGGGGCACCGAGAGTCGCGCATAACTCCCGGTGCGTCTCATACATGTACAATCATCTGAAATGTATACACATGATAGAAGTGAAATTAAAATCTAAGACAGGTGTTGCTGAAAATACTGTTAACAATTTAAAAGGAGTCAATATCCCCATAAACAGTCCATGAAGATAGAAATTAGGTCGGCACCGGCTGGTCTAAACACTCAGCCTTGAAATTCCATGCTAGGACTAAGAAATCTTTACAGACTTCGTCAAACAATACCCCAACTGTTTCACTTAAAACATGACCATAATTCCCTAAAAACAAACACAGTTTACTTAAAAGTGATGAACTGCTGCAAAGAAACCAAACCTCTTCATATCCATTAAACTTTAACTCGGTTTTTTCAAACATTGATTTCTAATATTGTTCAGAGCCGGACAAAGAAACAAAAAATGAAGGAGATTCTGCTTGCCGTTTTTACACATGTCACATTTTGAGCCTGATATATGGACCCCATCGTTCCAAGTCATCTTTGATTCCCAGGCATCCTGTTCGAACTTTGAATTTTAATCGAGTGGCATAAAAATCATTCAAATTACACATGTATTCTTCTCCAAAAGTGGATCTTTTAACAGTACGATACCAGTTAAGTGAGGATCTGTCATCAATTTCCTGAAAAAAAGGACAATTTATAACCTTCAATGCTATATTCCATATACCGTTCAAACCAGAGATCATTATTACAAGCAAATGCGCGATCTAAACCCGTGTTTTTAATTGCATCATGTATTTCTGAGCAGTAAGGCCAAAAAGAGTTGGTTCCTTCCCTATAATCAGCGACTAAGTTGACAAAAACATGTTTAAAGATGCGAGTATCTGACAGATCGTATTTCAATCGATGAAAGTATTTTATGCGATATCGGTTAGGGATCAGGTCAATCGGGAGCCAACCTAACTTGCCTAAAGTAGCTGAGATTACTGGGTTGGATTTTATGTTAAGGACTGCTTTGGCGAAAGAGTATTGTACAGATTTCAGAATAGACAGACTTTCTTTTGAACCACACGGCACACCCGTGGGAAATTGAAGGCAAAATGACACTTTTCCATATCGTGTTGCCAAAGTCTCTCCTGTTTATGTTCTCATGAGATAAAAGAATAGGGCACAAATAGTTCTTCAACTTTGTAGATTTTTCTTTAAGATAGGTTTTGGTGTGGGCCGAATCAGTTAAAGAACAAGTTAAGAGAATACCTAAATATTTATAGGAGGAGCACTCATTAAGGAAGGAAAACCCAAATTCCCATCTTTTCTCGTAATTGATTCGCTTACCGATCACCAATACCTTCGATTTGTTACTATTATAGGTCATTCCCCACTTATTGGCAAATTGAAAATATATATTTAGCATTTTGTTTAGAGACTCCTCGCATGAAGCCATGAGACATATGTCATCCGCATACAAGAGGCATGGAATGCGTGAGTCTCTGAAAGGAATTCCTAAATTTTGGTTACTAAGCATGTCAACCAAGTCAGACATAGCCAAGGAAAAGAGCGTCAGGGAGATGATACAGCCTCCTTTAACTCCTTGCATGACTTCGTACCCAGAACTTTCGAAAGGACCGAAAATTACTTTGTTAGAGACTTTACTATATAATACTTTCCCTTGTATACCTTTATTCCAAAGCTGAATGAATATACAGTTCCTGATAATCGTGTCAAACGCCTTAGATATGTCGAGAAAGCCTAACAATGTTTTCAATTTTTGACGTTTTCTTAAGGTACAGAGACCTTTTAATGTAAAAAAGTGGTCTTCTGCCCGACGCTCCTCACGATATGCCCCATGCAATTCCCCTAGAATACCATGTTTTTTTATGTACATGTATAACATGAGTTGCATTTCAATCACAGACGCAAACAGTTTGTATACATTGGAGGTAACAGTGATCCCCCTATAATTAGCCAAACATTCCTTGCTACCGTCTTTGTGAATTGATTTTAAAAAGCCTTCCTCTACGATAAAGAACATTTGAACCCAAATATTAAAAATACATGACGTCACACAAAGTGCAGGGTAGAAGATTTAGAATATAAAGATCACATAATTCAAGCTATAGAAATGGACATAGAGATACTGGCTACAGTTACATCACATCCTACACAAATAGAATTGCAAATGATATTAAACGCAAAATCCGTCACATTAGGGAGTCACTGAGACAGTACTTCCTGTATAATCAGCCTTGGTCTTCCAAGTAAAACCATCGAGAAACTGTTATTATAAGAGTAGATTTACACTTTAATTGGCGTGTCACTCAAAGCATTTCATAATTTTTAGTAAAGATATCAAGTAAACGACCTTCGCCATTTTCGGGCGCGGTCGAATATTTGCGCAGGTACACGATTAAAAGTTCAAGAACGTCAACAAGATGCGCCATGAAACGCAAACTCAGCAAAAAAGGACCAATCGTTTGTTTTCCCGCATTTAAACAACGAGAGATGCCAACATTCAAAATTGCATTTCATGAAAGGACAGACAAGCAGGCAGACAGACACACAGACAGACAGACACACAGACACACAGACAGACAGACACACAGACAGACAGACAGACAGACAGACAGACAGACAGACAGACAGATAGATAGATAGATAGATAGATAGATAGATAGATAGATAGATAGATAGATAGATAGATAGATAGATAGATAGATAGATAGATAGATAGATTTACTGGCATCAATTATAAAGGTCAATTCAGACCTACATGTCAAGAATGGTCCTCAGCCACTCATGCAACAGGTCTTGCAGTATATAATATATAAACTATCTACAGAGCGTTATATGTACAGAAGTATAACTATACAATACAGTGTCGTCTAAGATACTTGTGATACGACTTAGTTGATAACAACTCGGTACCCCACTACTAATTGAGAACATCACGGACAGAGTATATTTAACAAAGGTTATTGGCTGGAAAGCAGAAGTTAAGCAACTGGTCCCATATTTACTTTTCGTAGACTAAATTATTGGAAAAATTTCCATCTGTCTTTGATAAATATTCTTTATTTCCAAAATATTAGTAACATCCCGCTTGTCCCCCCAGGTACTGACCCGTATCTCGCCATATCCCGCCAAGCGAGACTAGGCAATCAGGTATGCAGTTGTGGCGGGAAATTAATATGCATATCTCCTATTGTCATTGCAAGGTGGACCCACGAAAAATGGAACCCGACCAAAACATACCCAAGTCGAAACGTAACGTAACCAAGTAAAAATGTACCCAAGTCAAAACGTACCCCGGTAAAAACGATTTTGAGAGACCACCCTTAGGGCAAGTCAAAATGTACCTCAAAACTGGTGGTTTTTCATTACCATTACATGAAGAAGATTACGCAGTTTTCCAAGTGAGCAGTCTTCAAAAGATATGGAGTCTCTAAATGAAGACAGGTGCCACTTTACACGTACAAACTGTAGATCTACATTCTAAAAATAATGGTCGAAGTTAGCATTTGTCAGTTCACTTCGACATCGACGATTTCTAAACTTTGGAGATTATAATATAGACCAACGCTATTTACATAAGGCATGCACGACTGGAAATTTTGTGATCATTTGATGCCAATTTTTAAGGGGCATGTAATGATGAAATGGGACAATTTAACTGAGTAAACCCCCCCCCCCAAAAAACCGTCATCTCAACGCAGACGTTGTGACTGTTATAAAGGTACATGTCAAAGAGTTGGTAAATATATGAAAGAATCAGTTTTGCATGTTTATTTATCATATCATTTTGTCTCTCTACTTAATGATTTTGTCTGTTTCATGTAACTATTTTTTCACCATCCCTGGGGGCTCAATAAATCATCATGATTTTTTATTATTGAAATGCGCATGTAAACAGTTTTGACGATTTTCTCTGTGCCAAGGTGGCATTAGCTTTGAATACGTACTGCACTTACACCTGCTATGGTCTGGGAAAAAAACGATTAACACTCTTTGGTTCTGCACTCACAATGCAAACTGATGGGTCGGATTCTGATTTTGGTGGCAAAATTTCGCCAAAATTAATTAATGTTGTTGGATTTAGGCGTGCGGTAAAAGCAAATCCCAACATTGCAGTGTCTATATATATGTACACATACAACCATGTTGACAGGAAGGTTTTGACTGATGTTCCAAGCGACCGGGAGGAAACTGTGCATATACATTATTTAAAAATTGAATATCTTCTGAAATATTATAGGCAGAGGTACTATTCCAAGTTCAATTGACAGGTTTGCGCTATAGGTGTATCCAATGAACCAGAAACAAAAGTTGTAGAATTTTAATTTGTGCTAATTAAGCACACTTGAAAAGTTTAAACTAACGTGTTATTCTATATTTGCATGAACACTGGCACTGGGACAAATAATTCACTACATTTCCTATTCTTCAAAGATGCGGCATGGAGGGAGATTCTCGTTGATAATAGCCACACAGACTTGTGAATTGACTATTAAACCCAGAGCCAGGAACAGTAACGTCTCAGATCTGGACCAGTCTTTGCGTTGTTGATACGCACACGCCTATCTGAATACTGTGCGTTGCCACAATGCATCAACTTTGTGTATTCCTTGCTACTCGTGCTATATTGGCCCAGTTGAGTCTCGCATGTATTCCATGCAAAGGGATGGACTTTTTTTTTAATTTCTTCACATATATAAATAAAACGTTGCCTGTCAAATTTGGTTATTTTAGTATAGTGTGTACAGTACAGCATATATAAGATAATGAAACATTTGGCCTTTATCACTAGACTAAAGGCAACTGGTGGACTGAAGTGCAGAAAACAAAGTGACACACATATAGCAATGTAGTAAAACTAATAACTAGAAAAGGAGATTTGTTTCACAGCAAATCTGTATGGATGCCTTCGAAATCAGAACAGTTTGAAATACTACACTTTGCCATTGCTCAACATAATCCACATGTTGTGTATTAGCATAATTTGCATAAATTAAAATGCTACAACTTCAGTGATGCTAAAAAGTCATTGGTCCTCGGTTTTTGCCGATAAAATCTTCCTAGGACTGACAAATGTCATTAGTACATTACGGTGTCAGCCCTAAAGACCGAGGATATTGTTCTGCTCATAGATGAAACAAACTTAGCCGCAGATATGTGGGGCCAACAGTCGGGGGCCCTCCAGTCGCTTCGCCCTCCAACTCACTGCACCTATACCCTGCTGCCCCCTCGAAGGCCACATATCTGCGGCTAAAACAAACTGTGAAAGGTGGAATTTTATCAAGGCATTTTTTTCTGAATTTCTATTTTTTTAAAACTTGGCGCATTTATCTCTTCGTCAACGTCACTTCTATCTATGTCCACTATTGCCTCTGTTATTTACCCGAGTGTAACTGGTTATCCATGTGCCGCGCATTGTTGCAATGAATGCGCAAACCGCACGACCTTGATGCAAATGTAATGTTAGCCGTGATGTTGAAATATACACGAGATGGTAAGGGGATGTGTAAAAAAATAGCTTCCCAAAAATCAGAGAAAACCTCGGGAAAAGGGGAAGGGGTTAATGCCAAAATCAGATTTTTGGAAAAGTAAAAAAAAAAAAAAAAAAAAAAAAATTAAAAAAAAAAAAAAAATACGCCGCTGAAAGATATTAGCACTTGTACAATTGAAAATTACAAGCCCGGATGGAGAATGGACAACCGGTATTTGCAGGAATTCCCAGTAGACAACCAATTAAATCATTTGACACTTCTAAGATATAAAATAATACATTTTATCTTGAAACTAACTGTGCTAAGAGGGAAAATATCTTGCAACCTCGAAAAACACAAAGGAAATTTCAGAACGTAAAATATAGTGATTTTATAGTCAAACCCAATATAGAAAAGACAAAGGAAGTTTCAATACATATATAAAGTGATTTTATAGTCAAACCCAATATAGAAAAGATCACGATGGACGATAATAGGGTTTTTACATACCGATGTTTCAAAAGCTTCACTAGAGCTTTAAATGTTTGCTTTACTTATACATTACTCCAGTTTGTACGTTCATTGAACATAATTTTTAATAAATCCTTTCTAATATATAATTCTGAAGCTCAAACAGTGTGGATCTATCTCCTTACATTTACAGCTTCATGAACGTGCCATTTTCAGTTATTCCTCAATCTGACACTAGATGCCACATTAATCAGTAAGGCTTTGCAAGCACCACACGCATTCATGCTGTGTTAAATAAATTTATAAATCAATAAAGTACAATCCCAAAGAAAAAAAACTTTTTGGAGGACTTTGGTAGCTTGGACTGAAGGGCATGAAAAACGTTGAATGAGATCTTTTTCTTGTAATGCAACACAGGTGCCAGATAATCTTTGATAACTCTGTAAATAAAAACAGGCATGTTGTTACATTTTCTTATTTCAATATAAATTGGGCATGGTAAAATATCCAGTCACAATTTTCCAGGAAATGGTGAAAGAAAATGAAAAGCCAGTGTTTGGATAAATATATTTTATTACCTATGTACTTGATTTTTTTTTTATTAAGCGTTTCTGTATTCCACCGTCTATTAATAATTTGATAGTATTATTTTATGTTTCACAGAATTATGATGAACATTGGATGAAAAGGGAAACTAAGTGCATTTTCTCATTGATAGTAATGCAATGAAGAAATTGAAAAATCATTGTAAGATGTACTGAAGTTACCTGTAGTTTTTTTTTTATTTGCCACTTGTACTTTGGTTAATATTTTTTACAAGAAAATTCTTAATTTGGAACCTAAACTATAAAAAATTTTGGGTCAATATTTTTGCTTGAGAACTGTTAATTTTGGGCTCAAGATGCACCATTTTCCATGCTTTTTTTGGTCAAAATTTCCTGGAGGTGTGGGGGGGGGGGGGAATTTACCCCATACCCCTCTAGAATGGATTCGCATCCCAGGGGCGCTCGCTAACACCTTATTTGGACCAATGAAATACAGATTCGTATAGGCCCAAATGCCCAGTAAGACAAAAAAAAAATCTCATGACTGCAACTTTAGTTCTTGGTTCATTTGATGTGGCCTTGTCACAAACTTATAAAGTGAAGTTTGAATGGCACTACTATCTTTAATAGTTCTGAAGCTATTCAACATTTGATTTCTGTGTATTTGTTCGTTGGCATAAATTAAAAGCTTACAACTTTGGTTTATGGTTCATTGGATGGGGCTATGTCACATACCTATCAAAGTGAAGTTGGAATGGCACCTCTATGTATAATAATTTTTAAGTTATTCAAGGTTGAAATTTCGTGTATACATATTATTTGCATAAATTAAAATTTTACAATTTTGGATCATGGTTGGATGGGGCTATGTCACAAACCCATAAATTGAAGTAGGAACGGCACCTCTATCTATAATAGTTTTGAAGCTATTCAAGATTTAAATTTTGCATGTTGATCTAATTTGCATAAATTAAAATCCTAAAACTTTGGTTCTGGTCAATTGGATGCGGCTTTGCCACAAACCTACAAATTGAAGTTGGAATGTCTATCATTAGTAGTTATGGAGATATTCAAATTTTATTTTTCCAATGCCCTAGTTAGCATAATTTGAAATTCTACAACTTTCAATTACTTAGCAGGTGTAACGAACCTTTGTATGCACAATGAAATTTTGTGTCTGTATGCAATAGTTTGGATGATATATGGAGCTTTTAAAATTTTAATTTCCCCTACTATGCATAATTTTATACATCATTATTATTCCAAGCCAGGTGCACAATTTCACTGGCAGGTCAGTCACCCTCGCAAGTTTGGTGATTTTCGGAATGATAGTGTCTGAGAAAAGCTCAGGACAAATTTGGTCGTAGAAAAAGAAAAAAGGAAAGAAAGAAAGAAAGAAAGAAAGAAGGAAGGAAAGAAAGAAAGAAAGAAAGAAAGAAAGAAAGAGAGAAAGAAAGAAAGAAAGAAAGAAAGAAAGAAAGAAAGAAAGAAAGAAAGAAAGAAAGAAAGAAAGAAAGAAAGAAAGAAAGAAAGAAAGAAAGAAAGAAAGAAAGAAAGAGGAATTCTTGGAAAAACAAAATGTCTGGGTTGGCACTCAAACATAACTAGAAAATAAGATTTGTTTCACAGCAAATATGTGTGGGTGCATTTACAATGAGAGCAGTTTGAAATGCTACACTTTGCCATTGTTCAACATGATCTAAATTTCGTGTATTAGCCTAATCTTTATTAATTAGGATGCTACAACTTTGGTTCTTGGTTCACTGGATATGGCCGTGTCACAAACTTATAAAGTGAAGCTTGAATGAAACTACTATCTGTAATAAATGTGAAGCTATTCAACATTTTAATTCTGTGTATTTGCCTAATTTGCATGAATTAAAAGCCTAGACCTTTGTTTCATGGTTCATTGGATGGGGCTATGCCACAAAAACATAAATTGAGCTAGGAATGGCACTTCTATCTGTTATAGTTTTGAAGTTATTCAAGATTTACCTTTTGCACATTCACTTTATTTGCATAAAATAAAATCTTACAACTTTGATTCATGGTATATTGAATAGGGCTTTGTCACAAACATGTAAATTAAAGTTGGAATGGCATCTCTTTGGAGATATTCAACTTTTTCACCTTTCAATGCCCCTTATTAGCAAATATTAGAAATTCTACAACTTATATTCTGTCCATTATATTGGCAGGTGTCACAAACCTTTATATGTACATTGAAATTTTGAGTCAGTTGTAATAGTTTGGAAGATATGAATTTTTTAACACGACCATTCCAAATGAAATGCACAATTTCACTGGTTAGGTCATTCACCATGGCAAGTTTGGTGGTTTTGGATCGACTTGGTCATAAAGAAAAAAAGGAAGGAAGGAAGTAAGAAAGAGAGAAAGAAAAAAGATATCCCAGAGTTAACTCACACAGTGGGCACCCTTGGGACCAAAGAAAAGTGTCCACCCCTGAGAGAGTTAGCCCTTCTGGGCAGTATGGATGAGTATATCTGTATATATATATGTACTTTATTCATACATGCACATGCACATGTGCAGTGTATACATATTATAATCCAGAGGGATGTGTATACATGCAATACAAAACTGGCTTTGTTCCTTTATTACATAAACAAATTTTAACAGGTGCTGTCACAAAACTACATGTACATGTACCTGGGAAATGAGGCATGCACTATACCATGGATGTACAATCCGTCTTGTATGATAGATCCATAACTATACTGACTCAGTATTGGCTACGAAGAACAGGCTTCATCTCACTGGTTATAAGTTAACAACAAGAAAAAAAAAAACAAAAAAAAAAAAAAAACAAACAAAAAAAAAAAAAAAAAAATACAAAACAAAAACAACAACAAAAAAAAAAAACCATGAAAATGTCCACAGAGCTGACACAAATCTACACACTGTTTCAATATTTACAAAGGTGTGAAAACAATCATTGAGGACTGGAAGACCATACTTTGATGGGTCTAGCCAACTCAGCACTGTATGTAGTCTATTTTAACAGCGGGTACACTCAGGCTTGTGCTGCCCAGAAGTCCAATGCCTGTGATCCCTTGGGAATAATAAGCTCAGCAGACTCATAGCCTCAGGCAGAAAAAAAGACCAGCAAGGACACCAGTCTCAGTCATGGTGCACTGACAGCTCTATCCAGCACTAGTTGGAACATGGAGCAGATCTATTCTTGCATAAACAAATAGAGATTCTCTGCATTTCATTGAGAACCTCATTACACACTTGTTGGGACCCCCCCCCCCCCCAATTCCATTTGTTCCAAGACCCAAACCTTTCAAACCATACACCTAGCATGCATGGCTATGAGACAGGTTCAAGCTTTTTTTTATCATGAGGCAAAATGGTTGCCCATCACCATGAAGGCTTGTTACAAGTAGTACAGCAGAAGCCCTTGATGTGGTTTGTTGGGAAATTCAGTGAACTTAGCATACGTTAAATTTCCCCAACTTTTGTTGCATGCTATTGGATTTGCCAGATGTCTCAAATCTATATGTGTAAGTGAGAACTTTGTGTCTATCTGCACTATTTTTGAAGATATGAAGCTTTTAAACTTTAATTGCCCCTAATTTGCATAATTTTAAACATCATGACCATTCCGAACCAAATGCTTTACTTCACTAGTGGGTCAGTCACCATGGCAAGTTTGGTAGTTTTCAGAATAATAGTGTTCGAGAAAAACTCCGGACAAATTTGGTCGCAAAGAAGCAAGAAAGAAGGAAAAAAAAAAAGAATTCTTGGAAATACAAAATGTCTGGGTTGACACGCAGACGTAACTACTGAGATTTTGGGAGGGAGTATCAGGCCCGGCACATAGTAGCCAGGAAGCATTAATCCCATTGTGGTGTGTGTATAAATAGCAGTTAATGACTTCACGCCTATGGCAAGCCGACAGGGCCGTAAGGCATAGGTCTCACGCGTTGTCGAGCCTCCACTAAGCGTAGTATAGCCAACCAATCATATTTCAGTCTTTACTACGCGTTGCCCAGAATATACTTTCCACTACGGGTAGTCGTGCTTCGGCGAGATGTAGTGGAGCAACTTTTGGCCCCTTTCATCTGAAGACAAGAAACCAATTATTGACGTTCTTACAAGCATTACTGCTATTAAAACAGCCAATCAAATTGCAGTCTCTACAACGCATGGTCGGTTGGTTATAGCCCGTAGGCCTATTTCATAAAGGAAGGGGGGTAAGGGGGGGGGTCAGTACGCTGGTACAGGTAATTATTTTTCTAGAGTACGCAGTACGAAAAATAAATATCTTTCAAAATTTTGGACAGTACAAAGTACGTAAAATAAGAGGGCTTCCAGTACGCCAGTACGGTAAACAAAAAGCCTAAGTACGCCAGTACGGGAAACCCCTTACCCACCCTCATAAAGGAGGTAGAACGGGTATCGAATTTTATTTTATTTTTTTCCAAAGAGAAATAAATAACGAAGGCAAGAATGGATCAACATGGCCAGGCGGCCATAAGACTGGGATCCTAGAAAATTTGCCCTAATTTGCTCCAGTCTCCAGGGATGTTGCCCCGGTACAGTTTAAAAAAAGACTTCAAATTATTCAGAACAAGGCATTACGTATAATAACTAAGACTAACAAGCACACTCCTGTCCAAGAACTGCACAACCTCTGTAATCTTCCCATGCTAGACGACAGAAGATAATATCACCTGGATATTTTTATGTACAAAGCTGCGAACAGTCTCCTACCAGTATCAGTTACAAGCAACTTCACTTACTCCCATACCATCCATTCACATGCAACAAGAGCAGCCCAAAGTAACAATTTTCATGTGCCTTCGGTCAACCTGAATTATGGTAGAAATACAATTGCCTACCGAGGGACATTAAAATGGAACTCCCTTCCGCTCGAAATAAGGCAGCTTCCCTCCCTTTCCCTGTTTAAATCAGCAACTAAATCCCTCCATCAGTAATCCATTACCCTCCCAGATAAGACACCGTTCACATTTTATACATTTATTGTTTTACCTTAGTTAATATGTTTTTATCTATATACCTGTTTTTACTTAATCTATATGTAAATGTATATTTTATGATTCTGTTATTCTTCTTATGTGTATTTTATTTATCAACTGGATCATCTCCTCATTATTGTCATTGTATTCCCATTGCACCATCCAGGGCCTGGCGGAAGACCAGTGAATCCTCACTGAGCCAGTAACCCTGGTTAAAGAATAAAGAATCAATCAATCAATCAATCAATCAATCAATCAATCAATCAATCAATCAGTCAATCAATCAGGCATTTCGTTGGAGCTTGAGGACCAACAGAACAATTTCCCGTTCCAAGCCTGTTTCTGTACATTTGGAAAATGCCGTCAGTGCACTGGACCAGGGCATGGACTGTACTGCAGTATTTCATGACATTTTTGTTAGACATTAGGCCAAGAATACACAAAACTGGAAGCATCTATAAATCTTACAATTTTGAGTCCATGGCAATACAAATAGTAGCAATGTATGCCCCTTACAACGACCTTTCCAATGATATATAGCCTACATGTAATGAGATATGCTTTGTCGAGATATTTTGAACAAAATCACTTGACGCCTACAGAAACCGGCCAAGATCGGTGGGTGGCCAAACCATGCCGGTGAAGCGTAACTTTTCATCCCCTAGTCTCAACAGCGTGCCTCCGTACGCCCCGGGCTCACTGTAATTGTTACGCGATTTTGTGAAAGTGACATGTTTCAGATTTTTCGGCCGATTTCTCATTATCATATATTAAATTAAAGCTTAGTTATCGCTTATCAAAGATTATATATGATTAATATGCTCTATACTTATTGTAGGCCTACTTTGCGTACGGAAGGGAAATAAGTGGCGGTGTTGTGAACTCGAACCATAAACTCTGGCTCCCGCCATTTGCGTCCCTCGGCTGCGCGTCGTCGTCGAGACCATTAATTTCTTAGAGCCTAGTCCAGCAAGTCTTATAGTAATACAGTTCACAAAAGCATCAGTGATTGGATAGTTTGACTACACGCTATGGATTACCAGTTAGAAATCCCAGATGGATTTGTATTCACAAGAGAAGGAAGAGAAATGGGGCAAAGGAAGGGAGGTGGAGTGGGTTTTCTGGTGAAGAAGGATGTCAAATGGCATAGTATTAACGTAGGGGATGACGATGAGAGTGAAGTCAGGCATGAGGCGCAGTGGATTGGAGTAGAGTCTGTTCAGAATAAGATAGCTGTTGGAGAAGTGTATGCAGGAAGAGAGGGCCTTCCGGAGGAATGGAATGACCAGATTTTGGAGCGGTTACGGGTGACTGTTAATGCAGTTCAGGAGCAAGGGTACCAGGTGTTACTTGTAGGTGATTTCAATGGTCACATAGGAGATGGGTTAGACGGAATTGATGGTGGAGATGCAAATATGAATAGAAATGGTTGCTACAATTTTCTAGAGAAATGGGGTTGCGTATTTTGAATAGGGATTTTGAGTGTAAAGGGAAGTGGACTTGGAGTGTTGGAGATAGGAGGTCAATCATCGATTATGCCCTGGCGGATGATAGGTTGTTCAGAATGGTGGAAAAGGTTAGCATTGACGAGGATGGCCATATGGAAATAGGGAGTGATCATAACTGGATGACTGTTGATTTGAGGTGTAGGAAACAGGTGAAAAAAGCGGTGGGTCAAAGTGGGTATGGTGCATCAACAGGGACACAAACTGGTATGCATACAAGGAAAAACTATCAGAAGTATTGGATGGATGGAAGGAAGCTTGGGTTGATACAGAGTCTAGTGATGTGCAAGGCATGTCTGATGATTTAAGGAGAAAGATTTTTGATGTTGCCAAGGAGACGATAGGTAGGAAAAGAGTGCCAAGTGACAGGAAAGGGTATAGCATAGATTCAGAGTTAAAGGGGGCTATTGGAGATAGAAGGGTAAAGAACAGAGCATGGAGACTGGCTAGAAAAAGGAGGGAGGAGAGGGAGATTGTGTTGGCTCGAGAGGAGTACATGGAGGCAAGAAAGAAAGTGAATGACATGAAGGCTGAGAGGAGGGCAAAGCGAAATGAGGAAATGACGAGGAAGGTTATGTCAAGTGGGGCAGAGTCGTCAGCGGTTTTTTGGAAGCAGGTCAATAGGAGAAAGAAAGTTCCAATCAATAGGTTGTCTCATAGGGGGAGAATAGTTGAAGGGGAAAAGGACCTAAGGGATGCATTGAAGGGACATTGGAGGGAAGTGAATGATCCACAGTGGGGTGTGGGGGAACCACCAATGGTGAGGTCGGAAGCTAGGGAGGACAAGTGGGACCAGGAACTCTGTAAGAGGGTCCAGAGGGTGGAGGTTGAGCGAGCAGTGGATCATATGAAGGCTGGGAAAGCTCCTGGACCAGATGGGGTGTTGAATGAGTTTATTAAGAAAGGACCAGTGAAATTGTGGGAAAGTATGTGTTGGTTGTTTAACAAGGTTATAGAGAACAGGGAAGCACCAAGAGAATGGAGGGAATTGAAGATAGCATATATTCCGAAAAAAGGGTCAGTCGAGCATTTGGATAAATGCCGAGGCATAGCAATAGCATCAAATATTGGTAAAATCTTTACACTTGTCATGTACAGGAGATTGGGAAGAATAGTTGAAAGAGAAGATATGTTAGGGGAGATTCAGAATGGGTTCAGGCCAGGTAGGAGAGTAGTGGATCATATCTTTACTTTGTCCCAGATTTTAGAGATTGCAAGGAAAAAGAAACGGAAGGTGTACATGGCTTTCTTGGATATCCGGAAAGCTTATGATAGGGTGTGGCGAGATGCTCTGTGGGCAAAGATGGAAGGGTTAGGCTTTGGAGGTAGGTTTTTGGAAGTTTTGAGAGCATTATATGTGGATGTCAAATGTACCCTGAGTTTGGGAGAAGTTGAGGTGGGTGGAGAGGAGTTGAGTATTGGGCTGAAACAAGGATGTGTGTTGTCCCCGATACTGTTTTCACTGTATCTACGAGATTTGGGAGATAAGTTGATAGAGAGTGGAAAAGGTGTTAAGGTGGGAAATGAGAAGTTGGCAGGTCTATTTTTTGCAGACAATATTGTACTGATGGCAAACTCAAAGGATGAACTGCAGAATTTGCTCAAGATAGCAGGGGAATATGGGGAGAAGTGGAGGCTGGAGTTCAGCGAAGAAAAGAGTAAGGTCATGGCTCTAGGTCAGAAACATAGACAGGGAGAGAAGTGGATGGTAGGAAGGTTCGAGATACCAGAAGGACACGAGAAAGTCATTAGAATAGGGGAAGTGGGTGATTATGAATATCTGGGAGTGAGCATTAAGGCTACCGGCCAGGGCATGTTCCGATACCATGTCGATAAAATTAAGCAGAAAGTCAATAGAGCAAAGGGTATGATAAAGCTGACAGCAATGAATAGTTTTAATAAGGCATTTACAGGGAGAGTTCTTTGGGAGAGGGTTGCAGTCCAGGAATGTTGTATGGTCTGGATGTTATT
The DNA here is from genome assembly GCA_964020975.1 of Hermodice carunculata. Taxonomy (NCBI): domain Eukaryota; kingdom Metazoa; phylum Annelida; class Polychaeta; order Eunicida; family Amphinomidae; genus Hermodice; species Hermodice carunculata. Next base: position 24,615,815 of record OZ026623.1, read on the forward strand.
TCAATAAGTGAGAAGGACTTGGAATGGTTGGAAAAGGCACAGATAGAGATGGGAAAGTGGATACTAGGGGCTCCCCCATGTGTGGCAACAGAAGCAGTACTAGGTGAACTTGGATGGATAAGTGTCAGGGATAGAATAGCAAAGTCGAAGTTGAACTATTGGGGCTATTTGCAGGAGGTAGGAGAAGACAGATGGTGCAGAAAGGTGTATCTTGAGGCAGTTAGGGAGAAGACAAAGTGGATGACAGATATAAATAAGTTGGCAGAGAAGTATGATCTGAAGGGGCCAGATGAGATTGAGATGTGGTGGAAAACGTACGTGGGAAAGTTGATTACTGAGAAGCATGTTGTTGAATGGAAGAGAGGGGTGGAGGAAAAGAGCACACTCATTGCATACAGAGGGCTTGATAAACCAGTAAGAGGAAAGTGTTGGGATTGTAGCAAGGGTTCCAAGTTGTTGTTTCAAGGAAGAGCAGGAGTGATTAATCTTGAGAAACGGACACAGAAGTGGACCAGTGGGACCGATGGGAAGTGCAAGATATGTAGGGAGGATGAGGATGAGACAATAGATCATTTTCTTGTGTGGTGTTCAGAGTATCAGGGATTGAGAGACAGTCTGTTTGAAGGGTGGAAAGAGAAGGATCAATTATGTAGAAGTTTAGAACAAGTTCAGAGCATGGCAGAGGGTGATAGGTTAGCCTGGATGTTGGGGTTGAAAGGAGAGACGCTAGGAAGCGGAGTAGGGATTGAGTTAGTTAAGGGCTTTCTGGTGAAGTGCTGGGAAAGGAGAAGTAACGTGTTAGGTTTGAGGGAGTCTGAAGCCAGAGTAGGAAACTGATAGAGGGGAAGGTAGAAGGTAACCCTTATAAGGGCTCCCACGGCTCTGTCTATGGCAACATAGACAGGGACTGTGGGCATGCCGAGCGCAAGATGCGATTGTGGGATAGGTGTTGATTTCTTGGCCTCCTTTTCAGGACCACGGCAGACAAGTGGCGCGCCAAAGACAACTATTATGGGAGGCATAAGTTTCTCCACTACACCTCGCCGAAACTCAGCGACGCGTTCTGGATGAACATTTTCTAGAAAACGCGTAGTGAAGACTGTAATCTCATTGGTTGGCTCTGCTACGCGTTCAGATTGGTTTGCTCTACTACACGTTGCGGAACTTTGACTACGCGCAGTGGAAGCTCGGCTACGAGTAAGGCCTAGGCTATGCGTAACTTATGGCCCTGTTGGCTGCCGCGCGGCATGTCTATGATCCCATTCGCACTGCAAGCTCACCATCATGCGAGATATGGTTCCACATGGCGTAAACAAGTTGCCATTTACCGTCTCAATATTCAGTAGACAAAAATGGAAAACTTGGAAAGGTTCTGTAAGTCGTGGGTTCATAGGCCTAGAACAAGTTCCAACTTGATTGAAACCAAACATCTTTTCCACCCGGCCCGTGGTTTTGTTGGATGTATAGGTAGGGGAGACTGAGAAGAAGTGGAACACTACGAAAGGAGTGTCCCACGAAAGGAGTGTATTTTTTTTTCATTCTTAATATCAAAAAGTAAATAAATAAATAAATTTTTAAAAAATGGGGCACTTGACTTAAATGTTAAATATTTTCATACCACCTTGTGCATATATATATATATATATATATATATAATTGTAAAGCATCAAACAAAAAAACAAACAAAAAAAACAAAAAAAAAGAACCCCCAAAAAAGCAAAAAAACAAAACAAAAAAAAACAAAAAACAAAAAAAAAAAAAAAAAACAACAAAACAAAACAAAAACAAAAAAAACAAAACAAAACAAAAAAAAACCCCACCCAACGTTCTTGGGAAAATGAGACACCCATGGGGCAAGGCAAAGTGGGACAAAGGAGTCGGAGAACTGGGACAACTAAATTAACAGTAGTTTTCTCTGAAAATTCTACATGAGTCAACAACATGTGTAAGAGGTCTATATGAGTTTACCACATGTGTATGTTTTACATGGGTCCTTTTGGCTTGCCCTCAGCACTAGAGCGATCTCTATGACAAACAAGACACCACATCAGAGTACAGTGACTGCAACAATATTGTCCAACTTTTACAAGAATTTCAGTGAAAAATGCACCTTCACAAAGATGTTTGGTTACAAGAAAGAAGAAATTTTCTGCAAACTATACTTCAATTGCCATGCAGCTGTTCCTGATCTCTTTAGAGAGACCACCCAAACAACACATCCATACCTAGGGAGAACTGGGACAAACTGTCCCAATTTTCCCCACGGTTCATTTTTTTTTTTATTTATAATATGGCGGGTAACTCCCCATCTACTTCAGACTTCCTGACAATTGTTATGGTTATAGATCGTTGAGGCCACATATTTGCCAAAATTAATGCCCTCTTAATCTATGAATCAAGAACGACCAACAAATATGGTGAGAAGCTAAAAAAATCTTGGAGGATAAAATAAGAAAACATGTTTCTGTTCACATGTGGGCCTCCAGCTGCTTCAATCCCCTGGCACCAGAATGAGCTCAAGGGGTCCCCACTATAGATATAAGCAGACACTTGATTTAAAAAAAAAAGAAATTAAAGATATGAAGGGGGTCCCAGTTTACTGTCCTAGTTCTCCCCAGTCTCCGCTACCAGCACGAGGAGTGATGAGTGGACCAAAACAAAGTCAAAGATGGGCCATTTTAAATTACAGCGAATTCAAAGAATCATTAACGGAAGAATTTTTTTTTTGAACCCAGTGAAAGAAACCTGGGAAGGTTTGGGTCATCCCATTCATGGGACTGTTTTGTCCGCGTTACGTTGGCTGTGTACTTGAACCGCGACTGGTCCACGTTAGCATGCCTTAGTGCCCGCTCTTCTGCCGTGATGACCCTCTATATTAAAACATGCTCATCCCCCGGGGCTCATCCTCATCAGAGAAAAAGGCAAGAAAAAACAGAGAAAGTCCCCTCGACTATCCATGGTTAAACTTAGGCTATCCTCCTCCTCCTCCTCCTCCTCCTCCTCCTTTCTGTCTGTATTAATTAAAGTTTTCTTGTCATTCCGATGCACTATTGCAAGCCTGCACAGTAACCTGGCTTGGAGATGGGTTGTGTTTTTGATGTCAGCAGCTGTTTCGCACCAGTGAACACCATCTGCGCCTGTGGTTTGCCATGTCGGCTCACTTTAATGTATCGAAATTATCATTTAAAATTAACATTTTTGAAAATTTTCACCAGATAATATTTCGAAGACATCTTAACTCAAACTTTGTCGAAAGTTGAGACCCCGCCGATCAATAGGACCTACTTCAGTCACCACTGCGCAGAGACAGAGAGGTCGGCATGGGAGTGGCAGTGGCAATCTTTGCAAACTGGCATTGTGTCCGGAAAAAAAAAAAGAAGCAGTAGTTTGCGAAATGTATCTATCAATGTTCATAAACCTTCAAATACAATCAACATACCGGGCAATCTGATAAGAAGAGAAACTATCATTGTCAATTAAATAGATTTTCGTCTTCATTTGCTTTTAATATGGGCCAGTCATTCCAGACCATGAATTTGATACTTAATCGTACCTAGAAATGACCAGATTGTAGTGCCATATACTTATTCTTTTGGTAGGTCTATGCTTGCCAAATTGATAAAAAATAAACTTAATCATAACCAGTTGTGGCTCGGCAGATGAAAGAAGGTACCTAGGACCTACAAATGCTGTACATACAAAAGAAAAAAAGAGAAATATTCGTAAAATAATAATGATAATGATAATGATAATGATAATAATAATAATAATGATAATGATAATAATAATAATAATAATAATAATAATAATAATAATAATAATAATAATAATAATAATAATAATTATTATTATTATTATTATAATAAGTTCCTGACAACCAGTTGTAGCTAGTAACCACATGATCAACTATATCACATCATTCAGTTCTCGTGATATTTGCTTGCAAGCTGCTACACCCCATTCGCAAATCTCGCATACTTCTCTGTTGGCGGTTATGGCCAAATCATTGGGTATCTGGTTAAAATTTCGCAATTCTGGCAATGCATATGAAAGAAAACGTTTGTAATTTTGTAATTATTTATTAAAACCACGAACACTGGATAAAATTGCCTTAAAATACATCGCGATAAAAACACATGATAACATAGGGCACTTATCATACATCTAATTACAAATTAATATAAACAAGGATAAACCAATTACTCAAGAGGGAAATTAGTAAGAGGTTTTATATCATCATCATTATCATCATCATCATCATCATCATCATCATCATTTCGGTCTTGAATGATAAATCTACAGGTACTTGTAAACAGCTGTGGAGATCACATCAAGAGGCAGGGAGATCGGTTCCTTTTGCTCAGTGTTTTGTCAACATTGACGTTGGCTTCTTATAGTTTCTTGCTTGCATAAACATTGACAGCAATGAGCGGATAACACAAAAATCATGCACTGAAGGATGGTAGACGCAGCAGGTAGTGGTTGCCATCCTAGTATTTTTTAGTCGGAGTGGGGATCGATCCAAACGTTTGTTTGTTTGTTTTTTTTTTCTTTACAGGAAACTTTGTTCAAAGATATGTTATTTGAGATCATCGTGCCATTCGTTTTGTGTTGGCAATCATAACTTTCTTGACACGTCTGCAAGTATATATTTCCTAGTATTTTTATGGTATCTTCGACTGGCTAATTCCACCTGAGTATTCGTGTACTTTATATTAAAGGCCAAAATTCTCATACCCGCTCCGGCAAATATATATATATATACATATATTATTGACTGTGTGATCCCTTTGATGTAGAACAGTTTAAAACAACGCAAACAACATATGTTTATACCTGCCTGTCTTGGTTTTTATGTTATAAAAACCTTTTATTTCAAGTCAACAGGAAATGTATGCCGATGTATAATAATCTTTATTTTAAGTCGACAGTAAACACGCTGATGTATCTAGGGCCTAAAACAATAAAACATTTGCGCCGAGGCACTACCTTTTTTCACCGCAGGTACGAAGAAACAATAAGATGTTAATGTACGTACAATGACTCATGAGATGAAAGTTTGTACAGCCGGTAAAAATGACCAAGGAAATGGTATACAGGTAATATACATTTTGATGAGTCAAAACATACCTGGGTACGTGTTCAGTTGGGTAATTTTTTTTTAAACCGAGGTACGTGTTAACTTGGGTACGTTTTGACTGAGGTACGGATTTGCTTGGGTACATTATGTCTTGACTGAATTACCGTAGCTGTTTAGTTAGATTATCTTAGTATTTATATCTTCTGTATATATTACTCCTTTCTTTAAATGTTTCACTATTGTATGTTTGCTATGTTCTGTTGTGGAATGATGCAATAAAAGTATTCGTATTCGTATTCGTTATGACCAGGAGTCCAAAAATGACAAAATTATTGGTTTGGCTCCATGTGGGATTCAGTAAGCACATGGACACTTCCTTCTGTGAGCATAAATCCATAATAACCAGAGTATGGGGTGGCCATTGTAATTCTAATGATTTTTGGGGTGCGGAAGTGATTTTCTGCATGATTGGTTAATGGACAGATGGGTAGTGGATTCTTCTTTTCCCTCTGGTTTTTCGTTTCTTTCTTTCTTACTTTTGGGGGGGGGGGGGTGATGATGGTCAGATTTTTTTTTTTTTTTTTTTGAAGAATCATGTTCAGACAGAGGTCTCATCAGTAGCGAGTGGCGAGTGGGTCCTCCTCCCGCAGAAATAACGATATTGTAACGCACTGCCACTGGACTCATCATCTCGTCGACCGGTAAACCTTCTGGATCTTTCGTTGCGAGATTTCTGCCCAGCCAATGTGGTAAGCTAGAGCCAAGTCCAGCATTTTGCCAACACCGCTGCACAGCGTTTTCGCTGACGCGCCGCCCCGTTGACTCTTGGTAGTCTTGCAGGTGTTACCGACCTTTTTCAGGCCTAGAAAAAGGCCTGTCTTCCATAAGCTGGCCATGGGGCAGCACCTGTCCGTCCGTCTCCATCACCCGTAACTTTTGGATACTTCTTGCCCTGTCCTTTACTTCACCAGTACCTCTGTACTTCAGCAAAAGTCTGGAAACCACAGAATTGTGTACGCCGAACTCTTCGGCAGTTTTTTTCTGCGACCAACCTGCTCGGAGCCTAGGCCACATATTTACCACCGCCGTCCATCGGTAAGCTTTCTCCGCTGGCGCTGCTCCATGCATGGATGTATAATCAGATCTATTATATTAGGAGTTTGCAATGAATATGTATACTCAGGGGTGGTTATCGTCCCTTCTGGCTCCTTATCAAAAGCTACCAAAAGACTTACAAATAGAGGTGGCAAGTCCTATGTAGGCCTATCTTGGAATATTGTAGTGGAACAAAAAATTGTCAAAGCATTTGATATAAATCTAAAAATAAAATTGTTTGATACCCTAATAAAACCAGTACTTCTGTATAGCTCAGAAGTTTGGGCTGCTTATGATAAAACATTTAGCAAAATTGGGCCCCAGGACAGATTATGGAACAACAACAAAACATTTGAGAAAATCCACAGGAAATTTTGCAAGCAAACATTGAAAATTCAAAAGAGAGCAAGTAGCTTGGCTTCACTTGCTGAAATAGGCAGATATCCTCTAATTATTAATGTAATTGAAAGTATTTTAAAGTATTGGAATAGGATCATGGATGGATGTGGTAATCCTTTAGTAAATGAAGCATTATCCATGCAACATGAATTACATACATCCGGTCACTCAACATATCTAAGAAATGTTGACAATCTATGTGGGATGATAGTACCGAAATCAAAAGTAGTTTGTATGGGTTGTATGAACAATACTTCAAAAAGTGTCTATAGGAAGGAAAGTTACAATTATCTGGTCAGCTTAAGAAAGTGTATAGTAAGGAAGAGTAGCTGACAAGCAAGTTAAATTCAAAACAACAACAATCTATTGTCAAGTGCAGAATTTCAGCTCATAACCTACCTATTGAGACAGGTAGGTTCCAAAATATCAGTCGTATTGAAAGAATATGTAAAAAACGTGATATGGAGGAAGTGGGTGATGAGTTCCACTGTTTATTTAAATGCACAAATACAAATGTGTTACAAAGTAGAGTAGAAATGATGACTTACCTCAGGAAATTGAGTCCACAAGTGGATAAATTACCAGAAAAAAGCCTGTTCTTGTATTTACTTAGCGCTGGTGACCTCGATATGTTAGTCCCAGTCGCTAACCATATAATGCTGAGTAAGGATATGTAGCTAGTATGTCATTGTCATAACCAATTTTCTTTTTAGTTTTTATACCTACATGTGTGTCACTTCACTGCTACAAATCAACGTACACTTGTATATGGAGGCAATAAAGTTTATCTTTATCCTTTATCCTATTCCTCCATGCTCCATGCTATCACACACGTAGCCTGCATTGCCTTCAAAGCAGACCCAATCTGCATATTTTGTGTAATCCGCCATACCGGAACTTTGTCTGCTTTGCAGGCAACACTGGATGGCATTGTCAAATTTTTGCCAGCATCCTGTGCCTTATTAAGGCCGCTGTGGGTGACAACAGGGACAGCACCTTGTCCTTAAATGTGGTCAGTACACTGCGGGGACATTAGAAGGTCTCATGTAAGCATTTATTTTATCAAGAGGTAGCGTCAGTACAGACTCAGACTCACATATCTTTTATTTGACTGAATATACATGTATATTATTTCAGTAACATAGATAGCCAGGAGACCCTCATTAAGGCCACAACAGCCTCTATCATAAGGGCCATCTAAAAATACTATAGATATACAAAAATTGTACTTAGAATACAAGGTTTTAAATAGAGATGCAAGTACCTTACCCAGTAAGCAGGGAAAAAATTATGTCTTACATATTAGCAAAAGCAAATGGGGGCTGCTTATGGAGTGTTACAAACATAACAGTTTGGGATGGAACAAATAATATTATACTTTTCAATATAATGTTTTTTTATATAGAGGGCAAAACCATTTTTGCTATGAGTATGAACCTTGTTTATAATGAAGTCAGGGGTTGAGTTCAATGTTTTTATGATTTCATGTCTTATACAATTTTCTGTCCCTACAAGATTGCTTCTTTCTACAAATATACGGTTTCTATTTTTAACATTGTAATTATGAAGTACAGAAGTTGTATTTATTTTAAAGGTTTTGAAGTATTCAGGTAACTGATTTTTGATATACTTAAAATAGAATTTCAGTTGTTGTTGGAGAAATATATCACTAATATTGAGCCTTAATTGTGCCTCTCTTAATGCCAAATTCGATCAAATCAGAATCTTTTAATTGACCTATTAGCAAACAATGACTGCCCTCCTAGTGCAATATGTATTCAGGAAACTTGGCAGTCAGACTTGACGGATGTATCTCTTTTTCAGCTAGAAGGTTACAATTTAATTAGTCAAGGCTATATTTGTTCTACTCATGGTGGTTTAGCTATGTATTTAAGAGACAGGTTCAACTATAAAACTTTAGATATTTATAGTGAATCTGACATTTGGGAAGGCCAGTTCATAGAAATTAGTAGCAATCTGCTCCAAAAGAACATTATACTAGGTAACATTTATAGACCCCCATGAGACATAGCTGATAACTATAACTTGTTCATTAGTCAGTTGACTCCTGTACTTGAACTGCTTAATCGTAACCTGGTACATGCATTCATATGCTAGTATCTCACTTAATGTGACTGGTTGCTTAACTTCTGCTCACCAGTATTACTCAGGGACTGTCCATGATGTTGAGAGATAGTTGGCATCTCTGAACAACCCGTGATGTTGTCCTACCCAAACACAATGAAAGCATACATGTAGTAACCACTAATATGGTATTCCCCGCTGAAACCGATGGGAAGCGAGCAAGACCAGCCGTATGATGTACTCGGATCTGACAGCCATGACGTGCAGGCTAATGTGCACGGCACGATGCAACCATAAATAAAATATGCCCGCATGAACCTAATAGCGCAAATAAATATTTTCATCGTCTTCTAATAATCAGCTAAAAAGATGCAATTTGTTGCAGAGGCAAAATATTTGGCCTCATATTAATGCCGTAGTGATTGAGTAAATTGGTGAATTTAGGATGCGCGTGTATGTCAAGGTTTGCTGTTTTTGTACTACTACTACTACTACTACTGCTACTACTACTTCTACTACTACTACTACTGATGATGATGTTTTATTTCTTTGCAATGCATGCATGCGCAAATAATAAAACTGCTATGAAGTCGACAATTTTGGGAAAACTACATACACCTGTTGCTAAATTTCAGTAGTCAATCAATGGTAAATTTCGTATACCAGTGATGGAACTTCTCCTATGTCTCCATAAGGGGAATCATAAGGTGTTCCTTTGTAATTTTTCTAAGTAACTAGCCACGCAGTTTTGGACAGGATTGACTCCCCTCCCCCCAAATGAGAAATTGACAAAAAACAAAACTTAAAAAAACAAAAAAGAAAGAAAGAAAGAAAGAAAGAAAGAAAGAAAGAAAGAAAGAAAGAAAGAAAGAAAGAAAGAAAGAAAGAAAGAAAGAAAGAAAGAAAGAAAGAAAGAAAGAAAGAAAGAAAGAAAGAAAGAAAGAAAGAAAGAAAGAAAGAAAGAAAGAAAGAAAGAAAGAAAGAAAGAAAGAAAGAAAGAAAGAAAGAAAGAAAGAAAGAAAGAAAGTCACTGAAGTGTAACCTCCTGAAAAAAATGATGGAGATCTATATAAGATACATCCCTGCCAAGTGTGAAAATGATCTGCCAAAAAGTTCTGGAGAAAATTGCATACACATGTATTTACACTATTATCCCTGCCTTGACCATATTCTCTTGTACTCTTACTGATCTTTAAGTAACTTTAGAGTTGTTGAGCTTGGAAAATGACAGTAGCACCACTTTGTGAGCAAATTTGTTGGAAACCCAGTCAAGGTATATTCCCACTAAGTTTGAAGAGATTTGAGCCAATGTTGTTTCATTAACAATATAAATTAATTCAAGTCTTTGAAGCAGGCAATCTTTACCTCCATCTGGCTTTGGCCAGTTGATGTGGGACAAGAACTGACTCAGTGTAATTTAAAATGGTACACTGATTTAGTATTCATTTGTTGGCTCTTCAATGGCCAGTAATGTCTGCATAGAAGTACAGTGGTCCCTGTCTTGAGAGACTGCCCCTAGGGCAGGTCAAAATGTGGTCTCTCAAAACAGGTGGTCTTTCATTAAAGGTAAAATAACATGGAAAAGATAACACAGTGTTCTGAGACAGTGGTCTTAAAAAGATATGCAGTCTCTCATTGGAGGGGTCTCTCAAGACAGGTACCACTGTAATAATGATAAACGGCTTTCCATTTATCTTATGTTCTTGAAGATATTGATTTAAAATCCCACTTTAATATTGGCACCATTGCCAATGATTAATGTTTTTGTTAACAATGTGTTTGATGGACAATGTTCAGTAATGCGTGGAAGTTGGACCAATATCTGCATCTAAAGATGTTGATGATTCCAAATAATTCCACATAGTACAATTTAACCCTTTAAGTGCCAAATTGTGGACTGAGTCAATAGCTGTTCTTGGCACACATTCGCCCAATGCACACCTAGAAAAGCTGTTGACCTGGGATCTTTTCTCTGGAACTAGAGGCATGCTGGTACTTGAATGAAAGGTCTTTTTACGAGCAATAGGAATCAGAGATCCTAATAATTCAGACTAGTTTCACTTTAGTAAATCAACTTTTGACGTGATTGGCACTGAAAGAGTTAATATTCAGTTGATCAGCAATGAACCATAATAAACATGTAACAGTTAGATTGATATATCTATTGCAGTTTTTAAGAAATTCAAGATTTCAAATGTAGAGCCTCCAGTTACTTTCAACATCATTACTTGTCGACAGAACATGCAAAATGTCATAGATTCAGGTAGAACCATAACAAGTTTGGGGTTTCTGTGTCTATGTCTGAGAAAAAATTGCAAAACGTCAAAAAGAGATGTAGAGACCTAATGCAGATGAAGGAAAGAAGGATGGAAAGAAAGCATTCATGAAACAAGAGGGGTGTTTGAGCAGCCCATCCTCAGCTGACTTTGATACTTTTAACCAAAAAACTGGGCACAATTTCAAAATCATTGGCCAAGTGGCTTTATAGATAAAAGCTTCTAAAACCTCCCCCCCCCCCCCTCCTGAAAAAAAAATACAAAGAAAAAAATCATAAAAGACATCCAAAAATCAACGGCATATGATCACTTGAAGGAACTTAATAAACTCACCCAAAATTCAAGTTGATCTGGCTGACAGTTTTGCAGAAGTCAAAAGTGTGATTGGCACTGAAAGAGTGAACATACTCAGACAGTCCACATACCGAGACATCCAGAAGGAACAGGATGAATTTAAGTTATTCCACTCTCTGGTAAGAATGCTTAATCATGAACAACCTGTTGGTAAATGTTACATATGATGACCGGTCTCGTTTAACTTCGCAAGCACGCATAAAACCCAAAATAAAGTACCGCACAAAATTTACAACCTAATGGTAAACCACATACCTTATATGGAAATTGAAGAAAATACCAGTGTTTACTCTAAAATGACAATTTTGCAAAACGAGTCCCTCCAGAAATAAATACCTTTGCCACAGGTTTCATACAATTTCATCAAGAATTCTAATCAAGTTTGTACATGTGTAATTATCTACCATTTTCCACTTGGGAGCTTGAGGGAATTTAAATTTATTCCTTTAGGTACTGTTACACAAGCTTACAGATTTCACAAGACTTTCATGATCAATACTGGTCATTTTCTTAAATTTTGCAGCACACGCAGGTTGAACTTCTTTATAAAATGACAGATCCCTTGCCTGATCATGTCATAAAATGAATGATCACTAAGCTACACTTCATTCGACAACTTCCATGAAAGCTGTCACCATTCACACATCAAATTACAATGAAGACATCTGTCCATTTAGGATCATACAATTTTATTCCAATGCACATACACGTCACAAAAGGGGAAATATAGACCTCTACATTGGTCCTGACAGACCATGGGAAATGTCTAATTTGTTGAAAATAAAATCTATAAATGTATAAAATATCTAATTGAATAAATTACCATATATTTTGGTCATCCTTTAGTACGTCGTGACTCAATTATATTTCTTTCTGACCAATCAATGAAATGACAATGAAGTGCAACTGGAGAGTAACAGCATATGAACTGATCACTGCAGAAGGGGGGGGGGGGGGCAGTGTCAATGTATGAAGAAAGCATTTAATAAATGGAAGGAAAAATCATTTGGCTGTCCATAGTACTGGGGGTTACAACACTGAACTTCATTTTTTTGTGTGTTAGTCATTGGCTGAGAAACTTTTGATTTCTCCAGAATTGTATGAAAGCATAGACCTATTGTCTCGATGAAGAAAAGTTTTTGTGTTGCAGATGTTGCTTCAAAAAGTGTGCGAGTTTTCCTATATTTTTTTACTTTAAAATAAATGTTAACAGTATTTTTACCATCCATATAGTATTGATTTATCACATAAACCAAAGGAAACATGAGCTGCCTAACACAACAACAAATTGCAATGACACAGAAAACTCACACTTCCATCAAAACATAAAAATAGTTATGCCAGTTTGAGAATACATGAATTCATGCAACTTTGATTTGACTTAGGAAGATTTTTGATGTTTTGCCATTTTATATTACCAAAACTTTTTTTTTTTTATCAGACATCAGGCAGAGGATCCACGATGTCTGGCGCAGACAGTATGTCACCTTCTCGTGTCATTTATTACCATCTAAATCTCAACCGATGTACCTTGTACTGGTATGAACAATGTAGCTCCTTGCTTCCATAATTATTGTCTGCTCTTTCAATATGTATCAATGTATATTGATGACAAAAATTTGAAATTTTATCAGATGAATCCCTGGCATTGTTTTGTTTGAGAAAAATCCATATTCTACCTGACTTGAATTCACCAGTGACCCAAACTGCATGTTCCCTCAGAAAGGACAGCTAGGACAATTTGAGGACTTACTGCATCCTATAGCTGAACCCTCCCCTGGGGCTGAACAGATTAACAAAAATCTAAACAGACTGATCCCCCGTCTATGGACAGCACACCTCCCTACATAAAAGTGATCAGATCAGAGTACATTAAGGTCTAAGGTTATTTTGAACTTGACACACCCAAATTTCTTGACACAATGAGTAAGTTCTTTCTCAGTGATTTTAACACACATATTTCATTGTTTTTAATTCTGTAGGATATGCAATTGTACAAAATTGCACGTTACACATTGGTTAGCTATCTAGACAAGTCAAGGCATCAGTGATACCAAGGGGGTAAAGGTCTCTAACCTCCGTGATACCAAGGAGGGTAAAGGTCTCTAACCTCAGTGATACCAAGGAGGGTAAAGGTCTCTAACCTCAGTGATACCAAGGAGGGTAAAGGTCTCTAACCTCAGTGATACCAAGGAGGGTAAAGGTCTCTAACCTCAGTGATACCAAGGAGGGTAAAGGTCTCTAACCTCAGTGATACCAAGGAGGGTAAAGGTCTCTAACCTCAGTGATACCAAGGAGGGTAAAGGTCTCTAACCTCCTACAATCTGAAACACAAAAGTCAAAATTGCACAAAAACTCATGGGGTATTTAAAAGTTTTGAAACAAATTGTTAAAATTGGCATTGAAATTCAAACTTATCTTTCTTTAAAATTTAGATATTTGAAAGTCATTATACAGACACTTCCAAGATCAAAAAGATATAAAAGGTCAAAGGTCACATCCGAACTGCCATGTCCTAAGTTGTTAAGAGGATCATGGGAAAACATAAAAACCCTGAAGAGATGACATGTGGAATGCATACCTTAACAAACACGCGAGGTGTCCAGATAGTCAAGTTAGTTGCACTCAGAATAAAAAAATGACTTAAAATACAATGTAGATTTCTGACTGCAAAAAAAAAAAAGCAAAACAAAAAAACCAAAAACAAGCTACATAACACAGCCTATGCTGGCTCCAATGAAACAATAAGCCATACAGATTTGAAACAAGAGTGCATTGATAGGATGCAAACCAAAGCCTGGTTATATTACCCTTAAAAATGACTGCCAATACTGCTATGAGAATTGCTGTTACAAACAGCAACAAAAAAAAATGTATAAACAAAGAATATTATTGGCTACAATTACACAATGCTCACATGGAAAGATCAATACAATACGTTTCACCAGACTCTGACAAAAATTACCGCCACAGGCATACATGTGAGATAAGGATTACATGGTCATCATTTTGACTGAACATTAATCATTCTTGTGAAACATGTTTCTTCAAAGTTGAGGTAGGTTTTAAAAATGAGTGAAGCAAGCAGCGCCCCCTGTTATCAAAGCCAGTCATTGAAATTTACATATTTTACAAAGTCCACTGACCAATCAGCTCCCAAGAAAAATAATGCTGCAGTGAATAAATTACTATTCTATCCCTGATTGGCCAGTGATCAATAATACATAGCCCTAGTCTCCAATCATGGAACCACCATGGGTCAATATATTCTATATTTTAATTACACATTGGCTTGTGATAACAAGAGGCTATCCACTCACCCTGGACATAGTTTGGCCCACTCTTGACTACTCTTTTTGTATTTTGCTTTGTTTGCTTTTTTTTTTTTTCTGTTTTGTTGGCAGCCATTTACATGTGGCTCCACCTATGAACAGTAACAGGCAACACTGCTGACCATTTTATATATACACCCTAGGTCAACAGAGCCCTCATCACCCTGCAGTGAGCTATTACCCTGCCGAAGTACTTGTGTATTCCAACAAAATATTAAACCCAAAAGTTACCCGCATCAAGAGTTGGATAAACATTGCACTGGTTCTACAAAGGCGCTTGCCTGTAGCCCTGTGCTTCAACACATTATCGCTCATCGTACACAGTGTCAACTCCACACTTTTTTTTTCTGAATGTAAGTAATTCCACATTAATCATTTGCTGACTTCAGACACACACCTCTAGATCTACAATAAATACATACACTTTCATGCTATTTGCTAATATATTTATATCATATTTATATATTAGAACTATCTATCTTCATTTCATCATTAAGGGTTTCTCCCCCTGTCACCCCCACTGGTGTAGTAACAGTGTCACAAATTTAAAGGTAATTTTCTCTCCTTTAAGTGACGGGCTTAACCTCGGCAACAGCCCTAGTCTCCTTCTCGGCAATACACAAATACAAACAAAAAGCTGAAGAACTGGTTTTGTGGACTTTAAATATTCTAATAACTTATTACAACATTATGTATTCCTACTTTGCACAAATGGCAACTAACCAGAAAACAATCCAAAGTACCTAGTTTATTATGGGTTAAAACATCCACTTGCAATAGCTTGTATTCACCCAGCACTTAAATCAAGACTTCAACTAAGCCGTTTAGCCGGTCACCATGACTGCCGCCATTTTGACACATTAAACCAAGATGTAACAATGTGCACCAAGTTCAATTGCAACAAACATTAACCACCGAGGTATTGAAGCAAAAGTTGTTACCTCTATCCTTAAAAGCTAAATTAATCAAGAAAATAGAGAAACAGAGGCTTTCCAAGACGAGCACCTTCACAATAAAGTTTTTTTTTTTTGCAAAGGTTAAGTTGACGGTAACTTCATTTTTAAATCATACATATCTAAACCTTACAGAGCACCTGGTTTGTGCATATATTAACATAAATTATGATAATTCTTTAATTTTTGTAAGCCGATATCAACATCTCTACTGACAAGTTTTGAGAATCCCCAGTAAAGAACTGTCTTTCCTCCCTGCTCTCTCAAGCCTGGTAAATAAAGGAATTGAAGCCCAAAAGATGGAATGACTCTTCTGGTTAATCACCAATACCCCATTTAGTCCTTTAGGGGTAAAATGTGTCAATGAAAATTTGAACTTAATAATTACATGCAAAAATTAAACACCTGTAAGGCCTCATAATTTTTTTAAATTCCATCCCCCCCCCATGCCAGATTTTTTCTGGGTCAAATATAGCAGCCAGTGGGTTTTACAAAGTTCATAATAAATAAAAGTACCATGATGATGTCAGGGTTACCATGGTAACAAAATATACAGTGTTTTTCAATTATCTACCACTAGAATAAATAAGTACTAGCCCAGAAAATTTTGTGACTGTACTGTTATCTGGTTTCACATTTCATAACACAAGGCTTCTGGAATCTGATTGTGTTTTGTTGGTAACAACAAAGGTCTGTAATCAATTACCTGCACCCATAAACTTTATGAAGACCTGCTGGAGTTGCATTTCAAGAGTTATTTTTTATAAAAGTGAAAGGTTTTGTACTTCAAACCCTGTGATCCAACTTTAAAATTGTCACTTCATTTGTAAAAGGTATCCTGCTCTTTTATTGTTTTGAAGTTTGAAACGCACTTTACCCAGAATTCAGCAGTCACTTTGACAGACTGCTTGAACAAGCTTTGACCTTCACAATGACGCTCAAGCTGCAGGTTTGTTGGTGTTTCTTAGGCTGGAGCTAAAACACAAAGCACAAAGTCCTGGGTGACAAGGCTTTTGAAGTCTAGGAGAATTCAATTTCTGAAGGTGCTCGTCAAATTCCATGTATAGTGCAAAAATAAACCATAAAATTACAACAGAAATGTTCTCCATTCTGCCCCTGCATATGTAGCGTACATACATGGAGCCAATCATATGTCCTAGATCCTTCTATCTACGTGTAACATCCAATTAGCAAACTGTGAGAAAATACTGATGCATGATGGGAATCCCATGGTCCTCATTTGAATATTTATGAATAACACCAATCTAAAAGACAACTAGGAAACAAATCATTGATCATCTGATTTGTGTCTAATCTAAAAGAAATTGGCAAGTGTCTACTTGTGCTTTTGTATACCCACATGCATTACCCTCCCACAGCCATGCTGTTTAACTTGCACTGTTCAAATTTCACTGGTTTTGGTCATTCAGTAATAAAACCCAGCACATCACAGCTCAGTAAGGTCTCAACACTACACCGAAGTTTACAAACATCAATTTTCAGTTGTGGTTGTGAGAGTTATATAGGTATATATATATTGTACTTAACTTACACCATATAACCTGAATAAAGGCCCCGAATCAGTGCTTTCTGCATTGGCTTGTCTCCCTGCTCCACCTACTCTGGAACAGTGGGTGCTGGACTAGTCACATGGCCAGGCATAGTGGTGTTTCAACACAAGTTATCTTAACGAGAAACATATATGTTTTGATTCCTAATTAATTTCAATCATCATATTCCATGCATCTAGTACTCCACTCAATGTACAAGAAAAATTTGTCACCGATATGGAACAAGTTAAGCTATAGGCCTCCCACATGAGTTTGTAAATTACCAGAGCTGGCACTTCAGTGTCTAACATTTTGAGTTCATATATATATATATTTCATTCTTCAAAGAATGGAACTTTTTACGAGCCCAGGTAATCTCCCCCCGAAGAACGGAAAAATTGGACAGATTTCCTGCTTATGTACTGAGCTTTCAAATGCAACAATGTATGTTAATATAATACTACACATATTAAAAAAAACATAGTCAGCCATAGTTCCAAAACGATACATTCAGTTCTTACCTTGTTTTTCACTTTTTTGACCGGTTTTATTTTGTTTTAAACCACTGGCTGCAGCCTCTCACAAGGTTAGTGCAATTTTTTTTCTTTTCTTTTTTTTTTTTTTTACAGTGAATGTACGTGTACCTATGTACCAAACACCAACCCTGAGATTCAGATTTTTTTTACATATATATATATATATAATAATGTTACTATATCAATTTGACCCGTATTTTGTAACGCAAAAACATGGCGGATCCAGCTGTTCTGGCCGTGAGAATGAAGACTTTCTCCTGTACAACCTATCCCCAACACCATATCTTTAGCTTATAATCTGCTCCTCATAACATTTTAGTTCACAAAACAGATATCCACCAATTGGTCTGACTTATTGTGCGCCAGTCTGAAAGGTGATCTTGGATTGGTCACATAAAATGTGATCTCTTATTGGTCAAATGTCTGCAAGATTTTACTTGGCGGACCAATGGATATCTTACACCTCATAGTCACTATGTAGACCCACAGCACAGACTCAATGGTCTCGACCTTGGGTTTAAACAGCTAGACGTAAATGGCACCTTTGATTTATTTACCCGAAATTGACTTCAATCCATAATTAAACAAGCAAGAAATGGGCACACAAACTTGGAAAATTGTCCACAATTTGTAGGCAGCAACATGACCATGTCTGTGTTTTCTATATATAACAACAAAGTATGGCTTTACCACACATTACACTGTTTCATCAAAACTTATTTGCATGAAGTGATTCCATTGGTCTAAGCCTCCTGATCACCTCACAGCCACTTTCCATTGGTGGATCATATGCAAATTAGCACAATCTTGTGTGCAGCTAATCTTCATCAGCAGACAGCTTCAATACCATCTGTTTCATTCCTCTGTCTTGCATGGGGGCTGTGCGTAAACATCCCATAATAGATCAATCAGTTCCTGTGTCACAGTAATTGTACTCCACCAGTCATTGCTAGCATCATTTTGAATGGCAGTGAATTTATCTATACCCCACTGCAGCAAATACTACACAAGCACACAACCAATAAAAACTGACAACATCAATCAGTTTCAACCAATCAGACTGCAGCTTTGGTAGTGATCACAAACTGTCATGTGACATGGCAAGTTTCTACACCAAAAACTAGGACATGAAACATTTTTGCTTAAAGTGTCCATATTACAGAATTGTAGAGACAAAATCATCATGGAGAGTCATTAGCCCCAATTGATACAATCAAGTTGAGTGTACTACATTTCCTAGTAACACCACACGTCACACTTAACAGCCAATAGTTGACGTACTATTACGCACTGTCTCACACTCTACAATGTTACGAGACTACATTGATAAAGCTTTTTGAAGATCAATTAAGATTAAAGCTGTGGAACCGTGGGACTTCATCACCTTGCTCTGCCCACTTGTCAATCATCTATCACACCTGCAATTGCCTACATATTACATCACCTTGCTCCTCCCACTTGTCAATCATCTATTATGACTGCCACTGGCTATCTATTACAACACCTGAGCTCCATCCACTTGTCAATTAATTGTCTATCACGCCTGCCATTGCCTATATTTTATACTAGCACCTCTGCTTAGTGTCATTCATGTGGAGCTCTCGCAATGTGGAGGAAGAATTCCACTTTGTTGGTTGAGGTATGCCCACACATGTTGCACTTGAATGGATCATGGTAACCATGGTAACCCATATGCATGGTGTACATGACACAGTCCTTGAAGATTATTTCACAATAGTTACACTCAAAGGTGTTGCAGTCCTTCTTCTGGGACATGCCATTTACTACTTTATTCCGCGTCTCAGTCACCGGGTCGCGTTCTCTTAGAGTGTCCTCCATTGTCCATCCATTGGTCATCTCACTTGCGATCTGATTGGCCATTTGTTGGGCCATCTCAGCACGCAACCGTTGTTCATTACGTTGCTGAACAACGAACAGTTTCCGACGGCTGACACTGCCAGCATACAAGGCTGAGTTATCTTGCCGAGGTATCCCTCCATCTGTACTGTTCCTGTGTTCCAGTGCGGTCTGCTGGGGACTTATGCCGAGGTTGTGTACCTCTGGACTTGTCTTGTCCACGCCACTGCAGTACGTGGACAACTCTTGTCCTGTTTCCACATTGGCTGTGCCATTGAGTTCACGCAGACTGTCATGAATTTTACTATAATCTATGTCCGCCCCTGGCGGCCCGTCCTCCTTTGGTTTGTGTTCCACAGCCGAACTGCTGGGGCTGACACCATCAGCACTATCATACCCGTCTGCCGAGTCCTGACTCTCCATTTTATCTGGCCTTTGGTCTGGGCTTTCATCATCTGAGTTATTGCCTGCATCTCTGTCCCCTCCATAGTCAGAGTAGTAGTCATCATTGGAGTCGGCATGTGGCGATGGATCACGTTCCTGCAGCTTCATGCAGATTGTGTCCAGCTTGTATGCCTTGCCTTTTCTGGACCGTTTACGTGGTGCTGCATCACTGCCCGATGAGGCCATAATGGCTTGCTGTCCTGGAGATAAGCTACCTGGGGGCGTTACTGGGGTAAGGCTTGGGGAGACATTGGCAGCGCCATCTGGGTGGGGCCGCTTGAGTGGGCTGTGGTAGGATGCCATGGCAGCAGCTGCTGCTGCTAGGGAGCCCACATTGAGGACTCCCAGGCGGAACTCCTCTTTCTTGGTGAGATCCAAGGGACACTCCCCATTCTGCAAGGCCTCTTGTTCTATGGTGGCAGCCAGACTGTGGGCTAGCATCGAGTTGTATTGCTCTCTCGGTGATGAGTGAGTTAGATCAAGTGCTGAGCTAGTGCCACCTTGTGGGCTGACAGGACGAAGTGGTGACGAAGATTGAACCCTGGGGGGCAGTGGGTAGTCTCCCTGAGTGTGATAATTTGACCCCTGACTCCCAGATCCATCTGTTTCCTCGTGACCTTTGCCCTCTTCAGCCATTGGCCACGAGTGTGGTGGACGATGATGCAGACTCATTTCTGGCGTTTCGACTTTAATCATTGGTGCTGAGGATACCATTGGCCCTGTTGGTTCCGTCTTGATTGATTTTTCCTGAAGGAGGCTGGGTGGACGAGGGGGCGCTGCTTGCTTGTCACCCGTCACCTTAGCCCCACTCTGTTGCTCATCGACGAGTGAATCAGTGTGGATGCCAAACATATTGAAGAGATCCTGGTTTTCAGCAGCGTGTACAGTCAGCATGTGCTTGTTGAGGTGTTCACGATTATCTGTGGAATATTCGCACAAATTGCACTTATAGGGATTTGGTGCAGAAATGGGAATGGCATTTGAAGAGCTATTAATGGGCTGGCTTCCTGAGATTTTGTCCTGAGGTAGTTGGAGACGAGGGGGACTAATGATTGCCATGGGGTTGGGTAGCCCTGGGGGGTGAACACCCGATACCGGAATCAATGGGGGAGGTGGATGCATTCCATTGGGTAAATGGTTCAACAATGGCCAGAATCCACTAGGAACCATGCCACGAGGCCCACAATGAGGTAGCAGTATACTGGGGTTCAAGACAGGAGGGGGGCTCCTTGCCTCCTTTTTAGGCCCACGGGGACCTCGTGGAGGTCCTCGTTTTGAGACTAGTTCAAAGTCGCCTGATCCATCAGTCGGCAAACTTCCATCGGCATTGAGTACAGTGGCAGGCTGGTGGTTATATTTGCGGAGGTGAAGCTTAAGGCTATGACAATACTTGGTGGCATATGTGCAGTCGGCACAACGATACTGGTACACGTTCGTGTGTGACTTCATATGGCTATTCAGCATGGACTTGTTGACACAACTGTAGTTACACTTTGGGCACTTAAAAGGCTTGGACCCAAAATGATTACGAAGATGGTACTCCAGGTGATGCTTGTATTCTGTCACAAATGGACATTTGGGGCAGGCCAGGATTTTGTCCTCTTTAATATGTGATCTCGAGTGATCCCAGAATTCCACCTGCAAAACAGCAAAATAAATAATTTGATCAGTCACATGCATTCCTGAAAGGATAATTTACAGCTCATGCAAATGACATTTTGCAACTCACTGTCTCAGCTATGAAGGGAGAACCAACATGACAAACCAACTGGTCAAGTTTGTATGGAAGTCTCCCCTAGACATGAAGGTTGCACATGTACTGTCATTTATTCTGATAATAAAAGCATTTCGCAAGGCTTTTCTGTGTTGACCCTGTGACCTTAAAAAGGGCTGACCTGTACAGAGAACGTAAGTGCTCAAATTACTCCAACATCCAAACAGTTTGCTACACATACTCAGCTCGAGTTAAAATATTTACAGTCAAGTTGCTCATAAACAGACCGTTCATTGACGTACTAACACACAGCATCAAGTAAGGGTTCTGTCTGCCGACCAAAGTCATGTGCTACATGTAGGTGTCCTTTTAATAGTTGGAACATGTCAATGATTCCCTAATTTATCAGAAAGACAACTTGTTTTTACCACACAGGTGTCCCCTGCTGCAATCAACGCTCCGAGGAAAAGAACTGGAAGAAATGTTAAGCTTTCCTGTAAAACCCACCCAACATCAGACAATTTCCACCACTTCAGAGTGTGCATAAGTGAGAATCTGGAATTGTGGGTAATGTCCTCCATGCCATGCTCTGCCACCAGGTGGTGCAAATTCATATCTAAATGGACAGAGACAGTGTCCAACAATAATAGGATGTATTCATATTTAACTATATTAACTGTGGACCTGCTCTGGATATATTCACATTTAATTATATTAACTGTGGACCTGCTGTGGTCCCCTCAGTTGCCAGGCAACAGACTGAAGGGAGCTATGCTTCCACCATGATGAGGGCACTTGTACCAGCTGCGTTACTTGATCAAGAAATGACACTTTTTCTGCCAAACAAATGAAATTTTATTTTCTACATATGCTTTGTATCTTCTATGTTTTAAACTTAGTGAATGGCTTGTCTTAGCCTTGTTGTTCTCTCATGTTGTTACTTTTATCACAGAGGCTCATTTGGCCCTGCTTAATATATATTGTTTTCTGTCAAGTGCCTTGCTGCAGCCTAGCTGGACGCACAGGATCACAGTCAATGTCAATACCACATGTCTTTTTTCATATGTAAGTCAGTCTCAACAGGAGATCAATTTATGTGTTAAGATAGTGAATAGATGGCTCAACATTTTCATAATTTCTGAAAGAGTACAGAAAGTACTCTTCTCAAGTGGCCTCCTCCCTCCCTTGGAAGAAGTATTTTCTGACATTCAATGATGTTCTGGCTCAGCTGGATATAGGAGAATAAATTTATGACAACTTGGATACCATTTGTTCTTCAGTTCAAGGGAAATGCACCAGCAACATTAACCAGGCTTATATATTTCAGTCTTGTGTTCCATATCCAGTAGGTAATACAAAGGCATGGACGGCTTTGTCATTGTTTTACGGCACCTCCATGGGAGTGGACCCTTCCGACCAGCAACCTGTTGGTTGCCATGTGAAAATGATGAAGAATTCATGATGTATTGAGTCATAAATATGACTTGTTAGGCAAAGCAAAAAACCACTGACCAAAGCTGTACATGTATGTACAGCAAGTATGGAGGGAGTGAACCAATGAATATTGTGTGGGTTTTTTTTTACAAACACCAGTAAACCGCTTTAGAATGCCGCCCATCGCCAGCCACCGAAAGCCAATACAAGGGTTTGGAGTCGACTGGAGGTCGGTGGCGGCCAGCGGCAGGCAGCGGCACATGGTAGTGGCCAGTGGCAGGCCTTACTTAGATCCTGTTTGCCATCGGCCACCGCTCCCTGCCACTGGCCACCGCTCCCTGCCGCTGGGCTCCACTCTGTATTGCATAGTACATGGTGTATCATGTAAAATATGGATCTAAAGTTGGGGATGGAAGAGGTTCCAGTAAATGTATTCATTTATAAGACTTTATAACATGACTTGTACCCCCATCAACTTGATACATAATTAAAAACTTTGTATGTCATTCAATGACATAAAAGTAACCAATTTGCTTGAAAATGACTTCTATTTCAGATTACATGTAGTGCTGTTATGTCGAATACTACACCTGCAAATTAAGACCACCCTTCTACCAGAATCAAGTGGTCATATAATAAGTGGTCTTTTATATGCGATAAAGTACATTTACATGACTTGTATAGACTTTTTTTGTGCAGTGGCACAAATGTGATTAAAAATGCAGGTGGTCTCTCCATGCATGTACCAGTGTATGGGGACACAGACAAACAAAAGTTTCGGACGGACGGACAGACATGAGCAGTTGCACAAGCTCTGGGACCATAGGTCAGCAGAGCTAAAAAGAGGAGGGATGTGACTTATTGAGACACTAAAATGAAGTCTTACCTTGGTAGGGGACACAAATTGACACTGTTTACACTTGTAGACTTTTGGACGTCCGGGTTGACTGCGCATTGTCCTGTTTCCTGAGTAGTTGTCCGGGGGTACCTGACTGTGAAAATCTTTGATATGGCGCTTAAGACGACCTTCGGTACGAGACGTGTAATCACAATGTGGGCATTGGTGCTCGAAGTGTGTGTTCATGTGAACATTGAACTGCAGTTTGGAGTTCCCTACAACATATCAAAGTAAAAAGGAAAAATATTAATACACATTTAGTCTTTTCTTTTCACAGAACACTTCAAAGTAAAGAAAAAAATGTACCCGGCAGATACCTGTTTTTTCCTTCAACTTTTAAAGGAAATTCAAAAAATGATTTTTAACTACATACGACACAGATAAAGTCTCTAGTATTTCGTTTTCCATCACTCAGTAGGTCATGCTACCACTACCTTTCTGGCAGCTGGTGCAGGACTAGCCAGACAATACAAAGACCACTGACAAAGGACTTGGAATGTTGCCCCATGAATGACAGCTCTATTCATAACAAATCTAAAAATAAATTTTATTGACATTTAATGGTACATAAGTGAGTGGGCAATCCATAACTGGGGCGGAAGGGGGTTAAGTACAACATGTATAGCCTCAGGTTTCTTGCGTGGTACAGTGGAACCTCTAACTGACAGCCAGTCAATGTATCATACAGAAATGGGGCCCACAGGTTGTACTCCAGGGGCTGAAGACAAGTCATTTTGTCACTGAGCAGTATAAGAAAGTATAGTACAGACCCATATCTTTTACATGGATTGTGAAGCAGGCCAAGCCTATATTAATCACTCTCCATGGCACAGATCGTGGCGTATACTTCCTACCTACATGTTTGGTGGAGGAAACCGAAGGACTCGGAGAAAACCACCGTGCACAGTCAGAGTGGCAGGAACTCTTTCCACATGTTTCCCCGGCCGTGAATCGAACCCGGGCCGCAGAGGTTAAAAAAACTGAGCGTGTTGCAGCTCGGCCAACCATGCACCCAAATTATACACTGAGCAGTGTTATCCAACTGGAGCATTGAAGCAAAATTTGGTACAAAGCCCTTCAAAACTGCTACAGATTTTCTCCAAAATAAGTGTTTCTCAATTGAAGAAGTGGAAAAAATGCTACATGGAAAGAAAAGTGTGCTACAGAGATTTTCAGCTGGACAGCCCTGCCTGAGGTCTGAGGCAACTTCTGACAGATGGCCATCACAACGAACAGCACAATCCCCTGGATAAATGACTGCTATGGCTTCAGAAAATACCTGCTATAGTGTTAGCAGCAATGGTCAATGGTTCTAGTACCCAGCTAGTGTGGCCTGACCAGCCAGGCAATGCAAGAACCACTGTCACAACACAATGCATGCTGGGACTTACAGAACTCTTTTTATGAAGAATTCAAACACACAATCTTTGCAAGTATGTGGAAAAATCGCAGACTGCAAAAGGAAATAACTTACAACAGTTCAAATTATGTTTTTGGTGGGGATTGCACATATGAAGATGTACATGTAACACTAAACATGACAACAGGCCAAAGGTGAACAGTTTGACTTTGTACAGGTTGTGCACATTGTACCAGAGCCATACAAAGTGCCACTGCTGACTCAGCTAAGGACCAGGGCCCACATGTTGTGGCCACCACCAAGCAGATTCCACCAGCTCACTGTCACATGGACTTCTTTAGTCGCCTTTTTTATTGCCTGAAGGCACCTGTCAGCTCTTTTTAATGGCAGCAGTGTTACATAAATGGCATTCAGTTGTCACTCCAACCTTCTTCCTGGCTTCTTTTTTTGTTGTTTTTGCTTGGGGCACCTAAATATTACTAATATGGGTCAATATTTTAGTGTAGAAAATGTTTGATCTCACAGTTTTAATACAAAACAGACTTTGGGGGGGGGGGGGGGAGTTTGGTGTCAGTGACTTAAAATACTTTTTAGGGATAAAGAAATGTCTTGACCTCATGGTTTGGCATGGACTGTTTCTTTGTATTACTGTTTAACTCATTCTATACCAGTCCCTGATTTTTCCATATATTTACCCAGATTTAAGACGACAATTGCATATTTTAATTCTTCATGAAAAGAGCTTTCATTCAAGTACCAACATGCCCATAGTCTTAAGTCAATGGTTCTGCCTGGCAAGTCATGCTGCAGCTGCCCTTGCAGCAGCTGCAGCATGACTTGCCAGGCAGTGCCAGAACCACCAACCAAGACCTGTGACCAAAGTATGGATTGATTTACACTTATTAAGCTGCTCAGTCTCAAGTTGAAGTTCCGATCCAGGCTTTTAATATTATAATATTACTTTTAGGTCATTGATGGTAAAACTTTCAATTTTTATACCCCCATCAACTTAATTATGTTTAAACATGGCTGAACCATGTTATACCAATGCAGTGATTCCCATTTAAACTCATGTTTAAGCATGGCTCAACCATGTCACACCAATGCAGTAATTCCTATGTCAAGTTATATGTTTAAACACGACTGAACCATGTTATACCAATGCAGGAATTTCTATGTCAACTTATGTTCAACCACGGCTAAACCATGTTATACCAATGCAGTAACTCCTATGTCAACTTATGTTCAACCATGGCTGAACCATGTCACACCAATGCAGGAATTCTTATGTCAACTCATGTGTAAACATGGCTGAACCATGTTATACCAATGCAGTAACTCCTATGTCAACTTATGTTTAAACATGACTGAACCATGTCAGTAATTCCTATGTCAACTCATGTGTAAACATGGCTGAGCCATGTTATACTAATGCAGGAATTCCTATGTCAAGTTATGTTCAAGCATGACTGAACCATGTCACACCAATTCAGTAATTCCTGTGTCAACTCATGTTTAAACATGGCTGAACCATGTTATACCAATGCAGTAACTCCTATGTCAACTTACATTTAAACATGGCTGAACCATGTCACACCAAAGCAACAAGCCTACAATGTACTTCTTCCTCAGCAGGTTAAGATGCTGACTTGAATGAAATTAATATGTCTCATGCAAAAATGTGTCTGAAGTTTCACAATTAAATAAGTCCAGAACTCACATTCAATTAACTCATTCCATACTTTGGTCACAGGTCTTGGTCAGTAGTTCTGGCACTGCCTGGCAAGTCATGCTGCAGCTACCCTTGCGGCAGCTGCAGCATGACTTGCCAGGCAGTGCCAGAACCACTGACTTAAGACTATAGGTATGTTGGTACTTGAACGAAAGCTCTTTTCACGGAGAATTTGAATATGCAATTGTCTTAAATCTGGGTAAATATACGGAAAAATCAGGGACTGGTATGGAATGAGTTAAATGATAGAAGCAACTGCTCTACAATTACCGAGATATGACTGAAACTGTAAGTGAATTAGCATACAAATAGGTGCCAGTGTAGTTGAACAATAAAGGCATGCGGTAGCGAAACATGGCATGGTAACCTAATATGTGCATGTACATGTACTAGGTTAAGATAACCACTCTTTTGCTAAAACGACAAATGTATCTGCTGGCTGTGTACTTAATTCACAAAGCAGAAAACAAGTCCCCCTTTCACATTTACAAATAGTAAAGACACCAACTATAAATATGTCAGTAAGTACTGTGTCAAAATAGAAACACAAGCTCCATTCTATAAATATGTCTGTGAGTACTGTATTAAATGGAAAGCTTGTCAGGCAATTTAACAGGACTCTCAGGAATCTTAATATTTTTATGTTTCTTTTTAAATTGAAAAATGTCAGAGCATTACCACTGCCAGTTCAATTGTCTTGAAAATTGTGCCAGTGTCATTTACTGACACAAAATTCAGATAACATGTTCAACCCATTATTGTATCTACCCCGGGGCTTGGTATGTTTGATAAATACCATACCCCTACCCCTTACACACCCCACCCCTTACACACCCCACACATATCCTTCAGAATCAGGAATCACGAATCTTTTTATTGAATCAACATACATATACAATGAATCAGTACGTTACAATACAGTATTTTATATTTGCGATAATATATATATTGATCTGGGGGACCTGTATTAAGGTCATAGTTGACTGCTATCACAAATGCCACCCACAAAATCGTTATACTTTCAATTCATTAATTATGCATATGATATTGATTTAAAGTCAATGTAAGCTCTGACACTTACAGTACTGCAAATATTAAGAAACTTACGAAGTGTACAGGGCCTATAAGTACTGCATTCTTTTCCCCTCAATTGAAAAATAAAAATAAATACCCCCTCGCCTAAGACACACATACATGTCACATCATTTCTTACTTGAATGCCAGCTGGCTGTAGATAAGGAATGTTTTGCAGGCAAACAATCAATGTGTCTGGTGCATCTATTATCATTGAGAACTTTTCTCACAAAGCAACCAGAGAGCAATAAATATAAGCAGTTACAACAGCACTGCTTTTTTTAAGAAATGGCAAAACGAAAAAAAAAAAAAAAAAAAAAAAAAAGAACAAAACCCAAACAGATGTTAAGAAAAGGGAGAAACCCTATACCTAATTAAGAAAATTAATTCTGAAGCATTTGACATTAGTTGTTTCTAAGTTGAGTTCATTGTGAGTGGGGGTATCAGGTTGATTTCATTGTGAATGGGGTGTTAGGTTGAGTTCATTGTGAGTGGGGGTGTCAGGTTGCTTCCATTGTGAGTGGGGTGTTAGGTTGAGTTCATTGTGAGTGGGGGTGTCAGGTTGCTTCCGTTGTGTTCTGCAGGCTATTTTTTTCAGACCTGCAAAAATAGAGAATGTGCAACTGTTCACTGAAAAAATGTGAGAATATTCAGCTTTTATTCTGTGTTTGAGGGTAAATTATCATTTTCTCGAGTGAAATTCAAAAGTAGTACTGTAAATTGCTTTATTTTTGCATACATAATTTTTCGCAGTTTTTCATGTATGGACAAATTCGCCATGTCTTAAATTTGCAATTTTTTAGTTTCAGGGTAAAGTTAGAATGTAGATTTTTCCCATGACTGAAAAAAATAGGGATTGTTGTTGGTGTGGAAAATCACTCCGATCAGATTTTCCCCACCAACAACGATCCCTCGTGAGAGAAAAACAGTAACTCACTCTCAGATAGTAAGATTCTCTACGTCCGTTTAGTCATTGACATTATGTAACATGTTTCTGCAACTTGAGCACCTATGTAAATTACAGGAGAGTCCCTTTGTTGACAACACTGATGGCACTGAATAAAACTGGTCTTAATAGGGAGTGGTCTAAATATAGAATACACAGTATCAGAAGCAGAAATGGGACTAAGAAGGTGGTTGTAATAAAGGAGCGCCCTCTTCATGCAGATGTCTTCACAGACAGATTTCACTCTAGTTCGCAGATGGCTTCACTTTCCAGTAGCTTGCACAATAGTTTTGTCAGGAAGTGCAAACTAGTTACATGTATTACCAACCACATGAACAAAAAAAATCGTAACACAAAATAAAAATAACTTTAACCCATTCCAAACTATAACAGCAGGGGTGCTGGTCAGTGGTTTTTGCATTGCCTGGTAAGTCACCCGTAATCTGCAGCATGACTTACAAAAACCACGGACTTCAAACCACGCATGTTGTACTTGACTGCTTTTTATGAACAATCTGCAGTTTCAGCATTTCAGTTTGTCCTGGAGACATAAAAATGTTGATGTGCAATGCAATGGCTTCTTGATGTTAACATACATGAAACTGCTACTAATGTTTCACCTTCAAGGCAAAGAACAGTCATGCACAAAAGTGGATGACAATTAGCTTTGTGGGCGTGCTCTTTAAGTGTGATGTCATTCAACATTAGTCATGTGATAATTAGCTGTCTTTCCTCTATAACCTAGGACTGGTGGGCTACCATTGACTGAGGTGTTACCCACTTCCTGGGCTCATAACGAACTCTGCACACCTGCCCCAAGTGTATATAAATACTTAATGCGCCACCTGGTGGCAATCACACTTCTCTTTCCCTTTCAATCACCAATAACTTATACTGTCACTTGTGAGCGGGAAATTCATGACACTGTCATGGTTTTAAAACCTAGGGGTAAACAGTGAATGTTAATTACTGCTTTTAACCTTAGACCAAACCATGATTAAACCATGGGCTGGGTGATGTTCCTATTCATGTATGACTATGCGCGTGTGTTTGGCTTGCTTTATAATGTTTGTACACAATTCCCGGGGGTTACTCCCACTAGTAACGATACTGGGTATGTGCCGCTCTGAAGGCCCCTCTTTTCAGCAAAATTTCCCTAACAAAGGTCCAGTATTTTGCCAAAAATTCCTTAAAAAAGGGTATTTTTTCTCTTTCATGGTCCAAAATTAGTGAAAATTTCCCTAACTAAGGTCAAAATTTTCTTCCTGGGGCACTTTTTTCGCCAATTTGGGACCATATCTTCTACTATTTTGCTTACATAATTTGCTAACAAAAATATATTTTTCTGTGAAAATGTGCCCTAACAAAAGGTGAGTTTTTGAAAGGTCGAGCTGCATACCCCCACCAAAAATTGGGGAAGTACCCTCCCCCCCTCCCCGACACAATTACTCAGGGCTGATGAATTCTGGAAACCTGGGTTAGAAGAAATAAAGACATAACTGCACACTAACTTACTGGAGTTCATATGAATGAAGAGGCCTCACATGCACTGAACAATTGTTTAATTTGTACAATAATAGTGAAAGGATCATGCATGAAAGATTAATAATTCTAATATATGAAAGATCAGATTTCTTTGTCTTTGTATCAAGATTTAGACACATTCTTGGTTTCCAGCTTTATTGCTTTTTCTCTTATAATATATATATATATATATTGGCAACATTTGCTGAAATAAATACTCTCGCAACTCTACCTTGGATGCTACATCAATCAGCCATGGTCAGGTGAAAAAAAAAAGGAAAACAAAATTCTGGTATTGCTAGGTTTTTGGTGACCAGCGAAAGAATGCTTTTCAAAGTGCTGTTAGTGGACACATATTAACAATGAAGCAACCTTTTCATGGCACTTTGACACAAACCTTACCTTGTTTTGCTACAAAAACGTGATTAAATGTCATACAAAAATACAATTAAAATATCACTATCAGTGCCTTGGTGGCACGACTTGCTATATATATCTCCATAGTTTCTTTCTCTACATTTAATCATCCTTTTGCAGTATCAACATGACCAAATATCTGTCAGCAGTCAACCATTTTTTGAAAACATGTTCATTAACAGAAGCCGGTCAGCAGTTCCTTGACTTGATCAATTTACTCGAGTGATAGACTGGTCTCCACTGATCCTATAAATAGTCTCCTTATACCTTTGTCATGGTCGACCCTGTGCACTGAATTTACAAATGATGGTAAAACTGGCAATAACCTTGAGTTAATCCTGGGAAATGATGGGGAAATGGGCACTAACCTTGAATTAATCCTGGGATATGATGGGGAAAAGGGCACTAACCTTGAGTTAATCCTGGGAAATGATGGGAAAACCGGCCCTAACCTTGAATTAATCCTGGGAAATGATGGGGAAAAGGGCACTACCCTTGAGTTAATCCTGGGATATGATGGGGAAAAGGGCACTAACCTTGAATTAATCCTGGAAAATGATGGGGAAAAGGGCACTCACTTTGAATTAAGGATGGGAAATTATGGGAAACGACTGGGACTCAGACTCAGACGCATGCACTAGCATGTCTCTTGTAGAGTCACTGTGGGTCTCGACTCAGCCATTGGCAATGTCATAACACACAGCCTGCTCTTGGGGGAGATTGGACCTCTGAATATTTGTTCCCGTACGTACAAATGTTCGGGGAATTCATATATACTTTCATTTGCTTCAACTTGGTTGACACGCTGGACTCAAAGATATGATATGGATAACCACTTTTCAGACCACATATGATTTAACATCTTGTATTAGTGTCTTTTTGCTCAGAACCACTTCCTAGTAGTCATTACCCTATTCCGCAGTTCTAACTCTTTACTCTCCATAAGCTAGCCTGTCCCTGTCTAACCTATTTACATTTCTGCAGGCAAATAAGAGAAAACAGATGTTGGGTAACAGGCTCCGAAACATGTTGAGTAGTTACCTTGTCCAGCTAGAAAGGGCACATATTGGGTCAGGGGTAAGCAAATTGTGCTTCTCTGAACCTGTACAATACAAGTTTAGTAATTGTGTTTTGTTTGACTGGTATTCTTCTTTCATAATGAAGCTCTGCATTAATAAGCAAAATTTCACGTATTTAGCTAATTGATCATTTGCCACGTTCATATTTATTCATTATTATGTGGGTTGTCTTTGCTGAATATTTAGTTTAGACACGGAACCGCTACTCAGAGAAACATGTACGAGTAAAAGGCTCCGAAATATGTTGAGTAGTTACCCGCTGAAGACCCTTTTATTTATTTGGGCTGATACAGCCTATGTCAAAATTTTACAGCGGAACATGTGCAATATGGACAATAGTACTTCCACAATAGTACTGTATATACATGTAGGTTAGACAGGGACAGGTTAGCTTATGGAGAGTAAAGAGTTCGGACTGCGGAATGGGGTAATGTGGAAGTGGTTCTGGACAAAAAGACAGGAATACAATTGCTCAGGGTTAATGCTAATCACCAAGGCTTATCTTGTCATCCAACCTGTGGTACAAAGTGCTACCAACAAAAGCCGTAACAGGTTGATAGTGTGTCAGCTACCTAATAATACATGTATGAGCATATATCACATCCCAGCTGCATCTTGATTAGCATTTATCATTTTTCCACATACCAGACTAATTTACTTTGCAACAAAAGCTTAACGATAGATAAGCAAGGCAGGTACAGGGGCACTAACACTTCAGTACGTACAGTCATGCACCATGTCACTCATCTTATAGTGATCATCATCTGGTGTACCTTCATACACTGTTAAGTTGTGTACCTTCGTACAGTGTAATGTGGTGTACCTTCAGACATTGTGATGTGGTGTACCTTCATACATTGTCATGTGGTGTACCTTCATACATTGTGATGTGGTGTACCTTCATACATTGTTGTGTGGTGTACCTTCATACATTGTCATGTGGTGTACCTTCATACATTGTGATGTGGTGTACCTTCATACATTGTGATGTGGTGTACCTTCATACATTGTTGTGTGGTGTACCTTCATACATTGTCATGTGGTGTACCTTCATACATTGTGATGTGGTGTACCTTCATACATTGTCATGTGGTGTACCTCCATACATTGTCATGTGGTGTACCTTCATACATTGTCATGTGGTATACCTTCATACATTGTCATGTGGTGTACCTCCATACATTGTCATGTGGTGTACCTTCATACATTGTGAAGTACTGCGATGGCCTTGTAGTTGACTTATTGATTTATTGACTGATCTTAGAATTCATATTTCTGCTCTGATCTTGTGTAAGGAATCAAGAAATCATCTCCTAACAATTTTACCAATTTTGTTTCAAAAGTAAATACACACCAACAACGTGCCTTTTTTGACACATTCATGGCCTTGACTAAATGTAGATTTTGGTTCATCTGCTCTGATGTAGTGGATACATTTCAAGTCTCACTAGCTGACCAAGGTTCCTAGTGTCTTGATGAATGTGAAACGTCCTGCTTTTCTGATTTTGAAAACACGTTACTTTAAGTTTTACTTCATTAAAAATTTTCTTTTGACACATTTTGCTTCAATGATCTACCGTTATATAGACATATTTCCCTTCTTAACAAGTTTCATACATAAAAATGTTTCTGAGTGGAATTTATTTTAGCTTTATCCAAAACTGATAAAAAAAGCAATAGATTAGCCATTATGGCAAAGAATATGTCATGTTTTGAGTGGTTGACTCCCTCCCTTGTAGACACAGACATGACCCCATCATGACTTCATAAAACACAGATTACAGACTGCCCTTCAAGGACATCCACATGAAATCATCGACTTTTAATCCTGATTAGTAAAAGATTACCATGGATGCCAAGCCTCTTTTGATTAATAGCCATCAATATGGATCAGTAAAACAAATCTATCCCCTTGACAAAATGACTCTTCACCTGATGGAAACTGTAGCTAGGAGGACACTTGTCAGGTCTTGACAACCACACAAACACCGCCCGACTGCAGGCAGTCATAACACTCTCTCCCTTCAAAGGTCGTTGCTTTGATTTTGCACAAAACGTTTTTTTTATGCAAAATTATTTCCCATTAATACAAATAACACTGACTTTAGACCTGACATGTGGGTATTGGATTGAAATTGGACGAGGATTTCGAATATGGAATTCTCATAGAACTTGAATATAGAATCCTCACTGAACTTGAATATGGAATTCTGCGAGAATTTGAATGTAGAATTCTCATTATTCCACATAAACCTGAGAGAAAAATATTACCAGTATGGAACAGTTTTACGAGGAAGTGCAATAACAAATGACCAGCAACTACCAGGCATGATGTACGTCAAAACAATCACTGAATATAACATGGTAGGTCAGTATGCTCTCCATGCCTGTCAACATTCCACAGCTGAAAATAGGCAGATTTTTGTACTTTATAAAAATCCATGGGGGAGATCTGAATTTTTACAAAAAATATAGAAAATACTCAATTTTCATGGGGGAGAATGTGCAAAATTTATAAAGTTTTGTACATAAACTTAAACATTTTGGGATGGATAGGTGGGAGACTCCCACCTAATGAGGGAGACTTGACAGGTATGACTCTCCTTGGATAGATGTATTGAAGGAAGGCCTCAATGTATCTATAAATAGCCTGCAGGGGCGGTTTCTCAAAACAGGTTTCACTGTATATGAATAGGCTGCATTTTTTTAGGTTCCTCAGCTCCTGGGTTACACTTCAATCTTCCTAGAATTGATACAGTGCTCCCTCTTTATAACACCCCTCATTACAAGGCAGTTTCTGGTGCACCTTGGTGGGTACCATGGCTCCCACTGAAATAGCTTTCCCATTACTTCTATGTTAAAAGTCCCTCTGTTATAAAGTGGTTTTGCTGTACATGTAAGAGGGTGGGTAAGGGGTTTCCCTTACTGGGGCTTTTTATTTACCATACTGGAAGCCCACTTATTTTACGTACTTTGTACTATCCAAAATTTTGAAAGATTTTTATTTTCCATACTGCATACTCTAGAAAAATTATTACCTGTACCGGCGTGCTGACCCCCCCTTCATGTAACATGGTATACCCTGTGGAAGAGAGAGCACTGTGCTTGCATGGAATTTGAGCTCTTATAGCATGAATAATCTGCAAAATTTATACTTTGTATTCTACAAAACAAATTATTCAAAATTTTTGTATAGTGGTGCCTGCGTGCTGTATGTGGCCACCCCTTATGCCAAGAAAAAGTAGCCACATACAGCAGGTGACCTGTCACCACAGGTAAATTTTACAAAGAAATTGACTCCTGTGTCTGAGCTTAGTGACCACAAAAAGCAATGTGGCTGCTCATGGCAGTGGTTGCACACAGCAGGTACCACTGTATATTTTATAGACAAGCAATGACAGGGCTTGACAGGGAGAGTATAAAACCTGCCAAACGGCAAAATTGTCGCTCTACTCTCAGTTTTTCTGGCTTCTATCCCCTCACAACATGTGTCCTTCCATGTATGTTTCAACTTTTTTCTTTCTGGACAGTATCACAAATGCAATACACTTGCAGCAGCATGATAATTGATTTAACGTCCATGTCAACATGTACATTGTGAAACATTATATACTTAATAAGAAACTGAATACATTTGATAAAAGATTATTAACTATTACAGTGCCAATCACAACTGAAGTCGATCTGCTGAAGTCAAACTGGTCTGAATTACCATTAGGACCCCAGATTCATACTCCTTGTAAAAAGACGCTTTCATTCAAGTACCAGTATGCCTATAGTTCCACAGAGAATATCCCAGGTCAACAGCTTTTCTTGGCATGCATTGGGCACAATGCACCCAATGCGTGCTGAGAAAAGCTGTTGACTCAGTCCAAAATTTAGCACTGAAAGAGTTAATACATTATTAGATACATTATTAATTATAATATGGGCCAGGTGGGAATACTTATTGTGACTGCCATGTAACCTGGAAGCTTCCCATACAAGACCACACACAGTACATATATGTACCATATTAGTCCTATTAAGCATCCAGGATACTTAGGGAATTTTTGGGCAAGAATCAATTTCAGACCTTAATTTTTATTGTAAATAGATTTATGCAAATTGGATCACTTAATACACATGGTACTATTAGTTACTCCATGAATGAGCCCAGGGTACAGAAATATACACCGGACAATGACATCTGTAAAGATCTCCTGAGGCCGAAGGAGATACATGTCATCCACCGGTGTATATTTCTGTAAGCTGGTCTCCTTCAAGGAGTAATGATTTTTATCTCATTTAATTAAGGAACTAACACAATTATTTCTTTCCTTGATAACAAGGAAACCTGTGGCTTGCAGTAGCCATGGTCACTAGCATCTACAAAGTGTAGAGCCCAGGTTGTCACGGTTCCAGAGTGAGGTTATCCGGAGATATGGAATCAAGCCAGGGATATACGCACTGGTACTACCGCCGCGTGCAGCATGTTTAACCAATGACGTTGCTCACTTGCTCCCAAAATGAGATTAAAAAAAAAAAAGCCCTACCTGGAGTCTCTCCAGTTATTTCAAATATGAAAACACTACTCTCGCATAATTTATAGTCCACTTTTGAATAGTTACATTACTTGAGCATTCTTCAGGTCATAAAAAGGATAGGGGTGCTTAAGAAAGCAGGGGCCACAAAAATGAATATAAACAATAATACGTGTACCTCGGTCTATTGAATTGCAGTCAAGAATATGACATTTTGCCGAAATCAAAGACCTAATATTCTTTTTTTTCTTCAGAAATTCCGATAACTAATGTTGGAAAAACCTCCATGATGATAAGTACAAACTGCGCTAAACAGCAGACTAGGTCTTGGGACACTCTGCACATTTTACACCCAAATTGTGCTGAAGTAAGGTGCCAACCTGGACTCGTTTTATCGGACCACCCACAGAACCTGTGAAAAATGGTCCTTTCTGACAGGTGGTCCCTTAAGGCAGGTGCAATTAACCCTTTCCCCTTTGAATTAAGACTGAGTCAACAGCTGTCCTTGGCATGGGTTAGACACTGTTGACCTGGGGCATGTGATCTTGATAAGTCTCATGTACATTTCTCAGTCCAATTGTTTTTCATAACTATTGAAATTAGTTGAAAACACTGAAGCAGACGACATTTGACCACCAGCCGGTTTTGGCCAGTTTGAGGGCGAAAGGGTTAAATTAAAATATGCTAATGGGGGATGTTGGGACTGGTCCTTTGGCACAGGTGGTCCCTTAGCGGAGGTGGACTCATTGGCAGGTTTCACTGTACACACATGCTGCTTTCTTTCTTTTACAAGTATAAAGAATTCTTTCCAGAAATTTGAACTTGGAACCAATGTACGAATTCAGATTAGCTAAAATTTGGTTGCGGTTAGCCCTGACAGAGGTCAATCACACTTTTGAAGCTGGCAATATGTTCTCCATTTTTCATCAGAAAAGGAGTGTCAATAGACTCTAGAGTTCTGAGCGGCTAATTGTTTTTACTCTGGGTGTCGCAAGTTTGAATTTTTAAAAAAATCTGAACTGTAGCATATTTACAGAGCTTCTTTTTATCATTTTTCATAATCCCTTCATGCAAGTTTAACAAATGTGCCATGTCTTCCTGCATATTTGCCTAGAATTATGACAAAAGATTGAATCTTTATATTTTTCGTTAATCCTCTGTGTGCCCATTTTGGACTAAGTCCACAGCTTCCCTCACAGCATTTTGGACGCAATTGGTCCATAACGCACCAAGGAAAGTAAACCTCGGTAGGGCACCAATATTATTTTAGGCATACCAGTGCCAACGAAACTAGTCGTCACATTGTTACTGCCTGTGCTGTGCATGAGGGCTGCTATGACTGCATACATGTATAAACACATGGTCAACTGCACTCAGGAAACAAGAGGCCAATGGGCCTAATGCTCTGCTGACATCGTCGCTATATTGCACCTGTTCATTTCAAAGCTGTGAGTCCTC
Organism: Hermodice carunculata; assembly: GCA_964020975.1. Lineage (NCBI taxonomy): Eukaryota > Metazoa > Annelida > Polychaeta > Eunicida > Amphinomidae > Hermodice > Hermodice carunculata. Next base: position 24,653,935 of record OZ026623.1, read on the forward strand.
AAGTGGCTTCTGAACATATAACGCTTAATTTAAAAATTGTCCACCAGATGGCACTTTGCTCCACATGTAATCATAGCTCATTAGTGCCACTCCTGTGATGAATATTGTTGCATGTGCCAAGACAACAATGAGTGAGTCCTTAACTTTATGTCCTCAGTGACCTTGGGACAGAAGATCAAGGATATATAGATTATGTAATACAAGAGGCTGCCTGGTACTGTGCTAACATTGCCATTGAAGTCCAACCTACACCCTGCCATTATAAAATCTTCTCTTTCAACTTTACAAGCATGGTGACCTCACAAAAATAGGTCAAGGTCACTGATATTATATACCATTCTAGCTTTGGACATTGTCTATATATCCTGTGATTTTAGCAAGTCTAATCCAATTACTCTTTAAGATACGGAATTTTATATCTTAAAACACATTTTGGCTCAAAATTTCCATCAAATTATAGGTGACACCACTAGTATCATTACTGACTGACTTTGACCTCCCTCACAATACCACCATATTTGGTGAAGATCTTCCAAAAATGAAAGATGCTAGAGTGTTCAGAAAATTTCCATATTTGGCCCCTATATTGATAATATTGTAGGTGGCGCCACCAATATCGAAAAGGACCTAGATTTTTATACCCCCTATACATCCTGAAAGTTATACTGGGCTAACTTGAAAACTGTGGACAAAACTGTGATCACAAGATTTCCACATTTTGACCTGTATATTACACAATACTATGCACTACCATGTGTGGGTGAATTGGCAATGAGAAATTGTTCAGTGTGGTAGCTTGCTAATTTGTAGCAAAATGTTTGTATGTACAATGCTAATATGATGATAATTTGCATGTTAAGTAAGAGAAAGGATTTTGTATCAGTGGATTTTTTATTTATGAATCAACTCGGCTGCAAGTGGCCTCCTCAATTTGTAATAAAATATCTACTGATACTCGTCGTTTTTCGATAGCAGAAAACATCACATGTAAATACAAATGTATTCCAAGGTGTCCATCAAATCAGAGACATGTATACAGACAGACCGTGACCTGGTATACTCCCATCAAGTGATGCTTGTTTTATTTAGGCGGTCTGCGATTTGTCATGTGACTGGTTTAGGTTTGTTGATTGGTTGTGCACAGGTGAGGGGTACAAATCATGGGGGCTGGTTTAGAAATCAAAGTGCAGGCACCACTATTAACAATGCATTGTCTTAAATCTTAACTCTTGTGGTGGGTTAAAGAGGTTCCAAACATTCAATGGCCAGGCTCTGGACAAAAAGTTGGTTCAAAGGGTAACGTTACATGTACCTTGTATAAATTTTACTGGAGCAACTTGCACCGAGGTTGGTTGCATCGGTTGAGTCGACCGTTTTCTGTTCATGCACTTATCACAGGCATAGTAAGCTTGTCGGCTTTCAGTTGCAGAGAAATCACGGGCAGCCCTACATATTAGCTGGGGTCCCTGAGCCAGCTAAGGGTCACTAGTACAGTTCTATATGACTTTGTTCACACAGATAGTATAAGTGTTACAACCAGTCATGTGTATCCTAACTGAAATCTGTGGCATGTTTGACATCCTCTGCTGGTGCTGGTTGAACATCAGAGCTGGCATTCTGAGTCCTGTAAATATTATCTTGTGATTTAATAAACAAATTAATAGATCAAAATGAGCTACTCGTTACAGAAATTTTAAAACCAAAAGCTGTGCATTAACCCTTTGCCCCTCAAACCGGCCAAAACCGGCTGGTGGTCAAATGTCGTCTGCTTCAGTGTTTTCAACTAATTTCAACAGTTATGAAAAACAATTTGACTGAGAAATGTACATGAGACTTATCAAGATCACATGCCCCAGGTCAACAACTTTCCTTGGCATGGGTTGGGCACTAAGTGCCCAACCCATGCCAAGGAAAGCTGTTGACTCAGTCTTAATTCAAGGGGGAAAGGGTTAATGCATCTGGCCTTGTGTTCTGCTATCTCGCTGTACAATGCAACATAAGTGAATCTCAGGTGGACTTCTTTCAGTCCTTGCTGTGGCAAACATTTTGAATGATCATTGTTCCTCAGAAATTGCAAAAAAAAAAAAGTTTTTTTTCTTTTTTTGCATTCCTACTGTGACAAAACGAAAAATCGCATGCTTAATCAAGTTACATCATGCAAACGGCATTCTCCAGACCATGCGTTGTACTGAGTTTTTTGTCTTTACAGAAATATAGCAACGTTTTCAGAAACTTTAGTATGGACCTTTCATTGCAAGCCAGCCGAACTTATGTAAAGATATGTACAGAATGTGAGGAGTGGAAGCAGTGATATACACGTCTCTGGGTGTGTCTTTGTTGTAATCCATTGGAGTTGGCAAGTCACTGGTCCCTTAGTCTGCTTCTATGTGATCAAAGGAAGGAAGACAAGGCCGTGTGGCAAGCTGACATGCTTGCTGTGGTGGTTCTTTGTAATGTCTCTGATCCTACCTTGGACTTATCGTGCACATCTTACAACTGTGCAGGTTCTGACGAAGCTGGCATGAAGCCTTTTTATCAGACAACTTAATGTTGGTTGTTATTCATGCTAGTCAATATCAAAAAAAAAAAAAAAAGTCCATAAAATCTATTTGTAAACATGTAAGCATATGTTACATGTTATATAGTATGCTCTTGTTTATTTTTGACAACAATAACTTGATAGTCCACTGACTGTCTCTTCACTTTGGAGAAATCTCTATTCAGGTTGAACAGCAAGTTGGGCTGGCCTTCAATGTGACACCAGGCAACACAACATACTTCTGTCAATACTTTGGACTTTCTACCAGAATTCTTGTACAATCCCGTTTCCAGGTCTTCAGAGTATAGAATCCTTGCAATGTTTGCCCTCAATGTGTACAAACATCAATTGAAAACAACGTTTAAATCTAAACACACTGTCAACAAAGACAATAATATCACACAAATGTTGGCCAATCAATAATGAGTGCATGTACTGTCCTGTAAAACCTGACAACCATAACCTCACACTCACCCTAAAAGGTCTCTTCCTCTCAACAAAAGTGACAGTCATTGTTAGACCAAAGTTATCCTTAAGCTGGGGAAGAACCACACACTGTCAAAAGTCTATGCATGTACACAAAACAGTCTAACACACAACTTTGCTCCCAAGTTTAGATACAGAGTACAAGCCTAGAAACATTGAGTGACAAAGTTGCCACAATGTAACAAAGACTACACCATTTGGATACAATAGTGGCAAAAAAATGCTTATTAAGTCTCACTCATTATTTTGCCACAAAGTCGGTGGACGTGTGCCTCTCAGGAAGCAACGTACAATGGAGAAAGTGCAGGCAGAAGGCCAGAGAAGCTCACCGTTATGTAGCGAAGGAGACCCTGGTAAGACGGTCTGGGTGCAGCCACCCAGTACTGTCAATGTTGATATGTCCATGTTGAGGTGCAGTCCATTGGCCCCGTGCTGTCTCGGCTGCCTGTGCTCTGGACACTTGCTGTCGATGACATCTAGCATTGGTCTCATCGCTATACACATATGACTACTGCCGCTAGACGCTATGCACGTGGGATGTTTAGTCATGATACAATGTGATATCCTCCAGCAAACAACAACATGGATTAATCCACCTTCTGTGGGGACTTCAGGTTGTACCAGCCTCCTCTTCTACCAACCAGTGTGTAAGCATTCAAACTTATACCCATCTCTTTTATGTGCACATTGTTTTTGCAACCACTCAAACATGCTAAAAGTAATAGGAGCATAGCACAGTTGATTTGTAGGCCACTTTTCTCATTCATTAGATATCAAAGTATGACAGCGCATTAATGATTTTCATATAGGTATTTTAATTCACTGCTTCAATTTCACCTAGTCAAGCACAATGTGACAACAATTACCTGGTTTTAAAACAACTCATTAGGGGAACATCAATGACTGGCCAAGTGGGCAGCTGGACCACAGGCCATGTAACCACTTTTCATCACTTCTTTCACGCCATTCAATGACACAGTGGCTTCAGTATTACCTGTGCAGTTGGTATTTCACATGTATTTGTTGCTGTGCTGTACTGCCAATGCATTTGGCACTTTATTTGCCTGCTGCACCGTACTGCCTGTGCAGTTGATACTTTATTTGCCTGTCGCACCATACTGCCTGTGTAGTTGGTATTTTGGTAAACCACACGCTAACTTGCTGAATGCTGTAGATAGCAGAGAGGGACAGCAGAGCTGATCAGCTTTGCTCAGTCCTCAGAAGACCCCATCCAGGTGCAGGGAAGTGTCAAAAAACTCTTTGAACTATTACATATTTGGAAATATGCAATACTTGTGTCAGACTTAGTACAAATTGTCACATAGTATCATTAAATGTGATACTTGTGTAACACTTGGTGAAAAATAAGGTCAGACATTGGCAGAAAGCATAATTCTACAATCCATGTATGGAGGAAAAAAAAAACTTTTTTCGTGTGTCCATCTCTGTCCAGTGTCAACAAGTACAATATGGACAGCTTTGGCTTTCAGTGCCAATCACGTCTAAAGTCGATTCACTAAAGTCAAACTAGTCTAAATTACCATTAGGATCTCAGATTTGTATTCCTCATAAAAAGACCTTTCATTCAAGCACAAGCATGCCTCTAGTTCCAGAGAAAATATCCCAGGTCAACAGCTTTTCTCGGTATGCATCCCTGAGAAAAGCTGTTAACTTAGTCCAAAATTTGTCACCTAAAGAGTTAAGAGGCCCTCGATCTTGATGACTGTTTAACTCCTATCGATGTCTGACAAGTCATGCTTTAATTAATGCTGAGGCAGTTGTGCCATACTTTCCATGTAATACAAAACTAGTAAGAACCCTCACCCCCCACTACCACCTTGAAATCTGAACAATCCAAATTCCTTACTATTTTACCCATGCATGTACATGTAATTCTATTTGAAGGCTTATAAGACAATAATTTGATAAGAGCCTCAGGTGCCTACAAGTAGGAATGTAGTGCATAGATGAGTATATACAACAGATACAGGTACAAGAACTGACAGATAGCATTCAAATCATCTCCAATGATGTGCCGAAGAAAACTGTCAAGAACTGAAAAACAGTCCACACATGAAACTGGTCAACTTGATCTTGCAGTCGCTTATTTTTGCTACACAGATACATTTATAGCTGTCAGATGACACGTCATCCATCAGGTTCATCTGTAAAGGTTTTGTCAAAGACATAGAAGGGAAACTTCTATGGCAATAAATGCTTTGGAAGAGTGACATTACACCTGAATCTAATTCCATGTTAGTAGCTGCAGCAAAACGAAAAATATATCTTCGTATTTCACTGGAAACAAGATGCTTGATGCGCTGTTAAGCAAAGCAAATATCGTGGCCTCTTACTGGTCGAGTCTTTATTAGTTTTCCCAGGTGACATTTGTGACTTTGGGCATATCTCTGCCATATAGCTGGTCTTCTTATCAACCCGCTTCTCAAAATACTTTGTAATATTTGCAGGTTAGAGATTACAATCTGGGGGAGGTCATCCTAAAGAGGCAGAAGGAGGGTGAATTCACATCTTTATTGAGGGTTTTGTAGGCTGTAAATTCAACTCCTCAGCCATCATAGGTGTTTTGCCTTATGACCAGATAATGACAAATACACACAGAGTGCCAGCATGGATATTTGAGAGTCGTGTATTGTGATTTATACGAACTCTTCCCCCCCTTCTGACAAGGCACACCATTGTTGCTAAAAACTTAGAGGTTATGTAGAATAATGTATTCATCTCTTGACCTTGCTGAAAAAAATGATGTTTTGTAAGCTGTCTATGATTAATGAAAATGTTCAAGAGACTTGTTTTTTCCAAAAGCTATCATGAGCTTTGAAGTTAGAGTTTATGAGCTGGTCAAACAAGAACTTTGACACAATAAGCAACCTTACTCTGCTTTACTTACCACATACAACCCCCCCCCCCCCACGCCTCTTCTATTTCACAATTTAACTCCTCTTCTGCTGAAAGACAATCAAAATCTTTCCTCTTGGACTTTTGGACTGTTTAACCGTCAAGTCATCAACTGTACAAAAAGTCACAGACCTGTGCTTGAAGGTCAATACCAACATATGGTTTATGTACTCATTTTGTATACAGTGGTACCTGCTATTTAAGACCACCGTTAATGCCAGACAAAAGTGGTCACACATGACAGGTGGTCTTTCACTGCAGGTAAGCTAGCAAAGAAATTAAAGGCCAGTGTCTTGAAATGGTGGTCTTAAAAACTAGTGTGGTCTTCCACAAGAGGTGGTCTTTAGAGCAGGTACCACTGTACATTGTGCTTCCATCACATATCAGGCATGTGCGTGGCCAGTCAGAAAAGTATTGGAAAATTCCCAAAATCTATCTTCAATACATGTACCTCCAAATCAAAGAAAAATGGAGTTTCAAAGTAGCTGAACTAATATGAAATATGAAAGAAATATATTATCAATTTGGCTGAAATTAGGTGTTTATTTAAATAACAGAAATCTGCTGAATATCTGAAATCTCACATCCCTGCATATGATCATTAAATGATCCTATCTGCATAAAGAAGTACCATGCATTTCTTTGTATATAGGCAAATCTGATGGGACTAAGGCAGCAGATGGAAGAGGCTTTTTGGTGTTGAGGTAAGACTAGTTTCTGAGATATCTTCTACTCGTCAGTTTCTAAGCCAAACTGTTAGAAAAAAACTGTTAGTTTATTTATACATTGGAATAGCCACGTTGGTACGTAAAACGTGCTATTGTTTATGTTTCAATGGTGGCTGGATGTGCATATTCCTGCTAGATGTGACGTTTCTTTCACAGGATTTTTCTTTGAAAAAAGGAGTTTTCAATTAAGGGAACTCTTCAAGGTTGGCGACTCTAGGGGTCAACCGGTGCTTATCTTAGGCTTGTTAGAATTGGAACATCAGAACAGTTGCTCCAATAGGGACTGTGGAAATACAGGAACATTTCCTAAAAGAGATTAAACTGTGCAGTTTCTTCAGATTGGCACTTTATGTGTTAACTGTTTGGTATACAGCACAATGACATGACCTCACGCCATAAAAAGAAACTTGTATGCAGGTTAAATCTGTTACAAAGTATGTCTTCCTGTTGCAAGCTTCCTCTGCTTATTTTTAATGTTGTCATCTTCAACCCACAATACAGTCATGCGAAATGACATTGCCCCATTGTAAAGGGATAATAACAATACCCTACCACACTTATTGACATTGTGAATATGTTAGAAGTACTTTGGAATACTGAAGTACACAACCTTTTTAGTTTCAAGGCTATCAAAATGTATCAATACTTTCCAAATTGACATTGCCAATTTCAATTCCTTTCTTACTTTCACACTCTACTGCAACAAAGAATAAAGGTGTGCCATACATGTGCTATAGGGTCTCACTGACGCTTAAGTGTTCCAGTGGCTTCAGGAAGCTGCTATAGCCATTTTCTCATTTCCCTTAAACATATAATGGTTAAAATATTCATACTCCTCAAGATGATACCTTCCAATTTCCATTCAAATGCCAGCAAGCCTAGTCTAAAGGAAAAAGTAGTCTTAGTCAACAGCTTTCCTTGGGGCATTTTGCACACAAAGTGCCCCGAGGAAAGCTGTTGACTCAGTCATAAATCAGCGCTTTAAGGGTTGTTATTACGATGCCTTAGCAGTTGATCTAATAGACATCATTAGGATCCCCTCACCACTGAAACAAATTTTGAGAGGTTTACTTGTTGATTCCCGAGGAAAACAACTGCCAGATGACATTTGAGGTGTTGATGTAGCCAGTCTCACTAACAGTATGGGTTTAGAGTTGCTGACCTGTACTCGTAGTCTATATGGATCCCTCTGCAACTTTCTTCCATATTTTCTAGCAAAATGATTGGGTCTTTCTTGTCAATCGTGGAAAATATTTTGCAAAATCAATGACGATTGAAAAAGGTGAACCACTGTTAGTTGAGAAAGGGTTAAAATAAAACGTGGCCATGTCTTGCTTTCCAGCACAAATCTTCCCTTTCAAATTAGCTTTTAACCCTTTCCCCCTTGAATTAAGACTGAGTCAACAGCTTTCCTTGGCATGTGATCTTGATAGGTCTCATCTACATTTCTCAGTCAATTTTTTTCCCATAACTGTTGAAATTAGTTGAAAATATTTGACCACCAGCCGGTTTTGGCCGGTTTGAGGGGGAAAGGATTAACTTTGATGTTGCTGTTGTTTCACTTGCCACACATTCTGTTCATGGAGATAAAATTGAAAAAGCAATAATGCATAAAAAAAAAATATACATATGTCATGTAACAAACATCATATTGATACCTGAATGCCAAATGTCACTAGCTGGCAGCTTCTAGTCCAATTATTAATTTCCAGAATCCAATTCTTGTGTAACCAATATTTTAGAAATAATTCAATATACCTGCTTGAAAAATTCCAATAATAAGAAAATGAAAAACGGTAATACTGTAGTCCCAATCTCCCAGACAATGAGAACCACAACACAAAGGACAACAATACCGTGACACCAGATACACCACAGAATTATTACCAAAACTTGGGGAAAACAATCTGGTGACACCTGATTCAACAGCACATACAGTTCTTGCGTATTTTTAAAAGTTTGTCCGAAGATTAAATTTTCTTGGCAATTAGAATCGCTTGTATAATCAAAGATGTGAACCTGTCCAATATGCACGAAGTGAAATGTGTACCAATAGAAATACAGATACGTATGACATACAGGTTATTTAATTACTATTCTCCTAGGTGGTTTGTTGACTTGTGATGTGGCGCAGATGGTGGTGGTGGTGGTGGGGGGGGGGGGAGAGTAGGTTAGATCCTAAACTGCCTGAAGTTGCAAGATTCAAATAATTCCATCTTCGTGCAGCCTTTCATATTTTCAGAATCCTAAGTTAAGCAGCTGATTACACTTTCTTATGTATAAACTATCAAAAGAAACATCTTAACAGTTGATACAAACTTCAGTTCCTGGCTTTGACACAAGGATATTCCTTGGAAGACTTTGGCAGAAGGCAGGAAAATATTGAATTGTTTCAGAACAAAAACTAATTGGCCATTGATATTCCGGTAAAGGCTCTACATGCTTGGAGTCTGCCAATACAATATGGTCCCTTCTCTTACTGAAATGTCTGAACGTACTCTTGGGTTAAACTGGTATAGCTCCTGATTTTCTCTGCTTTTTCAAAAATGTTCATGTACAGATTTGTGTGCAAATAAGGTAAATTGAGCAAAAGAGCAGCTCAAACCGATTGAATCCCGACAGCATGATGTACAGACAGTCGACAGCTGACAGACTATAGCTGGTGGCTGTGCTGTGTGGAACTGCCATCAGTAAGCCAGGGTTTTGTGTGTTCCTTGTGGCAATAAACAGCTAGACTAACAACTGTTATAGGCTTTCCTACCAACATAGTATCTCTTCATAACATTTTATGACATTGTCTCAATGCAACATTATTCTGCCCTATGAAAGGCTGACCTATCTGACTCTGTTTTCAGTTCCTGTCAAATCTCAGAACGGAGACTTGGAATAGAAACCAACTCCCTGTACATAGTACCATGCACAGGTACCACTATGAGCATTAACCAATAAGCCAAAAGCCAGTGTTTGGTGACTTTGGCAAAAGAAATGTGTAAATTGATAAAATCTTTGAATATGAATCTCTAAAAGGGTCACAACATAATTTTTGCTAATTATGCTTATTTGTATAATTTTAGCTGCTAATTTTTGAAGTCTCTATCTGTGCCTGTGTAGCTATTAATGCTTTCTCTGGGGAGGAAGAGAACTGACCAACCTCTGATGAGTCCAGCTAAAGATAAGACCAGTCGTGTATTTTGGCATATTGTGTGTCTACTTTCATCAACATTTGCCTCGCCCCTCTGTTCTTTTGATATCAGACACCACATAGAACTAAATATGACCAGGAATGGGACTTTTGATCTTGAGTAAACAAGTTTAGTCGCACGGCCAGGCAAGTACATGGAATATGCTTTTATAAGGCTATGGGTACAGGGACTGCATCATCACATAAAATCCAAGATTCAAGTAATCATTATGTCCATGACATGTACATAATAAGGTCAGTGTTCCTGGCACCAGATGTCTCCACAAACTCTATTGTAAGCGTAGATTCCATAAAACTGAATGCTAAGGGAAACCAATTTTTATAGCATCACCTTCTGTCAGCAATTTCTGACAACAGCTGGTCAATGAGCACAGCTCGACTTACTTATCCACCAGGTGTCTCTGCTAGCAAGGGTGGCAGCCATGGGGTATGCAGCAGTGCTGCCATCTTCAGTCAATATCCCCTATCAGCATGATTATAGACTCCATGCACAGCACTTTCTACCACTTGTCAGTCCAACATCTATCTGGTGTAGCAATGAGACTACAGGTAGAAACTGGTCTGTAAGAACAAAGCATCTTTTCACAGATGATCATGAGTACCAGTTTTTGGTACTCATTGGCATAAAGCCTCGCGGTGTCGTCAAGTGAAGACCTACACATTATAAATATCCCCCCCCCCCCATGAGTGGGACATTGGCCGCAATCAAGCGAAATTATAATGATGTATATTTCAGTCTTATGCATTGAGTTTTACTTTTTATACATGTATTTTACCTGTTATTCCATGTCAACTTTACTAGTCCCTGGTGGACTGATGTTCTTTCTTTGTAATGTTTGACAAAAAATAAAATGTATCTGTTGGTCGGTCGGTCGGTCTGTCTGTCTGTCTGTCTGTGTGTCTGTCTATCTATGAATTCTCATGTGTGGAATTTCTGTTGCAACGCCATCTGTTCCTAGATTTTCTTGCATTCACTCTTCATTTCATGACAGTCCTAAACCAAGAGGACTGTGACAACCGTGTGCTCAGCTGATCTTGTAGTCAGAAACTTAGCCCTCTCAGAGGAGTATAATCTTATGTAATTTGACAGGGCCAGCTTTAAAACTTTAAACTTCACTATGCAGATATGTAATTTACAACACTGCTCTGTGAACTTGGCAATAGATCAAAGTCGTCCATCTTCATACTTCACCCACACTCTGCCAAAGGATTTAATACTGTGGAATACGACAGTTTAGTCGTGATTGGCACTGATAGAGTTAAAAGGTCAACACTTCACATGACAGATGTGTGACGATAACTCGAGTAAGGTCAGCCATGCAGGCAACTTGCGTCTTCCTGAAATAGGTGTGGTCATCAGTAAGGCCGTGCAGCAAGACTCAGCAGGATACAGATAGAAAGCTCCCAGTCATCATTTGCAATAATAAAACGTTTGCTTTATTTTCCCAGATACCACAGCGATATGTTAACTAAAAGGTCAGTGCAAAACAGCAACTTTTTAAAATCTATACGAAGAAATCAGACGGGAGATCTGGCTGGACAAATGACAGGCAAAATGAGAAAGCCACGATTCTGTGAGGCGGTGCTTACATAAGTCACTCTGGTTGCCGACAAGCAGATATAATTATCCCTGTCATGTTCACTGTACAGTTGCTGTCGTTTCCCTCATGCCACCATTCATGTGTTATCTGCTGTCATTTTTTCCTGCTGATAGTCTGCCTGGTCAAAATAATCGCTAGTTTCTCCGGAACACGCATACAAGGCACACAGATGCAATTTCTTTAATTAGCTTCTTCAAAAAGATTTATTTCCATGAAAAAGTAAGTTTATCCAGAGCTTTTGTTGAGGGACTGTAAACTATACCAATGTCATAGCTGATACGTATGGATGTCCCAAGATAAAATACATGATTTCATCAAGCATGTCAAATGTGGCCTTCGCAGGACAAAGTATGTCACCACTCAATGCCTGAAACTTGTTTCCCTCAAATTCACATTTCTTATTAATTTTGAAGTGGAATAAAGAGTGTCACTTTATGTTTGTCCTACAGGAAGATATATCTTAAGTCACATGTATCTGTGGGTTTTTACACAGTGGCTCCCTCGTGAGGCCATCCCTAGCACACAGACACACCACAAATGTGGCCTTTTGTTGGCTGGTCTCTATTACCTTGTCGCCTTATTTTATCACAGCGTGTTTGCCGCAATGCATCTTAAGGGATCACGGGGGACAAACTCAGCCAGCAGTTCAGACTCACAGTGGAGTAGTGCATTAGATGCAGTGTTGATTCTTGCTGGTGTGATACAAATACATGTATGTTCAAGGTCCGATCAGAGAAAGTTAGACCTCCCCAATAGCCCAACCATCGTTGTAGCTCTTCCTTAGAGTTGTCTTCTAGTATTGCAGAAGGTAGTTTAGCACCGGGGATGCTGTTTTCATCTAAAATTAAGAGGACTTCAGCCATACTGTGACCACAGCCATGTTATATGTATACTACATGTATATGCGTTGTTTTGACCTTGTCCCGGGAGATCCCCCAACATGCACTGTGGTAAACATGCTGTGATGTAAAAAGTTTTCAAGGTAATTGAGGGGTTAAGATGAAAACAAAATACCCTAATTGTAAGGAAAGGTGGTCTTTGTGGAGGGGGTGGCCTATTGTTGTTAGGAAGGGGACTTCTATGAGGGCAACTACAGCCAAATTTGGACATTTAAAACAGGGGTTCAGATTTACAGATGCAGCTGCATGATTGGTTGGCCAGAGAGCTAGCTCTCTCCCAATTATATAGCCAGAGAGCTAGTTCTCCCAATTATATAACCAGAGAGCTAGCTCTCCCAATCATATAACCAGAGAGCCAGCTCTCCCAATTATATAACCAGAGAGCTCTACCAATATATAGTCACACAGCTAGATCTACCATTTTTTTTGCCAAACAGCGAGCTCTACCAATTATATAGCCAGCCAGCTAGCTCCACCAATTACATAGCCAGATCTATTAACTACATAGCCACAGAGCTACATCTACCAATTATATAGCAGCAGAGCTAGATCTACCAATTATATAGCAGCAGAGCTAGATCTACCAATTATATGGCAGCAGAGCTAGATCTACCAATTATATAGCAGCAGAGCTAGATCTACCAATAATATGTCACCTTTTTATGATTAATAATATTGCAATAGCATAAACATACTAAAAAGTTCTCATGTACATCTGGGAATGGCAGGAAATCGTTTGCCTTGACGGTAAAGATGACCTGATGTTCCAATTTTAGCTCATCCCTCATGAGTTTCCAGGGTACCTGAAATAGCCACAGGAGGCAGCCTTGTTTTTGCCTATTTAGATCATTTGATCTATGCAATCATAATAATAGTTTTTTGAGAATATAAAACAATTTCCTCATCATTGTCTCAGCTTGAGAAGTAAAATTTAAGACATAATCATAGATGAGGCATTTAATGGGAATGATACATTATTTTGTTTTATTAATTTGTCCCCTAATAGCAATTATTAAAGCCACATTTTTGGGGGATCCATCCCAGGAAAAAATATAGAGCTTTTTTGGGGGGTGGGGGGGTGGGGGGTGGGTGGGTGGGGGGGGGGGTCATTTAGTCTGTAGGAGAAAACCACCATTCAATGATAAATGGACAAAACCACTATATAATATACATGTATGAAGCCTTGGCAAGTGCCAAGGAGATGAATGTGCCAGTTTACCAATGATAAAACCTTGCTGCATGTTTCCAGAGACCTGTATATTGAGTGTTGAAGCACACAATGATCTGACCAGTTTCATCCTTAAATGAACTCTTCAGTGACTGAGCTGTAACTGACACAAACACCGGTATTTATACCATAACGTAACTAGCTGTAGTGACCTACTGTTATATTGTGGTCTTATGCTCTTTTGTGTGCGCCTAATGTTGGCTAATTAGGCACACCCCAATTGTCCTCACTGGAGCCCTTCCGTCTCAACATCATGGGGAAATGTGCTCCTTTGCTCAGTCTTATGCTAAACTTTTATTTCAGAGCTCATTTCCCTATAGTTTCTCTGCTTGGTAGACATATTCTATGGATTTACCTATGGGAAGATGCACAATTATCAGTTTACTGTATAGCCACACAGTCAAAAGCTCCTTCAATAGGGCTTCAGTGGAACTCAGAATTTCCACTTACTATTCCCGTTTATACAGTCAATGACCCCAGAACTGTACCAACAGTAACCTCAATTCTTTGAGTTCACTGTATTCATTTGGATTCAACTTTGCATTGACAACCACTGTCACAAGAAGTCCGGAGCTCCGTGTAATGTAATCAAAAGCCCCTGTTTTATGCAGCAACGGCAAAGTCATACTCTGGTACAGACGTTATGTCATTTTCCCCTCAGTCCCTGATGAGTTTCAGTCGAAACGAAACTGGTTGAACCCTTCTCCACTAGCCATTGCGATCTTTGCCCCATATTTTTAGCTCATTAATGTTGGCTAATAGTTGGATCAACACATCAGCCAGTGGCCCAGACATCACGTGTAATCTGTCAACAAAGAACACCACGTGATCTGGGTTATGGGCTTGCAGACGAAGCCCACGCTCTCCCTAGCATTCTGCGCGGCAAGGAATGAAACATGGAAAGGGAATCGCTACAAGATACATGGACATCATAATGTAAATTATGTGTGAACATGTAAAATAGTTACATACCTATTGGTGTAACATTTGATTGGGAAGAAAGATAGTCCCAATAAAACGTGTGATCCCTGTACATACAGATTAGATTAACCTATTGAATATTTGTCAAACCATGTCAGAAGAAAGCAAGCAAGGGAACTGAAAAAAAAAAAAAAATAGACATACCTTCAACATAAAGCGTTGACTGAAGGGTCCATCAGGAAAAAATGCTGCCATTTGCTCAAATTAGGTCATGGTAACACCAAAATCTAATCAGTTTATCTTGGCATGCTAGACAAGCATACTGCCAAATTTGAGCAAAATACATTGGAGCACTTTGGAGATATTATGGTAATGAGCCTGTAATTAGGAGGCCATTTGCTCAAATCAGGTCATAGTGACACCAAAATCCAATCAGTTTATCTTGCCAGGTAAGGTAAGCATATTGCCAAATTTGAACAAAGTACATCGAGGCGTTCTGTAGATATCACAATAATGAGAATGTGCACATCCGGATGGACGGACAGACAAACCGAAAACACGAGGTGGACCCCTAAAAATACTATGTTACATAATTTCCTACAGTAACATCATCTTCTCTGGCATTCTTATCTAACTTCCAACCAATCTTAACCCTTTCCCCCTTGAAATGACACTTGAGTCAACAACTTGCCTTGGCATGAGTAGGGCAGTAAGTTCCCAACTCATACCAAGGAAAGTTGTTGACCTGGGGCGTGTGATCTTGATAGGGCTCATCTACAATTCTCTGTCAAAATTGTTTTTCATTACTGTTGAAATTAGTGGAAAACACTGAAGCAGACAACATTTGACCACCAGCCGGTTTGGGCCAGTTTAAGGGGGAAAGGGTTAAAGATCTACAAAAAAAAAACTTGTATAAGCTATAAGCACATGTGAGAGCTATGGCAATTAACGGCAATGCGACTAGTGTCTGACAAGTTTTATCACGAAATGCGGCTCTTCAAGACTTGGAAGGTGAATGATGCTGTATCTGGTTGAAAGACAATGTATACTTTTCCATTTCTACACACACAAGGTTATGATTACCTAACACAGGACATGTACAGAATGAAAACCGCCAATGACCTCAGGTCCCTTAATTGTGAAGATTTGGATACACTAATTTGGTAAAAGCACACTATACCTTTGATGAAAATACCCACATACTTTCAAGAAAGATGTGACTTCGTTTGTTTTACCTGCAGAGCCGGACTGGTATTGCAGCAACTCGAAACAGTACCTCATATCCCAAACGATCATGAAATGATGGATCATAGTCAAACTTGAGAATTTCCTGTTGATTGTAAATTCCTGATTCTATGCATGACTGTTGATCTATTATTGACAGTCGCCTCAATTTCACTACTTGCTTCCTGTGCGTCTTTAATTTCCCTTTTTATTTTTTGCTGTCGATCACGTTTTTTATTTCAATGTACAACTTCTACCAGGTGATATCATGAAATATGCACGGTGGGCAGTCTGTTATTTTCAATGAATTGTTTTCTTGTGGGAAAGTCAAGAAAACAGGAACTGTCAGCATGGGATATCATGCTACTCGCCTCCTAAACGCCTTGGTCAACTTAACTGCATTGTATACCTGGTGTTAAATTCTGTCACAACAGTTCCAGGAACATGATGTCACACCGTTCATACTTTCATTGGAAACACAAGTTCTCTATTCTGCAAAGTCTATAAGAAAATGAAACATTGGCTCTCAAAATGTCTGTAATTTCGTATAAGATATTTTGGATTTATTGTAATGATACTTCAGCTATCCGACGTAACAATTGAATGTTTCATTCTAGAATTCAGTCTACTATCAGCTGCCTAAGGGTAACCACAGCTCCAATCGCTGAGAGTGGTTAAACTGACATTTCTTTTTCCACGACATTAAAGTCTCTTCTGATTGGCTGAGAACGATTAAATTAGGATTCCTTTTTGTGTGTGTGAGTGTGGCAGTAAAATCTCTTTGCGTGGGATGGGAACATTTAAATTGGCATTCTTGTTCGCTGAAACTAGTTTCACCAGATCCGACATATTGGTAGAGTACAGTGGCACCTGCTGTAAGCAACCACTGCTGTTAGCAACCACTGCTGTAAGCAACCACTGCTGTTAGCAACCACTGCTGTAAGCAACCACTGCTGTAAGCAACCACTGCTGTTAGCAACCACTGCTGTAAGCAACCACTGCTGTAAGCAACCACTGCTGTTAGCAGCCACTGCTGTAAGCAACCACTGCTGTTAGCAGGCGCATTGCTTTTTGTGGCCACTAGGCTCAGATATACATGTAGGAGTCAGTTTTTTTGTCAAATTTACCTGTGGTGACAGGTTACCTGCTGTATGTGTCCACTTTTTTGGCAGAAAGGGTGGCCACATATAGACTTGCACAAGTCCCTGGTGCATGTCCCTATTTTCCCATCCCGCGGTCCCACCCAGAAGTGCGACACATTTTCCCCTCCACAAAGTTAACTGAATAATATTATGCCAACTACACGGTGTTATTAAGTAGGTCCTACTATTATTATTATATTTTTTTTAACTGGTCGACACTGCCGCCGTGTCGGTTTCAACAGTAGCAGCTATTGAGTCCTGGTCAGTTCTAATCCCATTATCATTGCGAGTGGAAAGTGGCCTTCGATGAATGCATGGCTAGTCACTGGCCACTCATGCGAGACAAAGCTGACCGTCTCCCTCCGGCTGCCGACACCAGGGACTTGTCAAACTTGCACAAGCCCACTCTGGACTACCATCGATTCGGTGGGAGTGACGTCACAACATCCGGGGTTTCGCGGGATCTTAGAAGTCAAATCAGTGCCACAACTTTTTTATTTTTGCATTAGGCCTAATGCAAAATGATCCACGTCATGATTTAAGTTTTGTTGAGTAAGACCTCTACATTTCTATGTGGCTCTTTTGTCAATTTAAACAAAAAGTCCATAAACACACTTTATCACATTCACAGTTACTGACAAACTGTCAGCATGATAAACACGCGGCAGCGGTATTTTCACCCGAGCCATGTTTACCTGTGGCTGGCGTATTTTACTCTCTTTCCGTGAAAAAATTGGACCCTCTACTCTATTGTACGCAAAGACTGGTACAGTGGTAGTATATGTTATCATTCTCACCAATTTACAGCGTTAAATTTTGTTCCTTGCTTTAATAAATTGTCCGTAATCGTCACTTGTCACTCTGCCCTCCTTCCCAATTGTATTCTACGAATAAAATATGTTTAAATCACTTGTGTTCACACAAATGTCACCCATCTTTCAAGCCAGACTTCACAACACGAGGCAACGAGTTCTACCGAACGAAACAGCGATAGAAAAAACTTTTTGATTAGACAGCGAACACCATGTGATCGATTCTGGGCCCTTGTAGTTTCCGACTAAAATAACGACGCATCTGTTTGAAATAGAAGCAGTTTTGAAGGTGTTCCCGCTAAAATACTTTTGTTTCAGCCAATGGGAGAGCTTGTTGTTAAAATAGACAAGGTTTTGAGCATTCTAACGATATAAATAACATGGCGCGGAGACAAAAAAAAATCGAGATAGAGACGATGAAATCACCCTATTTTTGCGCAGTTTTGCAAAGTTACATCATTCAAATTGTCACAAGCAACGACCCGGTCATTGATTTAAATCATCGTAGTCGGAAAATATTCATTTTAACGCCGCTCGAAATAGCCATCGGCAAGAACTGACGTTTCTCTACAATAAAACGTGCATGCTTGCATGTAAATAAACAACAGTCAACACAAGGAATTTGAGACGGCCTTGAATCTGTCACGTGCTTGACTGCTCATGAATAATTCATAGCAGCGACAAGCCGGCAAGTTTGACAAGTCTCACTGGACGCCCTTTGCCTGACGCGCTGCACTGCAATTAATCCTTCATTACACAGTAGCTCAATTAACAGCTTCTGAAGAGGAGTGCTTTATGACCGCTCGCTTGTCTGTGTAATAAAAAACACAGTGCAGACCGCCCGGCGCTAATCATCTGGAGTCAATGTTATCTGGTTATATACACGTTCCACGCCAATCAGCCAGGTAAAGCTACGACGTGTGTTTACTTAAAATTTAATTTGGCAATGAATTTGATTTTAAATAAAATACGGAAGACAGTCCAGTGAGACTTGAGCAAGTCTAGGCCACATACAGCAGGTACCACTGTACTTGGTTGAAAGGTCTTGTCACAAGGAATTTGAATCTGCATCCGCTGAAATGGTTCATGCAAGGCTGAATATATTCTGCAATTTTTTGGTAACAAACACTAGCAAAACACTTGGTAGAGCCTGACCGAATCCGAACAACTGAACCCGAGCTTGCCGGGTTTCAGGATTGAAGCCCGGCTCGGGTTCGGTTTTTACAGTCACTGAACGTTCGGGTTCGGTTATCACTGTCAATGTTGGCAATGAATTTAAATAAAAATGTCACTGAGGTTACTTTTCGTACTTGTATACACTTAAACAATGCAACAAACGACACATTGCAATTACGTGTGTCACATGGGTTGCATTAATCGCCTTAATTACATAACAATAGTAATTCCCCTGTGCATAAGGTTAACAGCTATTAACCCCTGTCAAACATTTCATGTTTGAATTGCGTATACCGAACCCGAACGGTGCCCGGTTCGGTATCGGTCATGTGTACCGAGTACCGAGTACCCGGCTCGGTTTCAAAATGCATGCTCGGTCAGGCTCTAACACTTGGAAAGCCAATCTGGAACTCTTCTTTCAATACTCTTCCAGTTTGAACATGTTCAGTGTAAGAAAACTGTGTCTGCTGATATGGGACCTATATAGAAAAACATAGAGCCCCCCCCCCCCCCGGGGCAGACTCTTAATAGCACACTTCAAAAGACCTGGTTTTGAGATAAGCCTATTCTTTATAAAGCATAATTTATCACGGTTTGATGTGGTTACTAATTTCTGTGTGACATTACTTTTCACTACAGGACCATGTACCATGATATATATCACCATATATCATGAGAGTGTATGAAGTAATCACACTCTTTGAATTGACATGCAACAGTCAGTATCACAGCCTGTGCGCTGGTGTTTTGATTCTGCCATGTCTACATACACCAGCAATAAACTGATGATGTGAAATGTGTTTTATTGGCTGTTCATCTCCATACATGGGTTGAGTTTCTTAAATTTCTTCGCACAAGATTCTCAAGTTTTGGTAAAATTGAAGTTTTTTTGTCGTGTCGTGAAAATTCGATACACAAGGTACGTATTACAATACGGTTGGGTACAGGGTTAGTATCGTGGTATTTTGATATATTGTCACAACCCTATCATTTACGCACATTGTCAGTCCACTCTTTCTGGCCTCTCTTAATGCAAACATAAAAATCATTTTTTCTTTTTTATTTACGTAATTTATAAGAAAGTCATGAAAACTACTTTCTCATTTTACACATAGTTTCCTTCATATAGGCATATCAAAATCATTTCTGGCCGTGTGAAGAGGACAATCCATAAACACATGCTGTTTGCACGCATGTTCAGCAAATTCAATGAATTTGAGTCTTCCTATGGCTAATGTCTCCATATTTTGATCACTATGTATCCTTCTCCATTCGTTATAGTTTGTGTGGGATGTTTCTGATTGAAATTTCACAATGGACGGCAAAAGTTAACCAATGCTGTATCATATTTATCGCGGCCATTTTGGAAAGTTCATCGGAAATGGCTTGAGCTTGATAGAGGACCTTGCACCAGAAGTTACATTTGTGTGCGGGCATAAGGGTGTCATCTGAAACCCAAAGAGCTTTCCCATGATGCTGAAGTGAGTGTGTATCATTGTACAGCCCTGTCTTTCATGCCTTAAGCACACGTAGTCCAAGGGGCACATTTTCATTAATGACCCCATGACCTCATAGGTCTTTGAAAATAACGGTATCATCATCAGATTTGAATTTTTAAAGCTGGAAATGTCAACACACATAAAATTTAGCCAAGAGGAGGAATACCACTCAATCGAACAGGTTTAGGCAACACCAAACACTCCAGAACTTTGTAAACAAATATGGCCCTACGGAGAGCGCAAACTTGCCATTTTTCTACTGATTTCAATACTTCTACCTGCCATAAATGATTGACAATGCTGATTTATACTGCCTGGACAAACACATATCAACATTTTACCAAAAACAAAACGTCAGGAATGAAACTTATGATGTGGAATCAGTCCTACAATGCACATGTACAAACACCTATTCCTATAACCTATGGCTCAGAGACTCTTGGTGCGCTCATAGCACATTCTACTGCACAGGAAGAGTTCATTTTAACTCATTCCATACCAGTCCCTGACATTTCCATATATATTTACCTAGATTTAAGACGACAATTGCATATTTAAATTCTTCATTAAAAGAGATTTCGTTCAAGTACCAACATGCCTATAGTCTTAAGTCAGTGGTTCTGGCACTGCATTGCAAGTCATGCTGTCGCTGCTTCAAGGGCAGTGCCAGAACCACTGACCAAGGCCTGTGACCATAGTATGGAATGAGTTAAAAGTAGAATGGACCAAATTAATTTTACGGGGAAAGGGTTGAGACCGCAAGTTTCTGTTTAAAAAACGCTTTAGTGACTGTTTTCACCAGTAACTCGGAGAACAAACGCTGGAACCGTGCAATATATTACGATCATCCAACAACATGGTTGTTCCCCTGGCCAAAGTTACCCCTACTGATAAGTTGAAATAAAATGTGTTCTGTGTTGCCTTCACTGCAAAATAACGGAACACATTGCTTAGATTTTCTGTTAATTTACAGCTTACTTGTGGTCGATAAGAAGGACTAAGACATGAAGAGGAAGGTCAGGTGGATCTTTGCCAATTGACATTTCACATCTTTATAGACCCAGGCCTCTCGCTGTGTGCACACAGAGTGCTTAGCCAATTTTATTTTTGAGTGTGGTGGTTAACCAGAAAGTGAATGGAAAATAAACCAAACTTTCTATGGATTTCAATCTTTTTGATGATAGAAAACCTCGATTCTACTCACTCACTGCTCTCATAATGAATAAATACAGAGTGCTTAGCCAATTTTATTTTTGAGTGTGGTGGTTAACCAGAAAGTGAATGGAAAATAAACCAAACTTTCTATGGATTTCAATCTTTTTGATGATAGAAAACCTCGATTCTACTCACTCACTGCTCTCATAATGAATAAATACCGACTCATTACATGTACAACTAACAAACTGGAATATTTACAATGTCTTCACTCACTTGCCCAACTAAACCACCCACGAAAACACAACTGTCTAATGACTATACACACACGTGCAGCCATCAAAACAACCAAGAACACAAAAAAAAATTCAATAAAAAATTAACAGTTACTTCTATCCAAAATATGAAAACATAGGTTATGGAGTCACACGAGCCTTCCTCGGGTCCACATGTATCATCACTGGACATGCCCGCTTGTGTGAAGTGCTAACAAGCCTTTACAAATTCAGATCTCTAGAATCACCCGTTCATAAGCTTTGGGGACTCTACGAGTCACCAAAGCTAATCAAAACTGCAACACAAACAAGAAATGCTGTGCCAGAGGCCAGTATTGTGTTGCCATGTATGCAACTAATCAACTATGTTGTCAAAAAGTACACATTGAAAAAAAATATATATAGCCTGGCTTAAATTTCACTTTAACCAATATCCACTTGAAATATTGGCATATTAGACAGAGAAGCAGAAAAATACAGACATCAAACAATTACTCGTATTTTTAATACAATGGGTATACATATAATTGCAACTGGCATTCTCAATAAATGTATCACATTCCAGACACTGTACTTAATATACAGTGTCCACATATGTATTTGACATAAAATGAAGAATGTGAAAACAATGGCTTACTGTACAACAATTGTGAAATACAAATGAGAGAGAAAAAAAAGACAGGAAAAACAAAAGAATGTTGGTCGCAAAGGAACATAAGGAGAAAGAGCTGCAATTTGCACCCAGTCACAAAAAGTCCTATCCTTGACAAAGTTTGATATATGTATTCTTCTGAGACATTTGGACAGTTGGGCTGGTAGTTTTGTCATGCGTAGCCTTGGGAGACTTATATGATGTTGACCTAACATCAGTCAGCAATGTTACCCTCTGCTATATATATAAGCAGCGTACAGTATTTCCTAACCGCCTCTGACGAATACATGTATTTCCTGTAACTAAGGGTGCCAACACTTGTGTACATCAATTTGAGACATTTGCCTCCTAAACATTTCCATCAAAATTTCATAATGATGCATGAAATTTCGAAGATGTTCTAGTGTTCACAGGTTTTCCACATTTTTATCCATGTATTTCTGCTGGTGGCTCAAGCAATATGAAACTTAACCTAGATTATCTTTGATACAAATACTCCAAAAACTATACAGGGCTTAATCCAAAATTGCAGGAGGAATCCGACTCATTAGCAATTGTTTACTGATGCATGGAGGCACTGACAGACACCTCTATAAATCATGCCTCACTTACTGATGCATGGAGGCACTGACAGACACCTCTATAAATCATGCCTCACTTACTGATGCATGGAGGCACTGACAGACACCTCTATAAATCATGCCTCACTTACTGATACATTGAGGCTCTGATGGACACCTCTATAAAACATGCTTCCTTTACTGCTGCATGGAGATGGGACACCTCTATAAAACAAGCTTCACTTACTGTCACATGGAGGTACTGACAGACACCTCTATAAAACAAGCTTCACTTACTGTCACATGGAGGTACTGACAGACACCTCTATAAAACATGCCTCACTTACTGATACATCGAGGCTCTGATGGACACCTCTATAAAACATGCTTCCTTTACTGCTGCATGGAGATGGGACACCTCTATAAAACAAGCTTCACTTACTGTCACATGGAGGCACTGACAGACACCTCTATAAAACATGCCTCACTTATTGATACATCGAGGCTCTGATGGACACCTCTATAAAACAAGCTTCACTTACTGTCACATGGAGGTACTGACAGACGCCTCTATAAAATATGCCTCACTTACTGTCACATGGAGGTACTGACAGACACCTCTATACAATATGCCTCACTTACTGTCACATGGAGGTACTGACAGACACCTCTATACAATATGCCTCACTTACTGTCACATGGAGGTACTGACAGACACCTCTATAAAATATGCCTCACCTACTGTCACATGGAGGCACTGACAGACACCTCTATAAAATATGCCTCACTTACTGTCACATGGAGGTACTGACAGACACCTCTATAAAATATGCCTCACTTACTGTCACATGGAGGCACTGACAGACACCTCTATAAAATATGCCTCACTTACTGTCACATGGAGGTACTGACAGACACCTCTATACAATATGCCTCACTTACTGTCACATGGAGGTACTGACAGACACCTCTATACAATATGCCTCACTTACTGTCACATGGAGGTACTGACAGACACCTCTATAAAACATGCCAACTCGGTTGCACTGTATCATACATTGTGCAATTTTGATACAAAGATGGAACAAACTACATATGACTTAGGAATGGGCAAAACAGATCGCATGAACTCTTTGACCTTTAGTCCACATAGCTCATTATTGGTGCTGTTTACAGCTGTCCTTCTGAATAATTGCTGGCATTTTTTTTTCTTGAAAAGAGCGAAAGTTTCTTGGAAAGCATATGCCTTTTTTATGCATCTCTAATTGATGCTTGCCTTCCATTGGCCTTGGATAACAATTTATTCAATCTATTTTATTTTTTTATCTTCAGAAATGTTGGTTACCAGGAAAAGTATCACTGCCGCCAAACTTAATTTTCCCCAAACCGACTTACATCACCATGCCTGCAAAATACATGGACGCCATGACCCACACAGCAGATTCTTGATAAGACCTCTCCATAATCAGACCACTTCCTTATTACAACTCCTTAAAACATGTCCAGGAAAACCCTCCTCCATTATAACCACCTTAGACCTCTGTGTAATCAGACCACTTGCCTATTACTACCACCTTTCCATTGCCCCTCTCATGTTTTATTTCATATTCTTCTTTTCATGCTAAGATTACCTTCCCACAAAAGACTGATTTCTCCGAGTGCTGTGGGATATTTCAACTGAGAGGTTTCACTGATAAAACATGGAGGTTACCAAGCTTGCCTGCATAGCAGATTGAGCTCCAAATAATGGAATGAAAAAAACAGAGATTGGTCCGTTTACCAGGCAATAGCCAAGCAGGCCACTCAGCAACAGCATTTTTTTTCTTAATTTGGGGACACTTTTGGATTACTTGCTGCCTTGGAAAACACTGTGGTTAAGGTAGCGGAGGGGATTGAGCCGCGCGCAGCGGTCCCGCGACTTTGACGTTGCATAGATGAACTATGTTTCACATTTCACCCACAAAACCATACGCAGCGCACCTCAAAATGTCACAGTTGGTCGCTTGTCGTTGCTACGGTCCTGGATTGTGGAAAGCAGCCGAATGCTATCCAAACTTTGGCGGACTAATTAGCATACATTTGTAAACAGACATGCTCATGCTGCAGCCAGCTAAAACATGGTCATGTTTTTTCCCTTTTCTATCACATAAATTTTGCTTTTTTAGTATTCATGTTTGGTGACAAGAAAGTTAAAGTGCCAAACTTGACGGAAATGGAAAAAGCTCATTTTCTGTCGGGTCACGATTTTGCAGTTATAGCTCAATCCCCTCCGCTACCTTAAAGCTTGACTGACCATGAACTTCCCTGGATCCCTGTATATGATGAGCAATGGCTAAAATTGGCCTGGGTACTGATAGCAATGTGTTTTGTTTCTACACGACTAGGTGACAGCCTGTAAAATTAAAATTGGTCTTGTGTCTACCTGTTACCATTACCATTACTATTCTATTCCTTTCCCTCTTTCTGTTCATATCTGTCATATTACTTCCAGCTTCAATGGTTCCTAATTTTTAAGTAGCTCTCTAATATCATGGCACATAGCGCTTGTCCTCTCATACATTGGATAGACCTCCCTGTTGGTATCCAGTCCATTGCATGAGGGGACTGCAGCCATACATGTATGTGAGGCAAATGTCACTCTATGTGACGCAAATGTAAATGTGTGAAGTATGTGCAACTCTGTGGGAGGTAAATGCAACTCTGTGGGAGGTAAATGCTGTATAAGGGGAGGACAACTGTGTGAGATAAACGCAAGTCTGCGGAAGGTAAACGCAACTCTGCATAAGTTAAATGCAACTCTGCATGAGGTAAATGCAACTCTGCATGAGGTAAATGCAACTCTGCATAAGGTAAATGCAACTCTGCATAAGGTAAATGCAACTCTGCATGAGGTAAATGCAACTCTGCATAAGCTAAATGCAACTCTGCATGAGGTAATTGAAACTCTGCATGAGGTAAATGCAACTCTGCATGAGGTAAATGCAACTCTGCATGAGGTAAATGCAACTCTGCATGAGGTGAATGCAACTCTGCATGAGGTAAATGCAACTGTGTGAGCAAAAAGCAATGCTGTGTGAGGTAAATGCAACTCCGTGAGGGGAGTGCAATTGTGTGTGATGCAAACTGCAACTCTGAGTGGGGAAGTACAACTGTGTGAGACTAGGGCAGTGCTATACTGCATGCAAATTGACAGCTCATGGATGTGTGCTCCAAGTTCTGGTTTAACTGTTTCCCCTTTAAACCAGTCAAAACCATCTGGTGGTGACATGTTATCAGTGCTGTCCAGCTGAAAATCTTTGTAGCAAAATTTTCTTAACTTGTAGCACTTCTTCCACTTTTTTACATAAGAAACACCTATTTTTGAGAAAATCTGTTGCAATTTTGAAGAGCTTTGTACCAAAATTTTGCTACAATGCTCCAGTTGGGTTGGACAGCCCTGTCCTGCTTTTAAATCATTTTAACGGTAATGAAAAGCAATTTTAGTGAGAACTGCAGATAAGATATATCCAGATAAATGTAAACTGGTCATGGTCAACAGCTTCTCCGGTGTCTAGCCCATATCACAGAAAGCTGTTGACTGAGCCTTTATTCAAGGTCAAAAGTCAAAAGGCACACACTATGAGCCGGGTCCTATACAGCACAAGCACAGCCCGGCTAGTTTTTGCTGACATGTCAATTTGGAGCCAACATGTCCATATCAAGTATCCACAACATATGATCAAGATTCCCTTCCAGCTGATGTCCATGAAAAACAAGATTGTGTACAAATGTATACTCGACTTTTTTTTCAATCACTGCGCACCATAATCTGAACCCCAAGTAATCAGTCACTGCCAGGCGGATGTCAACCGGCATAGACGTGATGGTCATGAAAAAAGTCTCTGGTTTCCACTTTTATCAAGCAGCAGAAAGAGAAACTATTGTGTTATGTATAGTGAATTATAATTCCACACCACTTCACAACTAAGCATCTATTTAACCACCACTTTTGCATGCTTTGACCGCCGAGCAATTTTCTATTTAAACAGAGTAGCAATTTCGCCACAGAGTATCAAATGCCTTCTCTGAATCTATAAAGCTGTCACAGCTTTGAGGTACATCACTCCAAAAACCACAGTAACATTGTATCCGGTTTCAGACACAGACTTGTTTTGTAACAATGTGAAAAAAAGAAAGAACTAGACTACACAGACTTTTCATCCTGTTGATCCAAATAATCTTGGACTCCATAATGACCCAGTCAAATTGACTCGCAGAACAATGCAAAATTAAGATCAACAAGTACATGTGACTTTTTCCTAGTAATCTTGACAAATTATACAGCAAAATAATATGAAGTGTGCAAGGAACACAGCAGCCTGTTGTCTGATCATTTTCTACCTCAATATTAAAGCCTACCTCATTGTCAGCAAAATTTTCGGGGTGCATTTGACAGGTGGCTAACATATGTAATATACACTTGTAAATTTGAGCTCCTTTGTTGCTTTGCTGAAATTTAATTGAAGTCATTGTAGATGAAGTCAAAGGCACACATCAATGTCTTTTGTACATGCTAGACAAGTCATACGGCAATACCAAAAAAGATAATTAGCTATGCTCTGCAGAAGCAAAAAACCAAAAAACTTGCCAACAATAGAATCTACAGCAGTCTTTGTACCAGCTTTAGCAGGACTTGATGGCTATGTGAAAACTACTGCCTTACAGTCTGAGATCAGGACTTGTCAGGCAATGTAAAAACCACTGCCTTATGACCTGACAGCATGACTTGTCAGGCAATGTAAAAAACACTGCCTTAGGGCCTGATATATATGTGAACTTGAATGAAATCTCTTATTATTCAGAAGTTGAATGTACGTTTTATTCTTAAATCAGAGGCTGGTCAGGAGATCATTAACTCTTTCAATCCCAACGGCAACTCAAGTCGAACGACTTAAGATGAACTGCTCTCAATTATAATAATCATGCTAGATGCATATTCCTTGTGAAAAGACTTCATTCAACTACCAGCACGCCTGTAGTTACACACAATATACTGGTCCAGGTCGACGGCTGCCCATCGCACCCAAACCATCCCGAGGGCAGCTATTAACTTAGTCCAGTCCTTGGTAGAAAGAGCTCACATACATCCAAAATTTGTCCTTATATGGCCTGGAGTACATGCCAGTATCCCTAACTCTGGCATCATCAGATTGAGAGATGTAGTGGTCTGTCAGTCCTGTCCTCAATGATTGTTGTCAGAAGTTACTACTGTCCTCCTTTCATTGAGCTGTCCTGTGCTGCATTGAGCTGCCCTGTACTACATTATAAGCTATCCTGTGTTACATTGTAAGCTGTCCTGTGTTACATTTTAAGCTACAGTGGTCCCCCTCTTGTAAGGCCAACCCAAATGTGGTCAAAAAGTGGCCTTATAAGAGGGGTGGCCTGTCTTGAGGGGAGAATATAATGGAAATACTATACTATCTGCACAAGAATACTGGCCTTTCAAGAGGGGTGGCCTCTGGTGAGAGGGGCCTTATAAGAGGGGGAGCACTGTATCCTGTGTTACATTGTAAGCTATCCTGTGTTACATTGTAAGCTGTCCTGTGTTACATTGTAAGCTGTCCTGTGTTATATTGTAAGCTGTCCTGTGCTACATTGAGCTGTCCTGTGCTACATTATTAGCTGTCCTGTGCTACATTGTAAGCTGTCCTGTGCTACATTATTAGCTGTCCTGTGCTACATTGTAAGCTGGCCTGTGCTACATTGAGCTGTCCTGTGCTACATTATTAGCTGTCCTGTGTTATATTGTAAGCTGGCCTGTGCTACATAGTAAACTGTCCTGTACTACATTGATCTGTCCTATGCTACACTGATCTTTCCTATGCTACATTGAGCTGTCCTGTGCCATATTGTAAGCTGTCCTGTGCTACATTAAGTTGTCCTGTGCTACATTGTAAGCTGTCCTGTGCTACAATGTATGGCAAATTACAAAATTAACAAGAAACTGAGTAGCGGTTTTTGTTCCTTTGTTTGAAATATTTTAACATGATAAGATTAAACAGAATACACAGCCTATTTAGCTTTTTCTATATTCCAGTAGGACAGAGTGAGAGCTTCTTAGGATAATGAAGCTCACTGGAAAGAATATATATAAGGTATATTTTGGCTAATACGTGAAGCTAGCAACATGTTAAATGATGGAATATTGCACTTACTATGTCTGGGTGGGAACCCAGACATTTGGTTTTTCCAGAATTCATTCATTCTCTCTCTCTCTCTCTCTCTCTTTCTCTCTCTCTCTCTCTCTCTCTCTCTCTCTCTCTCGCTCTCTCTCTCTCGCTCTCGCTCTCTTTTTCTGGCTGGAATGAAAGCTCTTTTCACAACAAATTTTAATTTACACTCTAAATCTCTTTGAAAATGTATATAAATATACAAGATGTATAGGGAGTGATTTAAGATAACCAGTCTTACAGCTACGGGTGCTCAGAATATAAAACTGATCAGAAATACAACTCTTATAGTATTCTTACTTCACCAGCACACCTTGTTTCCAATAATTCCAATTTCTAAACGTCACGGCGAGTGACACGTCCATTTGGACAGTTGGGCTGGTAGTTTTGTCATGCGTAGCCTTGGGAGACTTATATGATTTTGACCTAACATCAGTCAGCAATGTTACCCTCTGCTATATATATAAGCAGCGTACAGTATTTCCTAACCGCCTCTGATGAGATTTTTTCGAATTGAAACTGGTCAGACCCTTTCCACAGTTTTAAGTCCTCATGCCACTGTCTATGCTGGGTCTTTCATTGTTTTTCATAAGCCCAACAATCTGCATTTTATACAAGTGTGTAACATATCCCAAAATAGATATCATGTGAAATCAAGAACTATTAAACATTATGTATTTGGGTTGGGAAATTTTTTACATGTTAAATGCTCACTAAAACATGAATTCTTAAATGTATGCATTAAAGTCCTCTCAAAAAAACCCAAATACTCTCCAGGTTGGCAAGAACTGGAGTGGAGCGAGTGTGATGTGATTTGCATGCCTGCTCTTCATTTTCAGAAATACAATCCATCACCCCCTTGACGGGAAAAACCTACGATGGAAAGATCCTGTGATGAACTCACTCGAATTAATAATTACACCAAAGTAACCTTTTTTTTTCTGTGCATCACAGTTACAACTGAGGGGGGGGGGCATCTCATTGTAATGAAGGTAATGTATTATTACAGGGATATGTGATAGCATCTTATTCCCGCTACTGTCATATTTCTCTTGTTTTTTATTCCTCAGATTGTTATGTTATATCAGAACATCTCCAAGTCTCTTCCATGTACTCACTGCATCTTCTATTTTGCAGCTCCACAAAATGCATCAGATCCATTTGCTTTCTTGTGAGTAATTAAAGTTAACGAAGTTCAAGTCTAGTATTTCAATACTTCACTTACTACATTATAGTGCTTTTCTTTGAAGTTTCAGACCTGCAGTTTTTTGGCAAAAGAAGGAAAACATGAAATGTAGAACTGACTTCCCACACTTCTGTTTTTTTTTTCTTCTTCAAAGTTTTGATCCATAGTACCCAGACCTGAAGACTCAAAATGTTGATTTTGTCCACTGTATATTTGACTATAATTGCACACAACTTGCCATCATCATGTAGAACTGGTATACCTTTCCTGTAATCAATCACATTATACTTCCAGGACGCGACTGCTCCACCGAGCTGCATGTTGGCATGGCAGCAATTCACCTTTGAAATCCTCAACGGAAGCTTTGGTAATTATCCCATAATTCCAATTTTGAATACCAATTTTTGAAGTCCAGATCTGTCCCTACCAGAAATCTGTTGACCAATTGCAGTGCTTTTACCCATTCCCATCACTTTATATATATATATATATATATATATATATATATATATATATATATATATATATATATATATATATATATATATATATCTATATATATATATATATATATATATATATATACATACATACATATACAGTGAAACCTCATTATAAAGATGCTCAGATATCTGCCATATTCAATATAATGATACAAATTTCCTGGGAAAAAGTGTATTTTCTTTGTTATTTGATTCATTTATCAGACACATTGCTTAGGGAACAGATGGTGTCATGATTGTACAGTGAAACCTGTTTTGAGAGACCACCCTCTAGAGCAGGCTAAATAGTGGTCACATAAGGCAGGTGGTCTCTCAATGGAGGTGCAATAACATGGGAAAGATAGCAAAATGAACTTTGAAAATATGGTCTGAAAAGGCACCTGGTTTTTCATTACAGTGGTCTCTCAAAACAGGATCCCTGTATCTCTGAAAACTTCTCATTGCCTCAGTTTAGCATCTAACCAAAACAAGAGGCCCATGGGCGTAATAATGCTCTGCTGACATTATCTGCTGACCATTACCAACAATTCCATTTTCTTACAAGCATTCCCTCCATGACCCTGAGAAATTAGTCAAGGTAACAAGTTTTAAGTTCTGGGATAATTTTTTTGGTTCCATATACATGTACGGGGATTCAGATGCAATAGAGACTGCATTTTTAAAATCATCAACATTTTGTAGTAAATCATTCAGGTTGTTTCTATTTACCCCACCAAATTGTTTAGTACATGTACATCATGTTCTATATTTGCATTTACAACACTCCTAATAATAAATTGCTCTGTATATTGACCTGTTAGATTATACCACTCAAACATTTAGGCTAAGATACCATAGCATGTTTTGAGTCAAGAGTATTTAGACAAATGAACTGAGGAGAATGTCAGAAAGTAGTACAAAAGATATGAATACACAACAGTAGCAGTGCGTCACTCTATTACACATTTGACGGTGCAGTACGCATGTAAAAATAACTTTGAAATATTTGAAATACACTGAATAAGGAACAGGCACATAATCATGATATAAGGAAAATTTCTATTCATAGAAAAAAGGAAAAAAAAAATCTTAAACATGCGAGGCAGTTTATGAATCAATGACTCATGTGTAGACTGAGTGGGCATGTAAAAATGTCAATATCAAAAAATGTCATTGGTCATTCTGACTTCCAGCTAAGGCAAGACATGTGAAAATGCATATTTCTGAACCCAAAGCAGGGTAACGCTGATATGTGTTCACAACAAACCATGCTAAAAGAAAAATTCAATGAATGAAAAGCCAAACAAAAACCACAGCAAATAATATACCCTATCGGAGGGTAGAGTTGACGTGTAAGACAATTTATCACATACATACATGTGTGTATATAATATAGGTATATATATATATGTGTGTGTGTGTGTACATTTTCTCGTTAATGCAAAACCTTGAAAACAAAAGAGAACGTATGTCTCTTAAGTGTGTACAAGAACACGTACATGTCTGTTGGCCGTCAACATTGCTCACGCCAGTAGTCCTCACATTCCATATCCACTCTATGCAGATTTATCAATATGCACGGTTACAGTTTTCCCTGATTCAATTACACCATGAAAAACCACAAACATTCAGTTGGCTCAACTGCTTCCACTCTCCTGCCATACTGTATTGTTGGTGCTTACCATATACTGAACATATTAAAACTTGATTCAAAATCTAGGCACTAAAGAAGTTTAATTAATTACTGTCAGCATATAAATTTGATACAAGCATTTTAAGTTCAGATTTTTATTAAAATCAGAATTAAAAACCCCCAACAACTGTATGGAATACAAGATTGACATGTTTGCGAGAAAAAGATTACATTACATAAACTAATATTTTGGGTAATTTACAAAGCATGAATACTTGTTTATATGTGTGAAGTTTCATGAAACTAAGTTAAATAGTACAGGACTTACAGCCCTGAGATGATTTTACAATTTTACAAGAATATGCCAGTGACCCAGATACTTGACCTAGTGACCTACTTTTGGTAC
This sequence comes from Hermodice carunculata, assembly GCA_964020975.1. Lineage (NCBI taxonomy): Eukaryota > Metazoa > Annelida > Polychaeta > Eunicida > Amphinomidae > Hermodice > Hermodice carunculata. The sequence continues at coordinate 24,686,866 of OZ026623.1, forward strand.
ATTACACACCCTTATGTCCAGACGCACCTATGTGTAAAGTTTCACTATTTTAAGTTGAAGGACACGAGAATTATAGCCCGGACACGGATAGTGGAGACCCAGATACTTGACCTAGTGACCTACTTTAGTTTCATGACACACCTTTACATAAAGATATATGTGTGTGTGAAGTTAAAAAAAGTCACCATGGTGACAACCTATCATGTGACAGTACTTGTCATGTGACATGTATCTTGTTCAACATCAAATTGGCAATTGAATTAAATCCTTTTGTCATTACTCAGGACCAAGAAGATGAACTTAATCGACATCAATTTACCATGGGATTTGTCTAGATAGTGAGATTTGTATTTAGTGAACTAAGCTACAAAGTATCCATATTACAGCCACTACCAAAGCAAAAGAGACATGCGTCCTGTGCTGTACTTATTTTGGAATGCACAATTTTGGCACCTTTTGCATTCCAGGTAAATGTACTTCAGTGACAGTCGGAATCCAATCTTTGAACATGGTCTTATCAAACAAAATTTAATGTCAAAATACTTCTATTATTGACCATGATATGTGTGTGTGTGTGGGTGGGTGGGTTGTAAATTGAAACAGAGTCTATTAAGTCTCTCACCAGTGTCCATACCCTCATACTTGCTCACAGGATGAACAGTAAAATGATACAAAGTAAAATGATACTAAGTTTTCTGCATTCTATGACATTGTGATAGTAGTATCTAGGTCGACAATTGATAATTTTTTCTAAAGAAGATTTCTCCTATGGAAGCAGGTCACCAAGACCACCAGAGGGCGCACGTGTCTGTCCACTGACTTGAACCCACAACACACACTCAAACTGATACACTTATATAAAAGTAAAAGTGCTGACCTTGCAAAGCAAAACCTCTGTGCTGTGGAAACTGGAATCTTGGTGCCTTGGAGGTAATTGGGCCAAGAGTAATTAGTTATGAAAATGCAGTAATTGAAAATACAGCAATTCATCGACACTTCCTAATATCAGTTTATAATTGGAACTAAAAACAGGATCTTCAGCCACGGAATTAGCAACACCCTCCAGCTATAACTAATTTTGGATAAATGCAAAAAGAAGATATTTGTGGTTACATTCTCATAAAATATCAAGCATTTACTTCCATGTCAAAAGACATCGTGGAATATTGTATGACTCTTATTTCAAGCAAAATATTATTCCATCGACTATGCGTTCCTGTAAGATTAAAATTTAAGAGCTCATCAAAAAGATTTTAATGTGACTTTACCAAACTAAAACCCCTTATGGGATTTTACCAAACATACACTGTACGAAAAATCTGTAACCAGTGTCCTAACTACCAATCAACACCTGGCTAGGGTACAGTTGTCATGGCAACCAACACAATGGCAACAAAGGGAATTCTTAACACATACTGGGGTAGCACAAGTTTTGCGTCTGATAACGGAGGCAGACATCATTTTATAATAGTGACAAATAGGGCAAAAATACACAGCGGTCTTTTCCCTACAGGCAGCAGCTTTGACAAAGCCACGGATACACTCAGATAGGGACAGGAAAAACTCGGTCTCTAGAGTCAACCATTTTGAGCAACACGTCCGGAGACACATCTTGCCATCTGCGGCCTCACAGCCCAGTCATTCTCTGATCTACAAAGACTGTCTTTTGTCTGTTTTCCTTGCTTCCTCTTCGTCTTTCTAGAGATTATGGCAAGTGCACTTTTTCTCCCTCGCATTTAGTTTTGAGCCACATGAGACCATTGCTGTGTTTAATGGACTATCAGATTCTAAAGCCTCCTCTCTGTCAAGTCCAGCTTTTCTTAGACCCCAAATTGTCCATAAACAAATTAAACTTGAATGAGAGCATTTCATCTCAAGCTTATGACAGAGTAATCTGGTTACCTGTATTCTCCACAGGTGACCTCCAACTAAATGCCCACTGTGTAATTCAATATCAGCTTTTCAAGTCTTGTGTGACATGCAAAAAAAAAAAAAAGAGGGAGAAACTGAATGGATAATTAAATGCAAATTAGCTATGGTGGAAATGCTCATGTATGTCAAACAATATCCCCCTGGATATGTCTAAAGTAAGAAACCTGACTTATATTTTCCACACATTTCCTGTTTTTCAGCCTGTTTCCAAAACATAACCATGAATTATAGAGATATGAACCGTGCACCAGGACCTGCTGCTCATTCACACTATGGATATGGTGCATTTTGGTGCCAACATGGCATTACTTTCAGAGGGGTACTACCCTCACTTGGAAGGGGGCAGATTGTATTCTGGGAAAGGGTAAATCATGAGAAGGGTCCTGTAAAGGCCACTTAGCCTCATAAGGAACATCAACTGTCAACTGATTTCCCTTTTAACTCACTCCATACCAGTCCCTGATTTTTCCGTATTTTTACCTAGATTTAAGACGGCAATTGCATACTTAAATTCTTCATGAAAAGAGCTTTCATTCAAGTACCAACATGCCTATAGTCTTAAGTCAGTGGTTCTGGCACTGACCAAGACCTGTGATCATAGTAAAGAATGGGTTAACAGGGCCGCAGTCCCATTTATATAACATTCATATTTACAAATGGATGGTACAATTATATGAGAGATATGGATTACATTACTGTTACATGACTTTTATCTGTACATGTATAGTATTCCTGAACTGGTACATGGATGTGTGTCCACAAATTCAGATGTAATGACCTTGACAAGAATATCACTTCTCGAAATGTATTCTCTGCAATCTTCAGAAAGTATATCAAGGTCATCCATATTATATAATATTCAACTTTTACACGATACACATTTGCTTTTAATGTCGTGAAACTAGCCACATAATTTCTCAAGATAATGAATTTAATAAATTTTACCAGATAATAAGTCATATTTCTTGTTCACCTATAGGTGGCTCATTAGTAGTGTTCAGACTGTACATAATCACCTCCAGAATATTCACACCAAATTTCATAAGGATCCATTGAAAATCAAACACACCTGAGCATTTTCATTTTTTCTCCCCACTTTTTGGCCCTGGTACTACGTAATCCACCAGGTGGCCCCATCGGTAAAAATAAGAGCCCAGATTTTTATTCATGCAATATGTCCAAAAAATTTCAAAGGGCTAACTTAAAAATTGTAGATGCTTTCCTATTGACAAGCAAATGTTTACAGACAGATGGACAGACATAAGTGATTGCATAAGCTCTGCAACCTATGGTAAGCAGAGCTAGAAAAGTTGCTGGTATGGAATAAGTTAGGATGTTTTTCTAAGATACTGGCATGTAATAAGGTAAGATGTTTTTTCTAGGATACTGGCATGGAATGAGTTAAGATGTTTTTGTAGGATACTGGCATGGAATGAGTTAAGATGTTTTTGTAGGATACTGGCATGGAATGAGTTAAGATGTTTTTGTAGGACACTGGCATGGAATGAGTTAAGATGTTTTTGTAGGATACTGGCATGGAATGAGTTAAGATGTTTTTGTAGGATACTGGCATGGAATGAGTTAAGATGTTTTTTTTGTAGGATACTGGCATGGAATGAGTTACAATGTTTTTCTGTATGATATCAGGTCAATTACATTGTTAAGTTGTCTGACTCACCTGTGTAGCTACACAGATGGCAGTAGAACACATCTCTCAAGTTCTCGTCCTGGGAATAGGTGTAGTATGAACTGAAGTTGATTGGTGAAGTTGAATTTGAACTTGGAGGATACCCTGAGTTCCCGCTGATTACACTGGCTCGCGGGTTCTCTGTGTTACCGCTTCTTGGTGAATGGGTCGGTCCTGCTGTGGTACTTGAATAATTGGAGCCTGGCGTGCGCGGGGAAACAGAAGCACGGTTGTCCTCCCCGCTAAGTTTGACTTGCTCTCTCTTACTGGCAAACTGTAAAGTTGCCTGCCTTACAGCTGCACTTAAAAAGTCCTCTGTTTTGGTGTCAAGTCTCAGATTGGTGTGTGCAGATGTTTCTTGTTCATGCTCAGGCAATGACGTCTCATAGGGGTTCCCGGACTCGCGAAATCTCTCAGTGATTGAATGATCAGCTCTGGGACTGGTCGCAAAACTCAAATCTGCTGAGGAATCGTTGGATATTTCATTATCGCTATCAGAAAATTGAGCCCTACTGCAACAGTCAGAGTTTTCCAAGTGTGATTTTTGATCCGATAAATTTGGCCGGCTGTCTTGGTGTGTGTCGCCAACGGCCAGTCTACCTAGGTACGCAGCGTCTACACTCCGCTCTGAGTGCTCGTCCTCCTGTTTGTTACTTGACAAATTGCTACAGTTCCTTTCTGAAGAATAGTCTCTAGTTAACAAATTACTATCCGTCGAGTTATCAAAATTTCTACATGTAGGTAAATTATCTTGAAATTGTCTCAGTAAATTTTTATCTTCAAAGTTGGTTTCTGTTGGGTTCTCTACAAGAGGAGGTTCAAATGCACTGGGTTGCTCCTCTGAGGCAGGTCTCTCTGTATTCTCAACTAAGGTATTATTAGATTGATCTGATTGGCTATTCAAGTGGTCAGGTGACTGCAACGTAGTTTGTGATTGGTCAGTGTCTTCTTCGTTCTTACTGGTGTAGTTCTGGTTAACTTCCTGAGATCGGTCTAAGGACATCACAGTCTTCTCTATGAGGTATATATGGTTTTGGTGTGGTGCATAACTTCTGAAAATACACAAAACAAAACACAATATTATTTCCCATTCTCTTACAATTAAAAACAAAACAAAACAAAAAAACAAAACAGACATATCCTGTCCAGTCAGACAAGGCAAGAAGCAGGAGCCACGCCTTTCAACAGTGGCACTCTTGAGGGATTTGACGATTGTCTCATTCGCTATTCATATGGTTTTAGCAATTATTGGAACTTTAGACAATCACCGAAACTAAGTCAAATAGTGCCCACTGTCACTTGAACACAAATTAGAGTAGGGCCTGTATTTTTCCGTTTTTAACGGAAACGGAAGGGAATAATGAATTTTTGTCACCTCTGAAACAGAATTTACTGTTTTGTCTTAATGTGTTTTACGTACAAAGAGAACTACTAAAACGGAATTTGGAAATTTCTGGCTGGTGAAACGGAATTTCTAGTTTTTTGAAACGGAAAAATACAGGCCCTACCAGAGGGCGCTGTGAACAGCCATTCCGCAGCTGACCTCGAAAAATAGAGACAAAAATAAGTCCCATCCTCAATTGAGCTGAGCCTAACTTAACTTTAAGCTAATATGGGTATAGTAACCTAGATACTTAACTTCACAATCTAGTTTTACTGAGATCCTACCAAGGTACATGTACCAGGTTTTTGAGAAGTTGAACATGTGAATTGCTGATGCATGGATGCATGGATAGGTAGACAGGTGGACCGAGGGACAGTGCCCACCCTGTACCTTCAGCATACTGACAAATCAGCTGAGCTATAACATAAAAAATGTATGATTTGGTACAGTGCTAATTTCCCACAGATGTAAGTTACTACATGCACTGCCTCATATACACACTCTGCAAATTGACATAACACACCACAAGTACTATCTTACAGCACTCCATCAACAGAAATACTCTCCACATATTAACTCACATACACACTCTGCAAATTGACATAACACACTAGTGTAAGTACAGTGGTCCCCTCTGATAAGGCCCCTCTCACCAGAGGTCACTCTTCTTGAAAGGCCAGCATTCTTGTACAGAAAGTATGGTATTTCCATTATATTCCTTCCCCCCCCCCCCCCAAGAGAGGCCACCCCTCTTATAAGGCCACTTTTTGGCTGCATTTGGGGTGGCCTTGTAAGAGGGGGACCATTGTACTGTCTTACAGCACTCCATAAACAGAAATCTTATGTTACACATGCTGTCTTGTATATTCACTCCACAAATAAGATACAGTATACTACATGTGCTAGATTCAAGCATTCCATAAAAAGACATACCGGTAATAAACTACATGTACTGCACTCCATAAATAAGACACTATACCATATGTACTATAAATAGACATGCTATACTTTAAATACCAACATAAAGCACTTCATAAATAAGACACTATACTACATGTACTATAAAGACCTGCTATGTTGTGCATACTATCATGAAGCACTCCAGAAACAAGACATATTATACTACATATTTTACTACCTCTACCACATATAAAGACTTCTATTTTGCGAACAACGAAAAGTTCATATTTGACACTCTTCTCTTACTTTGATGGCAACATGTCATAGCAAAATTCTCTCTCAAGTGTAGGCACTATCCAATACATATATATATACACACACACACACACACACATCCTTGCTCTCTAGTGGTCAATATCTCACTGGGCAGTCAATACAACAAATATTGGTCCTAACTTCCTTGAATAATGCAAACTAATGCTCTGCCCACAGGTATATCAATATGCAGAGACTAATTTTTAACTGCATGTTAGCAGTTACTTTGATCATGTTATGATCTGTTGACAGGCAAACATTTAGCCACCCGTGATGCATACAGTGTCACAGGACTGTGTTCCCATTGATTCATTCAGCCAATCACTGCTCTGGCAATATGACACACCTTTTTAGACATACACCGTGTGTAGAAACAAAAGTATCTGACACCCTGATCAACATCAACCCATAATTTGGTTAGTTTAACCCTTGTGTTTCCACACTGACACAAGTATGACTAGCTTCATAGTCATACTATCAAGAAAAAATTAGCCCTATGACAATCCTGTCAATGTGACACATAACTGGGAAAAAAAAGCAAAAAACACTAATGTGATTAATTCCATACAGTGGCTTTTATTATTTTAGATCACCCCTTTGGCCAAAAAAGGTGGGCTTATACTACAGGTGATGTAAAAATAAAGATGAGTCAACAATAAAAAACGAAACAACCCCCCCCCCCGCCCCAAAGACTTTCAAAGTGTGGTCTCAAAAAGACAGACATATGGTCTCTGGTGGGAGGTGGTCTTTACACCAGGTGCCACTGTCATAATATAGGTACCAGGGCAAGTGTTTCTTTTTGCTTAAGTGAAAATGGGAAAGTATTTCTCCAAAGCACAGTCAACATAACAAAGTATTACTCCACAGTACAGTCAATATAACAAATGATTTCTCCACAGCACAGTCAATATAACAAAGTAATTCTCCACACCACAGTCAATATAAAAAATGATTTCTCCACAGCACAGTTAATATAACAAATGATTTCTCCACAGCACAGTCAATATAACAAAGTATTACTCCACAGTACAGTCAATATAAAAAAGTAATTCTCCACAGTACAGTCAATATAACAAAGTATTCCTCCATAGCACAGTCAATATAACAAAGTATTTTCCCTTGGTATAATGTTTGACACCAGTAGAGCCAGTATGACTATATCCTTCATAATGCAATCAATATGATAAATATTTTCCCAAAGTGAAGCCAAAATGCCCAGTATTTGGCCCCTAGTGCAGTCAATATTATCTGATGGTAGAAGTGGCAGTACATACATAGAGTGCTCTGTTGTCTTACTTGGCAGGAGCTCACATCTGATGGTCAGTGTCAATACTTTTGATCTGATGCTCAGAATACTGGACTCACCTAATTATACCCACTGGTGACCACTCCCAGTCACATATACAGTCAAACCCATGCTTGGTGTATCATCAAATCCTGGTCTCTCAAGACCCGGTAAAAAACCTGCAGGGCCTTGACCCAGGACAACCACATGCAGTGGTGGCGGAGAGGGGATCTCATGAGCAAATCTTAAGAACATCCAGGTTCCACTTGGCCATGATGATTTGATGACATGTCAGATTGGGAGGGAGGGAGAGAGGAGGGGCCCTATCAGTCAAGCAGCATGTACTCATGTTTCCGTCACACCATACATCAATTTGTCCAACAAAACCCGCCACATCAGATCCACATCTAATCCTGCTTAATCACCGATAATCCTTGTGTTTACTCAGAACAGATTTGCTGCGTGACTTCATCTGCATGTCTACATATGGACAGGAATTTTATGTAGCTTTACAAATGCCACCATGTTGGATTTTTTTGGCAATGAAGCCTTGGACGTGGTCCTGGAATATTTTTGTTTTTCTTATTGGTGTAGTATGGCCTACTGTAAAACACTACACTTCTTTCCAATATATTTTTTATACCACACCTCTTCCCGATATACTTGTTTATACCACACCTCTTCCCGATATATTTGTTTATACCACACCTCTTCCCGATATATTTGTTTATACCACACCTCTTCCCGATATACTTGTTTATACGATACCTCTTCCCGATATATTTGTTTATACCACACCTCTTCCCGATATATTTGTTTATAACACACCTCTTCTTGATATACTTGTTTATACCACACTTCTTTCTGATATATTTGTTTATACCACACCTCTTCTCGATATATTTGTTTATACCACACCTCTTCCTGATATATTTGTTTATACCACACCTCTTCCTGATATATTTTGTTTATATCTCACCTGTTTCTGATATATTTACTTATATCACATCCCTACCTGATATACTTGAAGAAATATATGGTGATTGAATTAGCTCTGTCATTGAACTAAATAACAGCTCTCTGTCTGCACGGAACATGCCCTAAATAAACAACTTTCTAGGGTCAGGTCAACATGCCCTAACCAAACAACTGTGGTTAGCACTTCAAGGGTTAACTGACAGCAAGTTTTGCAGAATCTGTCAGCACTTAAGACTGAACTCATAGATTCAAAGTTGTATTGTAAACTTAAATCTTCTGGGTAAAACAAGAGGCCCATGGGCCTAACGCTCTGCTGACATATAATCTGATGACCATCACCAAAATCATTTTCTAAAAAGCATTTCATGACCTTGAGAATAATCAAAGATCATCCATATTATGCAACATCAAACTTCCACATTTTTGGGATATGAAATCTTATATCTTTCAAATCATTTTAATTTGTAATTTCCATCAAAGCGTGGGTGGTGTCACTGGTATTATAAGCAACTGACATTTTGACCTCTTCTACATCCCAATAGCTTTCATGAAGTACCATAAAAATTAAGGATGCTGAACTGGACTAACTTTTCCAGTTATAAAGAAAGACAATAAACTTGGACAAGCACCAAAGTCCATAATCATTGGGTCATGGTCCCCCCCAAAATAGGTCGCCAAGTACAGCTTTATGTCCAATGTACTGAAGTGCAATTTTGATCTGGAGGCTCAATTCTCTCCGTCATTGACGCCCAAGCTACACTCTGCCATTACAAAATCAACTCTTTCAACTGCACAGGACTGGTGACCTGATAAAACTAGGTCAAGGTCACTGATATTACATAAAATATTGGCATGTCTAATTTAATTGTGTTTGTGAGCTATGGAATTTAATATCTTTCCATACATTTTGGCTCATAATTTCAACAAATGGTAGTTGGTATCATTAGCATCATATGCAACAGAGACTTTGACCTCCTCCCCAATCCCACGAAATTTCATGAATTTGTATCACAAATAAAGGGTGCCAGACGGGTCACACAATTTTCACATTTTGACCCATATATTATGTGATACTACAGGTGGCGCCACCATTATCACACTTGACCTAGATTTTCATACACTTGATAAGTCCTGAAATTTATATGGGGTTATCTTTAAAACTGTGGGCTGTATCGTGCCCACAAGCAAAAGTTTACAGACAGACTGACGGACGGACAGACATGGTGCACTGACTACCATGTTAACATTGAAAGTATCTTGTGACCTTCTTCAGATCATATTGGGGCTAGAACTACTAAACCTGGACATATGATAGACAACATAAATATCTACCAATATGTCCCCAAATCTCGTAATGAACAATATTGTCCAAAATCAATTGGCCATTGACCTAAGTACCCTCCAGTAATACATGGCAAATTTGACAGTATCCTCAATTTTAACAATTTCACAATCAATTACTGCATACTTTTGCTTATAATAGGAAGCAGATAACATGTATACAGGTACCGTGTGCATCAATTGACACCCCTGGTAAGCTTAACTCATTCCATACCAGTCCCTGATACTTACGTATATTTACCTATATTTAAGATGACAATTGCATATTTAAATTCTTCATGAAAAGAGCTTTCGTTCAAGTACCAACATGCTTATAGTCTTAAGTCAGTGGTTCTGGCACTGCGTGGCAAGTCATGCTGCAGCTGCCACAAGGGCAGCTGCAGCATGACTTGCCATGCAGTGCCAGAACCACTGACCAAGGCCTGTGACCATAGTATGGAATGTGTTAATATTTGACAGTATTTCATTGTTTCAAGGACGGCATGTTCGTAACTAGTATTAACTCTTTCAGTGATAATTGCAACTTAAGTCGAACTACTTACAATGAACTGCTGTGAATTTTAACAAGGGTGATTGATTCATGCGCCTTGTAAAAAGACCTTTCATTCAAGTAGCAGCATGCTCATAGTTGCATGGAATATAATAGTCCAGATCAACAGCTTTCCTCAGCATACTTTAGGTCCATTGCACCCAAAGTGTGCTGAGGAAAGCTGTTGACTGTCCAAAATGAGGCACTGAGATAGTTGAATGGAATAACATTGGCTATATATAAGCATCCAATACACAAAAACAGCTCTGAAGCCAGAACGGGATACTCAGATTTGACATGACGCGATCTCTTGCCACCTGCATATCTTTCATTTTCTGCTAATAACTATCACTCAAATCTTCAATCTTTGACTCTTTTGTCACAGTCCTCTACATAAAATGACTGATGCTTCAATTTTGCCTTTAACTTCCATTTTTTTCTCTGTATACCACACTCTGTGACTTGAAGTCCCCGGTTATGACGGTTAGAATCGTCATGTTCTTGGCTGTTGTGGATAACTCAGATACCAGTAACGTGCTGCCACCTTCCAGCTGAACAAGGAACCACTCCCTGAACACTGCCAGTCCTCCATTTAGAACATGTATTTTTGAAGCCAAATCAAAACTTGCACACAACATCAAAAATGAATCATACCTTATCAACTTACTGGTCAAACTGATCTACAACAACCAGTAATTTCAAACATCATCTGCTTCATAAATTTCATGAAATATCATTCTTGTTCAAAATATTTAAAATCAAATTTCAGGAAAGACTTCCCAGGATCACATGCCAATAGTCCTCAGCTATCCTTGCCACACCTAAGTACTCAGTGTCTTGGGTACATTGAGGAAACCTAATGGAATCTTAAGGGTTAAATTTGTAATATCACTGTGGTACCCCAATGAAGTACATGCAGATAAAACATAAAAATTCAAGAAGTGTTGAAACTGTGGCATAGGGAATGATTGAAGTGCGACAATCTGACTGTGTGTAGTGTCACAACTGACTGTAACAGACAGTGCTGATCTGTACCAGACAGTGCCAGTCTGTACCAGACAATGCCAGTCTGTACCATACAGTGCTGGTCTGTACTGGACAGTGCCGGTCTGTACCAGACAGTGCCAGTCTGTACTGGACAGCGCCGGTCTGTACCATACAGTGCTGGTCTGTACTGGACAGTGCCAGTCTGTACAGGACAGTGCCGATCTGTACAGGACAGTGCCGGTCAGTACAGGACAGTGCCGGTCTGTACCATACAGTGCTAGTCTGTAGAGGACAATGCCGGTCTGTACCAGACAGTGTTGGTCTGTAGTGGACCATGCAGCATCCTCCAGCATAATCTTGACATGACAGCACTGCTGGGACTGTAACAGAGACTGGGACATTATGAACAGCTACCTAACACCTAATAGCCATTCTTGTTTTTACAAGAGACAATAAAGGACATTGTGAAAAGCATGCCATTTGTGATTGCTACCATCATGAACCCCCCTGGACACAGGCTGTATGTTGTCACTGTTTGGGACTGTGCCATCACCCTCTGCTGTGGGCAGGTCCAGTCATCATTAACTTTAAGCACTGTGCACACGCACACATAAAATAATGACAGGGTGTCACGAAAAAATCACTCAACTCCATTTAAGCTTCGACAGGGAAGCAATAAGACAAACAAGCTTTGTGACCACTCCTTCATGTCCATAAAAACATGAAGGTTCACGTTTACCCTTGCAACAACAACTTACTCTGTCTGTCTGCCTCTGGAATTGAGACAAGTCAAAAGTAATTTACTCTTATCTCTCTGCCCCTGGAGTTGAGACAAGTCAAAAAAATTTCTATATATCTGCTCCTGGAATTGAGACAAGCCAAAAGTAACTTACTATATCTCTCTGCCTGTGGAATTGAGACAAGTCAAAAGTAACTTACTCAATCTATCTGCTCCTGGAATTGAGACAAGCCAAAAGTAACTTACTATATCTCTCTGCCTCTGGAATTGAGACAAGCCAAAAGTAACTTACTATATCTCTCTGCCTCTGGAATTGAGACAAGCCAAAAGTAACTTACTCTATCTCTCTGCCTGTGGAATTGAGACAAGCCAAAAGTAACTTACTCAATCTATCTGCGTCTGGAATTGAGACAAGCCAAAAGTAAGTTACTCAATCTATCTGCCTTTGGAATTGAGACAAGCCAAAAGTAACTTACTCAATCTATCTGCCTCTGGAATTGAGACAAGCCAAAAGTAACTTACTCAATCTATCTGCCTCTGGAACTGAGACAAGCCAAAAGTAACTTACTATATCTCTCTGCCTCTGGAATTGAGACAAGCCAAAAGTAACTTACTCTATCTCTCTGCCTGTGGAATTGAGACAAGCCAAAAGTAACTTTGTATGCAGTGGGCTTAGTCCTGGAATAAAGTTCTTTGATGAGGAAGTAGAATATTTGATTCTCATTTTATGAATTTTTACTAAATATAGAGATCTGTGAGTCTTATGAAATGAGTTCGGCAGTAAATCCATGCTGACAAAACTGCAATGCTGTTGCATTTGCGTGGATCATCACAGCATTGAAGCAAAAAAAAACCCAGAATGCACTGGAATCTTTCTGGTTCAATGCAGGTAATGTGTGAAATAAGATATAAAAAGAGAAGAACCTGATGACATAATGCACACTATAAACACGAAACTGACACCTCTGGTCAGAACTCAGCCTCTTCTACACTGAAGGAGAAATAAAAAAAGAAGAAAAAAAAAGCAGGTTTACAATCAATATCTAGTCTGCTAGCTAGACACCTATTTCCGTCTCCGACACTTTGCAATTAGATCGTTCAATTGACGTCTATCATCCAAGTAATCACAGGTGACCTATAGGTAGAATAATTTTCACACAAAACAACCAAAATCAACAAGTTCCTCTCTCAGCCTGTCCATCTCCGATTGGGGCCAATCCCCGCTATTTATTTCACAAAATACCACTCTTCTTTCTTTTGACACTGGCTGCAATCGCCTCTAAGAGGTCTGACCCCAGATTAATGTAATTATAAAAGTAGTTGCCATGGTGATGGATGTGTTTTTGCTTATTACTGGTCAGGCTCTTCCGGAGTAGGAAAAGTGGCAACACACAAGAGAACGAGATGAAGTCCACTTTGATCACGACTGTTTGCACGTCGTACGACCTGCTAGTTGCCAACTTGTTCATTGTACTGATCAATCGATGGACAAAAGATCAACAGCATAGTACATGTACCTGATATGTCAAGCCATGTTTCACTTCTGTTGTATTTGGCTGAAAGAAATTGGAACACCGATTTGACTCACTTACCATTTGGACAGTATTTTGAAACAAATTTGGGCCCGTTGACATGTGACTTGCCATTTCTGATGCATTTTGAAGTACTTTTTCAAAGCAGTGCTTAAAACATGTTGTCTTCACTCACCCGGAGAAAGTAGACTTGACAAGTCTTGAGTAAACTTAATATAACCAGCCAAGAGAGCAATAATATTCTTCATTGAAGCTAATTGTACTTAGCAATCCTTTTTACAACTATCACATTCCACAGTTTGTGCTCAAGATGAAGAGTTTATGTAAATTTCAAAATCACTGTTTGCAATTAATTACACAAATCCTACATGTGGGTTTAAAATGAAAAAAAACACATAGCAAATCCCTCAATCAAATCTTAAGCTTGTGGATTTTGAATAAATCCAAAAACTTTAATTTTGAGTACAAAATTTAGTGCATAATCTTAACATTGAATTAAGCAGAAAAAAATACGGGTTTCCAGCCACGATAGCAGTCAAAAGGGCACAGTTTAAAATACGTCATCAAACTGGACTTGAAACATAATTGTAAAACCATAATAAATAGAAGTATGGCTTCATTTTTTTTTTCTTATAATTGTGATCAAGGGGACACAGTCTGCAGCTGTCAGCTCCTCCACAAAAGCCTCCCAAACTTCCATGAAGTGTCTGGTTTTGCAAGTTGTTCTGAGGCTTCACTTCATGTTACTTGAAAACACATTACGAAAGCACACAAGTTGATTAATCAGAAATATAAGCTAGGATGATAAGCGATGGTCAATTGTCCATTGTTGAGGAGAAAACAGCTTCGGTAACCATGTACGCTTATGGTCGTTTGGATATCCTTGGTGAGTATCGTTTACGGCATGGTGTCAATTGCCCCTGGACTACACAAAGGTGTCAATGCGCTCTAGTGTGTTTCATCTCGGCTCCAAAAAGATACATGAAGCCTCGGTGCCTGCCAACATGATAAATTCAATTGTTGTTTGTTATGGCATGGAAACTTCCAGGAAACAGCACCGGTCTCTGTTGTCCTTGTGGCACACCGGCTCTCAGACAATTTATGACAAGTTAGACACCATGGTCCCATATTTCAGTCCTTTGACTTTATCTATGAGGTCACTGCCATTTCATGCTCATCAGAAATACTGTCCCTCATTCAGAAAGTAAAACATGGCTGTCTGTTTAGTCCCATTACCTCTTTAAAAATTAATTTGGCTTCTCATATTTTTTTCCATCGCATTCAATTACTATAGCAGCTTCATGTCTTTTAAATCATGCATATAGAGCAGCCTTTATTTCTATAACACACCCTGATAGAGCACTTTTTATTTCTATAACACACCCTGATACAGCACCTTTTATTTCTATAACACACCCTGATAGAGCACTTTTTATTTCTATAACACACCCTGATAGAGCACCTTTTATTTCTATAACACACCCTGATAGAGCACCTTTTATTTCTATAACACACGCTGATACAGCACCTTTTATTTCTATAACACACCCTGATAGAGCAACTTTTATTTCTATAACACACCCTGATAGAGCACCTTTTTCTATAACACACCCTGATAGAGCACCTTTTATTTCTATAACACACCCTGATAGAGCAACTTTTTTCTATAACACACCCTGCTTCATAAGCTACAGGTTACTAAACACCACCCAAAATAGTCAGGACTGCTTTTTTTAGATAAGTAACTGTGACTGAGATTACAGAACAGACTTTTGAAGCAAGCAGGTATGTAGCATTAATTCCTCTACAATTCCTCCAGCAGTGCATTGTATCTACATTGTTAATGATACATTGTATCAGAGGTAACAGCTTAGACACAAACAAACTGATGCTTTACATGGAATGATTCATGTCCATAGCATCATGTTTTTTGGCTAATTCCGGGGAACGTTTATTGCAATATTGATGTATTAATTCTGTGTAACCTGTGGTAATACAGTGGTCCCAGTTTTGAGAGACTGCCCCTAGGGCAGGTGAAAATGTGGTCTCTCAAAACAGGTGGTCTTTCATTAGAGGTATAATAACATGGAAAAGATAGCACAGTGTTCTGAGAGAGTGGTCTTAAAAAGTATGCGGTCTCTCATTGGAGGGGTCTCTCAAGACAGGTACCACTGTATTACTTTCCTCTAAACTCTTTCAGAGAGAATCTGAATAACCGTTATGCTCCCTGCAATTATCCTAATAATTCCATATTAAAATTATTTGTCAATATCTTTCATACAAGGGTCAGTGTGCATACCTTTCCAGAGAAAGAAGAAAGGCGCAGGGCATTGGCTTTCTCTGGCACCATTTAGGCCTACCCTTCAAGTGTGTGGACCAAATAGGCCTGCTCCTTAAGTGTGTGGACCAATTAGAAAAGCTGTTCACTTAGGATACAATATAGCACTGCAAAAGTTGTTTTTTCTTTACCATTTTTTAACCTTTCAAACTGTTTTGCAAAATTTCCCAGAATAGATGATATTTTTGCTCCATGTCCTCGTGTGGAATCCTGATTCTGAGAGGACTCTTGACAATGTATGAGGTAAATTTCCTGTCTGGCAACAATGGAGTGATGCCAATCCTTGCCATTGCACAACAGAACAAGGAAATGTCTCCATCCTTGTCTTTTAACCTATTGTTACAACACCTTTCTGTAATGAACACCCCCCTCCTTTTTTGGGGGGGGGGGGTAGTCCACAAACTTTTGGTGTCAGAAGCTGAAGGTTAGCTGATGTAACATTCATAAACATCCCATCATTGACCCAACATTCTCCATGGTTTGTGACAGTCAATATGAGCTACTGGTACTGATGAGGCCAAAGATGCTGGCTGTAGGTGGACAAGGTGTATAAAGGTTTCCCTGTCATAATCCCTTGTGTAAATCCCATAGTCAGAGGTGCCAAGTTGCTTTAGGTACAAAACCAGAACGCAGGCCAGAAAAATATTGTAAAAAGTGGGAGTCTTCTTATCTTATAAAGGAGAAGACAGGCAAAAAAAGCGGGAGACAAATTTAAAATGATTTGTGACACTAAATAAATGGGAGATGTCCCACCAATCGGGAGACTTGGCATCTGTTCACACTACATGCTCCATTCCCTGGGTAGTCAGGTCTTTGACCAGGCCAGCCTTTTAGTTCTTATTTCTACCACAGGGGGCACTACCAGTAGGTCCAAAGAGCCATTCCATGTGTTTGAAGCTCAGGAGTTGCTGTTTCCTTCTCTGTTCCTACAAATGTACATCTCTTGTTGGCGGGGGTGGGGGAATCCATATTTTGAAGGTACTTATTATGTTGAGTTTCATAGAGAAATCTCAAACACTACACATGAGAAAAAAGTGCTGATCTAAGTGGAACAAATTCCCAAATCAAACTGTTAAATTTAGTTTTTTTAGAAGTCCTGCTGTTTTGGCAGCAGAGTTAATGACAAAGAGCTGTTTGTTCCAAGACTTTAAATGGCCAGGGAAAAAAATCAACCTTTTTATCTTCCATTAAATTCAAGCAACAAATTTTAAAAAAGCAAAATTCTGGAACTCTGTGGTTTCATTGCTATGACATAAAATAAAGTTACTTACAGCAAGGGATCAAGTCAATAGTGGGCTAAAGTGTGGCCAAGTTCCTGCACAGATGAGAGGCGAGGACCATTTCTTGGTCAAATGTTTTGTCTTCTGTTACAGGCCAGCTGGTCTTCTATACACAACTGTACCTCAACCCATCTCACTTAAATATATCAATTGTGTCCACATCTCTCACTAAAATTCTTAAGACTTCCACTTTGACTTTTAAGTTTGGCTGCTTATTATTACTAATGACTGTCAGACTAAACATAGTATGTGCTAAAAATAGTAATGCTCAAAGTCACACATTATTTGCTACAAAGTTGCACCTTTGTTGCAAAGTTGCTCTAAAATGGGACAGTCTGCTTCACATGCAGCCACCTCTGATGCCATGGTTTGGGGTGCCTTTGTTGTTGTTGTTGTTGTTGTTGTTGTTGTTGTTGTTGTTGTTGTCATCAGCATACCTGTTCCTCATAATCTGCTGCCTTTGGACCTCCAAAATGTCTCATTATCCTTTTTCTCTTACCAAAAATGTCAGTAAGTGGCTGAGAGACTTAGGCTATACATGAATATACTCAGAAGAACCACACCCTACCAGCCCTGGAACTCTACCTGTACTTACCAAGCAATTGGGTGTAGTCTTATTTTTGACCAAAACTATCTTTTTGTACATCTACTGCGGACTGCCACTGTTTTATCATTCTCACTGACCATGCTGTTTACCAATACGATCCTCGCATAAGGCTTCCACGCTGTTCTATCATTCTGCCTGACCATGCTGTTTACCAATACGATCCTCGCATAAGGCTTCCACGCTGTTCTATCATTCTGCCTGACCATGCTGTTTACCAATACGATCCTCGCATAAGGCTTCCACGCTGTTCTATCATTCTGCCTGACCATGCTGTTTACCAATACGATCCTCGCATAAGGCTTCCACGCTGTTCTATCATTCTGCCTGACCATGCTGTTTACCAATACGATCCTCGCATAAGGCTTCCACGCTGTTCTATCATTCTGCCTGACCATGCTGTTTACCAATACGATCCTCGCATAAGGCTTCCATGCTGTTCTATCGTTCTGCCTGACCATGCTGTTTACCAATACGATCCTCGCATAAGGCTTACACGCTGTTCTATCATTCTTACTGACCATGCTGTTTACCAATACGATCCTTGCATAAGGCTTCCATGCTGTTCTATCATTCTCACTGATCATGCTGTTTACCAATACGATCCTCGCATAAGGCTTCCACGCTGTTCTATCATTCTCACTGACTATGCTGTTTACCAGTACGATCCTCGCATAAGGCTTCCACGCTGTTCTATCATTCTGCCTGACCACACAGGATGCTTAAGAAATTTTCAGATGTCTGATTCAAGTTCAGACATTTTTTTTTTAAATATAGTATCAATCATTTTTTTTAATGAATAGTAAAAAGGTTAAACAAGGTGAAAACATCTTTACATTATTTAACATTCTCTGCTGTTTTTTTTTTTTTTTTATTTTTTTATGACATAAACAATGACCAATCTTTGTTGCTTTTTTTAAAAACCTAAAATCAAATTCATATGAAACATGTCTTTTCATCTGGTGATTATCTGTTTAAATCAAGTAAAAATTCTGTTAATGTGTGAAACATTGGTGATAAATCTCACATTGTTTTTCAGTTTCAATGGTATGGCAGGCCATTGGCGTCAACACTATAACACTGTTCTCAAACTTACAATGCAGGTGTGGGGACGTTCTGGTACCATTAACACCTATAGAATAGTTATATATAGGGATTTGATCGCGTGGATATGTGCATTTCCCATTTCAGCCAGGCGACTGGTGCCAAAGGTTGCAGGTTCGAGTCCCGCTCGTTCCGAACATAGAATGTATATTTTTTCAAAGCAAATCAGCATGTACATGTATCTCAAAACAGAAAAATCCCTCCAAAGTGAAGTTGACTTCTGTGTCTGAGTTGACCAACTAAAGATGCTACCTAGTCTAACAAAGGGAAAACCAAGATGGACAATACGTACTGGACCTGTCCGGACAGTGCGTTTTCCATTCCCCACTGTGTGGCTCACCTGCATTGTGGTCACACTAATACTTTCTGTTTTTTGTTTTTTCGCCCAAACGTCCAGCAAAATTGTTGATTTTAAAATCCAAAGTGTCAACATATTGATACGCCCAATATCTGCCCTCACCATCATTGCACATTCTGATTGGTTGTTTCCGCCATGTCACGTCCTGTATTTATAGGCAATAACGTCCTTCCAGCAGGATAACAAGCTACTGTGCCAAGCCTCCTGTTCCTGTGACAGTGTCATCTAACAGTACCACATCTTCCAGCTATTGTACAAAATAACTGTATACATTTACTACTTTACTTTGAATTATGTAAAAAATTGGATTAATTGTAAGTGTGGGCAAGGCAATTAATTTTGTGGGAGTCTGGCTATAATTTTTCTGTCCTTTACTTGGAGTCTGCAAAACCCGTCTCTCTCTCCACAATTACAATCTACAGAACTGTCAAGTCCACAAATATAGAATTCCATGTATGTCTACTAAGTGCCTGGTTTTATTGAAGTGACATTTTTTCCCATTTTTCTTCAATTATACCACAATATCAAATTTCCTTTCCTTTGCCGATAATGGAAACTAAATCATTTGCCTCCACTGTCCGGGCCAGGGATGCTCTGGACACATAGGGTAGGCTATTACTGGATCCCGTGTTCCCCCAGTCTCAAATCGGCAAAAGAATCTCGGGATGGAATGCCTTCCGTGTTGGGTTACACTTTGTTATTTTCCACTGGAAGCTAGCTTCCTAGACTTGAACGACCATCGTTTCTTATTCCTTCCCACAAACTAAAGATAGAAAAATATACAAGTGTAAAAAGTAAAATGATGAGCCCACAGCAAAGTCCTCTCTTAATGGTTCCAGTGTTTGTCTGCATCTCAATTACTTGCCTACGAGTGATTCTACAAGTTACGACAAAAAAGAGAAGGAAGTAACTAGCGAGTCTGAACGTCTGCCAATTCATCCAGTAACATACAATGTTTTAGTGTATGTTGTATATTCTGTACAGCTTACAATCTACTTTATACTTTCTCAACAGCAATAAGATGGTTGTGTGATATATTAAACTTTCTCAGTGCCACACGAACACTGAGTCAGTAGTCTTTTGTGATGCCCTTGTGCATGCTACACACATAGGAAAACTGTTGACCTGAACCATTGTGTTGACTGGGACTGTTCCACTGATTTCCACAACTACACAAAAGTATTTGCATGAATTACTGTTACTTTTTAAAACAAAAATCTGAAGTTGAATCTGCAATTATAATAATTGGGAACGCAAGTGATTCCATTGGTTTTTTCATTGAATTGAAAACTGTGCCATTTCATTGGATTTTTCTTGCATTGCCTGGCAAATAATGCTGTATCATTGGTTTTTGCATTGTCTGGGAAGTCATGCTTTAGCCACTTCAAGGACAGCCAAAGCATGGCTTGTCAGGCACTGTAGAAACCATTGTTCATTACATTAAGCCTGTGTATGCTTAAAGAAAAGCCATCTTTAATGAGGACTTGGGATACAAACTGCCATCAAGATTGGGTTAATATCTGTTGCAGATACACAGACATATAAAATTTTTACATCATATTATGGCAAGTTTGATGGTCAGACATGGCTGAAAGAAAAAAAACTTCTAACTTTTATTTTTTCTAAATTTATGCAATGAAAGACTGAAATGCTTGTGCATTCTACAAACTGTAATGAAAAAAAAAAAAACACCAAAAAACCAAAAAACCCCAAATAATTCAATATACATGTACATGCTTTCAGACAATTCAGAAAAATTATAGCAGACTCTCCGGTTGCTGGCTCGTAAAGTCACTGCTTTTCTGTTTTTTTTTTCTTTCTTTGTTTTTATTTACTCTGGTGATGAAGAAAACCTGATAATGTTTTCTATCGCAGTGGCAGTACCTGGGCTGTGTGTTAAGCCAAACTTAGCCTGGATTGCAATCAACAGGTATATACACCTGTTCCCAGTGACAAAATTAACACATGCAACTTGAAAAAATATCAACAACTGAGTACATACCTCAAAGATGCTAATTGGTTCACAAATCAGTCATAACAAACCACCATCGGTGTCAACTTTGGTAAAAAAAAAATATAGCAGTAATTTGCAGGGTGGTACATGTGTCTGGCAGTGGCACTTGCTCTTGTGTTGTGTCCTTTCTCTCAGCATCACCCGAGTGTCCATGGTTCAAAACTAATATCACACTTATTATTGGACCTCTTTAGATAAATAACAGCACTGGGTGACTGTGTAGCGACAAGGATGCGTCCATTTGTGGGCTGCATTGAGTATCACCATGGCACGCACTATTGCTGGAAAAAATGCCTCTCATTAAAGGGATCTCAATTGGCATAAAAATAGTTTTCACCAAAATATCTAATCACCAGTGTACCTGTAATTAGATTGAATTCTTGCCCTGGAAACTGTCAGGACTTCTTGTTTAAGATCTGGCCAAAAATTTTGATGAGAAATTCACCACAGGTCATTAGCCAGGAAGCGAGTTGACTACAGGGAAGCTGCGCTGGGATTGAAGGATGCGAGAAGCACATCAGGTGACCTGCCGTCCAACAGCAGCAGCAGCAGTCTGTCACAGCACAAATACGTTATGACCCAGCCAGCCACCTGCGGGGACCGCAGCCACAAATACAGACAATCTTTGACATGGCTTCACTGGTGTCATAAGACTGGAGAGTAAAGACTTCGGACTGCGGAATAGGGTAATGACTACTAGGAAGTGGTTCTGGACAAAAAGACACAAATACAATAACATTCACAAAAGTAACTGATTTATTTCAAAGTTTTAATTCATCTCTGACAGCAAATTTTCAGAGATATTTTGCAATGATAAATAATGTAGTATATTTGGATGGAGATAAAGCCATGTGCTCAGGCAGCCTTTCTGGTGTATAAAGCTGGGAAAGCATCAACAGAAAGATCGTTAGTCCGTTTTGCTGTGTGACGAGAGAACCAGGCTCCACTGGAAAGCTTAACTCTTTCAGTGCCAAGTTTTGGACTGAGTTAACAGCTTTCCTTGGTATGCTTTGGATGTAAAGCTGTTGACCTGGACCATTATATTCTATGGGACTATAGGCATGCTGGTACAACGAAAAACTTCTTAGAATGACACCATCTGTTCCCTAAGAAATGTGTCGAATAACTGAATATGTCAGATATATGAGTCAAATTATAACAAAGAAAATAAATCTTTCCCCATGTAAATTTGTGTCCTAATATAAATATTTTTTCCCTGTGATTCTGGAACAGAGATGATGTACATGTATGGGTCCTGGAGATCAGCCTGGCATGGGATGGAGACAGTATGGATTGAGGCAGCCCTGGCATGGGATGGAGACAATATGGATTGAGGCAGCCCTGGCATGATGGAGACAATATGGATTGAGGCAGCCCTGGCATGGGATGGAGACAGTATGGATTGAGGCAGCCCTGGCATGATGGAGACAATATGGATTGAGGCAGCCCTGGCATGGGATGGAGACAGTATGGATTGAGGCAGCCCTGGCATGATGGAGACAATATGGATTGAGGCAGCCCTGGCATGGGATGGAGACAGTATGGATTGAGGCAGCCTTGGCATCGGATGGAGACAGTATGGATTGGGGCAGCCCTGGCATGGGATGGAGACAGTATGGATTGAGGCAGCCCTGGCATGATGGAGACAATATGGATTGAGGCAGCCCTGGCATGGGATGGAGACAGTATGGATTGAGGCAGCCCTGGCATGATGGAGACAATATGGATTGAGGCAGCCCTGGCATGGGATGGAGACAGTATGGATTGAGGCAGCCCTGGCATCGGATGGAGACAGTATGTATTGAGGCAGTCCTGGCATGGGATGGAGACAGTATGGATTAATCAGCCTGGCAGTAGGTGAGGGATTCATGGGAGACACAGTCTCAAGGCCTGTTCACACTATAGTTATACCTATAAACACGGACTATAGTAGTCCCTTTCTTGACAGACCACCCCTGAGGCACCCCAAAAGGTGGTCTCACAGCCACACTGTTGGCCATAGCCAGGGGTATGACCAGGTGCTGGGGCTGGACTAAAAGAACGGCCAGGAGAAGGGAGAGATACACCGCTGGGGCCAGTCAACTCATGTACAAAAAGCACCAAAAATGGTGGCTGCACAAAGAGAAAACTGCAGTGGAAAGTGAATTACAGTTATGTTCCTGGACTGCCCCCCCCTCCCCCCCCCCCCATGTAAGCTGTGTACTAGAGTTTTGCTTCTATCTTGGAACAGTGTATCCTAGAATACATCACCTTATGGTGTTCCATAGCAAGAGAATTGTGACATATTTTTATTATTTGTTAATAATCTGGGCCATTGCTCCCACTTTTACTTATATTTATAAAAAACTGTCAGTCTATGGAAATGCCCCATTGTGATGATGTAAAAGCCCCACCTGCTATTAAAATCACCCTGGGTTCTTGGTCAACCTTTTGGGGCGTCCTCCCAAGGGCTCAGGGGTCAAGACATTTGGACTTGACATTTGGCAAGATGATGGTACCAATGGTCAAGGGTTCAAATCCCATGGTAGGGGGTTCATTAAAAAAATATATGGTATTTTGCATTATATAAATACAGATGCTGAACTTGAGACCAATTTAAGTGTTTAATTGCCAGATATATATGAGTCATCATTTGTCATGCTAAAATAACAGACAAGACACTGTTGTTTATTGATTTTGCTGAAAGTTAAAATATACACCAACTCATATATCCTTGGTTTAATTTAAAGCAGAGAAGATATTTAGCATGGATGCAAGAAAATATCACTGTGAAATCAGCATGTTTACTATAACTGAAAACGATCTTTATATTTTGCTTAGGCGGGAAAAAAACACCATTGAACCACAATCAATATGATATGTGCATAAAATACCGATTATGCACACCTACTCAAACTTAATTTTATGAAACTACAGGGAAACCTCGTTATAATGACACTCAAATATCCAATAAATTCACTTAATGACACAAGTTTGGAGGAGTGAAGAGTCGCGTTCCTTTGGTGTTTGACTGATTTATCCGACAGTCAGACATCAGACACATTTTGCATGGACCAGATGGTGTTTTGCAAAGAGGTTTACTCTATCAACATTTATTGACAGTTTCACAATTGCTGGCCACGCTGCTGGCATGCAAACTCATTATATCAACTATCCATACTTGTATAAAAAATCATAACTGATATTCAACATTAGCAGCTTTATTGATTGAACATCAACAGCTGACAAAAGATTAGTTTTCAACTCCAGTATAAAACCTCCATCTGTGATGGTTCTGCTGGTTGGGGCATGACGTACACATGTACCCATCTTGTACTCCTACGAACATCAGTTCGATGATTATAGGTCACAAACAGTTTGTTGCTATCAATGTGTGTTTCCTACATGCAAAAAATATGGTCGTCGGTTCAACTAAGTATAAGGATCAATTTTCGAGAGCAATAAACACCACCAGGTTTTTTTCTCAAAACTTTACGTTGATAACTTGCAAACACACAGTAAATTGCAAAATATTTGCTTGCATTTAAGCAAATTTACATAATGAGACAGCTTTGAAAGTGGTGAATTGCTTCAAAAAAGAGCTTTCCATGAACTAGTTTCAAAGGAAGGATTGGGATTGCGCAACAAGTCATACTCAAGTTGCTTATGTCAGTTGAAGGAGACAACACTGTGGCGTCCTTCGTCACTTGTAAAACAACTCTCCCAAGAATATGAAACTCAGAGTGCATATAATGGAAGATGTTACCAGAAGGTGGCACTGCAAGTAAATAGTCCCTGGTATCCACCTGTTACTGGTGGAGACCCCTGTAGGATAAACAAAGCCTGCTTCATTCAATGGTTGAAAATATCCTGCAACACTGGCAGTACGTGCTGCCACCATGTGGGATATAGTGTAACTGGTATCCATATCAAGACCTTACCAAGAATAGACCAAGTTCAAATGCTTTTTTGCCCAAACCTTCATCAATGGCAGATATATTGTCTGACACTTTACAGGTCTTTGTCTTAAGATTATAATGAATTCCATACATGCAATGGTTGTCTGAACCTGTGCTCCCACACAAAGTTGACTTATGTTGCCATTATATAGTATTATTTGAAAAATATTGTGTGTTATGTCTCATACCAGTAATAATTTATATATGACTAAACCAGGAATGAAATTCATGAAAAGTGTATTCAGTTATTCAGGAACAATACTGTAGAATGCTCTACCTAACTTTGTAAAAGAATTCCCATCATGTATCTTTGTATTTAGGGGAGCATAATTATCAAAAAAAAAAAAAAAAAAAAAATTGCCACGTATTATTGAAATGAAGTTTAATGAATGTGCTTCTTTCCTGACAATAGCAGATAACACCTGTGCTGACACCTGTAGGCAGGTGGAAGCAGTCATTAATGATACATCTATTCATAGATGTCTGCCACTGAATTGTTCCTTTGTACCCATTAAAACCTGTCACTTCTCCAAGTGACACCTAAAGTGTAAAGTGTGGGTTTGCGCAAACTTCTCTGCACCACTGGCTCCCAGAAGCTGTTTATTTACATTCAGTATTTACATTTTGCGTGTCCTAGACTTCTATCATAGAGGCATTAAAAGATGGGATAGTTTTTCCACAATTTCTCGGCTTGGTTGGGCACTTTGCCTAACCATTTGGTAACTGCACACACAGCTACTGTGTAGCCACACAGATTAAAACTCCTGTCATCAGGGCTTTGTGGCACTGTTGTGCCGCTAATTCCACCTTGAAATACACTCATTGACCCTGCTGTGTATTCACAAGAAGCTTAACATTTTTAAGTCTATCGCGATTCAAATTTGAGTTCAGTCACCTCTTACCGTGACAACACTGGTCTCAGTATGACTGAACCTGTGTTATGTAATCAAGATCGCATGTTTTGCATAACAACAGAAGTTACCCCTCAGTTTAAAAACAGGCTACACGTCGGTTAACCAACAGTTCCTGACAAGTCGCGGAAAGTGACGAAACCGGTCGAACTTACCGTTTGCTTGGTCCTTTGCTAATATGTGTGTGTGTGTTTAGTTTAATTGTCTCACAATGTACACATATATTTATGTTTACACTTTCACATCTCATACTTTAATGATTATATTTTAAGTTATGATCACCTATGTTGTCAACCTGTCGATCATCTGCGCATACACATGTATTTATACCTGCACCCACCGCCTGGTGGCCGTTCCACTGTCATTCACTGAACCAGTGAACCTGGTTTAAGAATAAAGTTTCAGTTTAGTTCAAACCTCGGTAACAAAGGACACGTGCAGCCAGCCAGCCATATACAGTACAAAGGGACACCTATGTGCGTATCAGAATGAAGTGGAACCTCACATAGGTTTCTCAGAGTGAATGCGGCTCTTAAGGTTTACAGCATTATTCTATATCATTGACCAAGGCAACTTAACCCTGAAAGTGCAAATCACTGCTATAGTCATTTTCTCATTACTGTTAAACATATAATGGTTAAAAGACTCAAACTACTCATGAAGATACCTTTCATTCAAATACCAGCAAGCCTAGTCTGAAGCAAAAAGTAGTCTTAGGCAACAGCTTTCCTCAGGACACTTTGCATGCAGAGTGCCCCAAGGAAAGCTGTTGACTGTCTAAATTAGCACTTTAAGGCTTAAAATTGGGTGAAGCATTCTCTACTATGGGCTTATTGGTTCAAATATAGTTGTAATACCTTTACAATCACTGCCCCACTGCACAGTCATTTTTTTTCTCAAGTATTAGAAAGAAGTTTTGGTTGTGTACCTCTTTCACTGTCAAGCTCTGAACTGAGTTGACAGCTTTCCTCAGCATGTTTGGGCTAAAAGCTGTTGACCTGGATCATTATATTTTATGGGACTATAGACATGCTCGTACCTCGATAAAAGGCCTTTTTACAAAGAATATTATGATAGTATCCATTTGATAATTCAAAGAAGTTTATCAATCTTAAGTACTTCGACTTTAGTTGCCATTGGAAGCTAAAGACTTAATCCTTTGCTGGTTATAACAAGATGAAGTCAACAGCTCTCCCTTGGGAGAGGTTAGTTGCCAGGTGAAGCTGTCAACATACCACATGCTATCCGAACAGGTTTCATCCTATTTCTCGTTCAAATGTTTTCTATCAATATGAAGCTCTTTTATTGCCAATTTGGACAAAAGTCAATATGGTCTAAATTGAAAAAATGATACCTGAGTAATATTCCTTAGCAAAGTGACCTTTAACTCGATTACCAGGAAGCCCACAGCTAACTCTTTAAAAGTCCAAATTTTGGACTGAGTCAACAGCTAATCTTGGCACGCATTGGATGCTGAGTAAAGCTGTTGACCTGGGATATTTTCTCTGGAACTAGAGGCATGCTGGTACTTGAATAAAAGGTCTTTTTACGAGGAATACAAATCTGACATCCTTATGATAATTCAGACAAGTTTCACTTTTGTAGATGTACTTTAGATGTGATTGGCACTAAAAGAGTTAATGTTAGACAGTAGGGATCATAAGGATAGTCCGGGTCAACAGCTTTACTCAGCACACTGAGACACCAGCCCAAACTTGTAAGAGTTATGAAACAATCATATTGATATTTTACACATCTTCTTTTGGGCAGTTTCAGAGGCAAAGGGTCAAGGGGTCAGGGTCTTACAAGGGGACATACATGTGTAAAGGTAATATGGTGATTCTGTGAATAAATGGCTGACTCAGCAATGAGACTTTGCCAACAAGTGGCCATGCCCCCCCCCCCTCCCCCCCATCTATCAGCCTGTGGATAGACAATGTCGCACAGAAGTTTAATGGGTGATTTATGGTGCCCTATCAAATGGTTGACATAGCCTCTATACAACACAAACACTTATTACTGATTGTGCTGTTTTTATCGCATAATGAGTCAAAGCTGCCAAAACATTCTTTATTATCAATATATATACTGAAAAAAATGTATATTTATGGCACTGATAATGCAGAAAAGATTCATTTACATTTGAAAGATTTAAGGTGAATGCTGATTTCAAGATACATATATATATACAAAATCATATTTGATAATTGTCAGACAGCAAAAGGACACCTACTAATTTTTTATAACTTTTCAAGCACAATGTTACAATGTAATCTTTCGTAGTTTTTTAATGAAAATATCAAAGTGTCAATGTTTCTATCATTTTCTTTTAATTATGACAATAGTAGGAGGTGAATGCTGTCTTAGCTTGGGTGCGAAGCCTGTACCAAGACCTGTAGCAAGTAAATAGCTTCACACATTTCAAAATACATGTACGACCTGGTCCCTGTCTCCCACCTGATATAGACTGGCGTCGCTGTTATTGAAGTTTAAAACGTTAGTTTCAGCATATGCTGACATTATCGTGAACCACCAGATTCTGTCAATACTATTCATTTCAAATCTGCCACATTTATATGATCTTTTATGTTGATTTATGTTTGTCTATTCATAAAGCACAAAAAGAGCGAAACATTGACACCACATGTTACCACTTCCCGATGGACACAAAAAAATAGGCCAAGCGAAGCTCAACTTATTGACTAGAGCTATGGGCTGAACTGACCCTCTACTGCAGAAAACATCCAAAAGCCCCCCCCCCCCACCTCAAAGTGCAATCATGGCTCTGGTCCTTTTCTCATTACTGTAAAACATATAATGTTTAACAGATTCAAATTCCTAATGAAGACAGCTTTCATTCAAATACAAACAAGCCAAGCCCAAAGCAAAAAGTAGTCTTAGTCAACAGCTTTCCTCAGGACACTTTGCACTCAAAGTGTCCTGAGGAAAGCTGTTGACTCAGTCTTAAATCAGCACTTTAAGGGTTAATTGCTGTCTGCTTCAATGTTTCCATAAAAATTCCATGTTCGTAGAAAATATGTTTGATAAGAACTGTAGATAAGACCTTTCAAGACGACATATTTTAGGTCAATGACATTCCTTCATATTTGTCCCAAGGAAAGCCATTAACTCAGTCTTCACACTGAAAAGGATTAAGGTCCTCTCTAAAACTTGTACTCAAATGTTAAAGCTGATTTCCTACATTTTTCTTTCAGACTGCTGCAGATATATATGCATTGGTTAAGTGTCACACTCCCAGTCTGAGGCCAATATTTCAAACCTTGTCAATTAAGCCCTTTTCGTTAAAAAAAAAAAGGATTTTAATTTGTCTGAGAAAATGTGGCAACACACAATAAATTTTTCCACTTTCAATTTGCCTTTCCTGTCTTTGATTTGACTGATGTGTTTGACAGGGAGATGATAAATCTTAGTCAAACTTGTCGTTATTTTTACATCTAACAGACCTTTAGAGAAATGTAAAACTAATCCCCCCCCAAAAAAAAATATTGTTCATATAACCAATCAGTACTGGGAGTGGAATATATAATTAACTCTTGCATCTTGACTTAAGACTTTAGTCAACAGCTTTCTTTATTGACCAGAGACATTTGATATTGGTATATCTCATCCACAATGCTCATGCATCTTGTTTTTCATTACTATTGAAATCCGTTCAAAACACTGAAGATGACATTTGACCCCAAGCTGGTTTTGGTTGGATTAAAGAGGTTTGGGCTGGATTAAAGAGGTTTTGCCTGGATTAAAAGGGAAGGTGTTAACTGGAAGAAAATGTTTGTGCTGAGCTTATTGGAACCAGATCAAAAGTTTTGACAGAAGAAAGCAAAGACAACTGTATCTGTTCATGCACACAACATTCTTAATGCTAGACAACAGGACCACATCAAACAAAACCACACTGCCACTGAAAATATAACAGTTTTAATCATAGTCACACCTGTAATGTATCATGTCCCACAGTCTGCAATGTCATAACATAAAAAATAATGGGCCAATTAAATGGTAATATGACAGCATTTCATGTTTATCATAACTCACTCTGTCGCATCATATTTTTGTGAATTATGTTTTGCCAGAAAAGTTCATCAGGGGTTCATCATAGAGCAAAACATTGGCTCTGAACACAGACATAAACATCTTAACTCTTTCAGCTCTGAACACAGACATAAACATCTTAACTCTTTCAGGGCCAGGTTTTGGACTGAGTCAACAGCTTTCCTTGATGCACTTTGGGCACATTCAAAGGGCGCTGAGAGCTGTTGACCTGGATTATTATATTCTTTCGAACTATAGGCATGCTGGTATTTGAATGAAAGGTTTTTTTGAAAGAGTTAAACCCTATGGAGGAACCGAATAAAACATTTTCAACCTGCGGAGACATAAAATTTAACATCTTTTACTCTGTGGTCGGACAGAATAAAATATCTCTAACCTTATGGAGACACAAAATAAAATATCTTTAATGCCATGAAGACAAAATAAAACATCTTTAACCCTATGGACACAAAATAAAACATCTTTAACCCTTTGGAAACCAAGTCAACAGGTTTCCTCCACACCCTCCAGGTACAATGTGACCAGTGTTTGGGGCAAGGCTATTGGGTCATAACGTTATTCTCAATGACAAAAATGAACCAGACCATCATTTAACCCTTCCCCCCTTATATTAAGACTGAGTCAACAGCTTTCCTCGGCATGGGTTGGGCACTGTTGCCAACCCATGCCGAGGAAAGCTGTTGACCTGGGTCATGTTGTCTTGATAGGTCTCATCTTCAATTTTCAGTCAAATTGTTTTTCATTGCTGTTGAAATCAGTTGAAAACCCTGAAGCAGACGACATTTGACCACCAGCCGGTTTTGGCCTGTTTAAGGGAGAAATGGTTAAGATTACAATAATTGGTAGCTTTAAATGTGGAAGAAGCTGTGTGCTGATACGTGAGTGTTAGGTCCTTAATGATACACAGTATTCACTTGAGGGGTCTCTCTGACAGAGGAAAGAACTCACTATAGATCAAGCTTCCACTCAACTACAATCTGGTTTCATTTTGAGCAAGATTCTTTTTTTTTTTTTTTTTTGATTTTGCCTGGTAGCTCACTCTGCAGATGTCCCAGCAGAAGACTGCCATGCAGGCAATGAGACTGTTTCACAACCTTCTGTTTTACAAGGTCAGTTAGTCAAACATATCACAATGCTTGTGTAATAAATAACACACCTCAGGTGTTACCACGTCACAATAAGTCATGGATCTGCTAATAACAACTTCCACCTTTCCTTTCACATTGACAACTTTTGCTGTCACTGTTTTCACACAATTCAGTCTAAAATACGTGATGTCCATGGGTGATGACAATTGTAAAATTAGGTGATAATCAAAGATCGTATTTGTGAAGAAAACAAGGTAGCATGTCACATTTACATAGAAAACTATTGTTCACCTCCCTAGAAATATTACTGTCATCACTGACTACCTGTCATAAAGGGCTAGTACAGACTTATCTTGACTGGCCACAATCTGAAAAAATGAACTCTGCTGAACGGCAGCTGTCTGTGACCAATAGCTGTGGCAACTTAACTCATTCTATACTGTGGTGACAGGCATTGGTCATAGGTTCTGGCACTGCCTGGCAAGTCATGCTGCAGCTGCCCTTGCGGCAGCTGCAGCATGACTTGCTAGGCAGTGTCAGAACCACTGATTTAAGACTATAGGCATGTTGGTAATTGAATGAAAGCTCTTTTCATGAAGAATTTAAATATGCAATTGTCGTCTTAAATCTAGGTAAATATATGGAAAAATCAGGGACTGGTATGGAAAGAGTTAAATGCGCCAGTCATAAAACACTGTTGCTATAAAGAAAAATTGACTTAAATAAACAAACAAGCTGTCTTGAAGGCACACTGCACTCTGTAAGTAATGTCTTTTCTTGAACGATGACTGCATGAAAGAGTTTCTATCTGAAAATATCATTGCACAGCAGAACATCTGCCCCAGGAGACCATTGCATGCAAGAATGTCTATATGTCAAACGAGAATTACAATGGAAATGTCTGTCCTGAAAGACCAATGCAAAAAAGGCCAAGTTGTTTTAATGAGTATTGTAGTAAGCCGCAACTTGTGTTGAAAATACCACTGCAGTAAAACACTAAATGCACAAAATTTTTATCTTTAATAGCTTGAAAACTATTATAGATAGAGGTACACAACTTGTGCTAAAATACCACTGCAGTAAAACACTAAATGGGTCGAAATACCACTGCAGTAAAACACTACCTGTGTTGAAATGATATCACTGGAATGTAAATCTTGTATCCAGAAACCATCATGCAGAGCGCCCCCTGTCCAAAATGAATCATCATGCAGAGCGCCCCCTGTCCAAAATGACAAACTCTCCATGTGTTGTGTTGACATAGGACCATATGACCCTCTTCATTGGTACAGAAAAGCATGCAAAAGGGGGCATAACTTTATAACTTGCAGAAACTCACCAGGCTGAAAATTGTGAAGGATAGCCAAGGGCCAAAAGTGAAAGAGTAATACAAATAAATTTTGATTACAACAAAATACCTGTAGCTCAACTTGGCTAAGACACATCTGCCAGTTAT
Source organism: Hermodice carunculata (assembly GCA_964020975.1). Taxonomy (NCBI): domain Eukaryota; kingdom Metazoa; phylum Annelida; class Polychaeta; order Eunicida; family Amphinomidae; genus Hermodice; species Hermodice carunculata. The sequence goes on from OZ026623.1 coordinate 24,719,640, forward strand.
TGTTTGAACCAGTCAATGCCCTTTCCATAGGTTTGTCACCGAACAACTTATAACCCATTTATACAGTATCACCTGACAATTTTCTTTTTTCCCCTTTTCCTTGGTCAACAATGGCTATATATTTATAACTATTTTACTTGATAATACACAAGATAAAAGGACTACTTAGCAGCTGGCATGGGCACAACTAGTTTTCACAGAGACTATCATTGGATTAGAGGCTATCAAATCCGGGGGGTTAGAGGCTATCACAAGGTCATAGCCTTTTGTACTCTACAATTCCACAACCATTCTGAGAATAAATTTGGAAGACCAGCAGCACATGCATGTAATTTGTTTCTGCGTTATCGTTGCTTTATCAATGTACTTATACTGAAGTCTATAAATTTTACAAAATTTCAAATCATATCACTGAGATGTTGTCATTAATTTGCACAAAATCTGTATTGTTGCTTGTCTCAACAAAATTAAAATGAAGGAAGTAACTAACAATCAATTTTGGCACAAGATGACTGTAGTTGTCTTAACTGATTTCATAAGACAAGGGCATTCATTTTCCACAGAAACCAAAAAGGGCACAAATTTATTGTCATGAACATAAATTCAATGGTAAAAAAGTGATATAAAACCAAGCTTTGCCGACCAATGTGCCACGTTTTGACCAGTGAATTATAATGCAATGATAACATTGGTTATTTCACACTCTGCCCATGCCTGCAGAGTTCAATGATATGACCTTGACCCACTGGATTCGATCTGACCTTGACCTGCTGGATTTGATATGAACTTGACCTGTTGGACTTAATCTTACTTTGACTGGCTACTGTATTTGATATGACCTTGACCTGTATTTAATCTGACCATGACCAGAACTGTAGCCTTCAATTGAAAGTTGGTCATGCCAAATTCAGAAATTTGGAAATTCTAAGCAAATTTCTGTATATAAACATAGTTTTAGTGACTTAAATGTTCGTCCGACTAATCTGACCAATCGGACCCTATGGCTACAGCCCTGATGACTCACTGTATTTGGTATCAGAGCAAGAAATTAGCACCAGCCACCAGCCAAAAGTGGCTATAAATTGGGGTTGGCTGGCGTAACTTTTCTTTATTCAATTGGTTTTATTTAGAAATTTCACTAAAAAGTAAAGAGGGTGTGGATGTTTTTTGTCCAGAGCATGTTTGGGTTGCAGCCATAAATGTTAATTTCAATCCATGTCTGGCATGAAATTATAAACTGCCTCTTGGTGGTCAGGGTGAAGTGGACACTGATGCTGCTGGGGTGGGGGCGGGAGGGGGGATTCCTTTACAAAAACACTCCACATATTTGCTTACTGTCACATGCCAGCTTTGCAACACATTTTTCTGCCTTTGAGGTGCCACTGGTAAACATGAAGTTACAGTTCTGTCAATGCAGTGGAGTCATAGATTCCCATGATCTGCAGGGCCAGAATTTCGCAAAATTTTGTGAGAATCTATTTGGATTTTTGTCAATTAGTTTTTCTTTTTAAAGAAAGACAAGTTTAAGAGAATCTTTACGAGAATGGAATCCCGGATTCTCGCCGAAATTCTGGCCCTGGATCTGGACTTATATGTGTATTGAATATTGCTATTTCTGTGAGTGGGAACTGCTCTCAAGTTCCAACCTTCCTGGTCAGTGACATTTTTGTATTCATTGCCCGTCAGTCCCGTGTCAGCTGTGGACTCTTTCTAATGGACTCTTTCATTAGAAATCGTGTGATGTCAACACTTGGTCAGAGATCAATATCTCGTACAGCTTTGTAACAGTTTTAGAGGTGATAAAGCATGCACTGCTGTTATAAAAGTATATCTGATACAGCTTTGTAACAGTTTTTTTGGAGTTGATAAAGCATGCAACTGCAGCTATTGAAGTATAGCTGGTCTCTTTGTATGCCAGCTGTGGCTTTCACTATTGGCCAGGCAATGCAAAAACCACTGATCAAGGAGTCAGTGCCATCTACATATCAAATGTGCAAAGAGAAGCATATGTTTGCTGCGTTTAATCCACATGATATATCCCATCAGCTCAAAAATTGTCATGAATTTATCTCTGATGTAAAATAATGAACGACTAGTCACACCTGTACAATCAACCAGCCCCAAACAAAGCCAACAGTTCCACACCCCATAAAACTGCCCACGAAAACAACATTACGTTTTGGTTTAGTTAGCTGGACATAAAGCTTTGGCTCAGAGTCCACAGAGATTACAGCACCACACTCTAATAAATTATGCAGAAAAAAGTTTTGACATGCTAAAAGGCTATGTATAATGGATTAAAATGTGGACTTAATAGCCCATTATGTAACATACAGCTACCCTGGTGAGAAAGCAGATAAACACAGATCTAATTGTATGGCTGTGGACATTCATGTTCCCAGTAAAAAGGATACACAGTAAAAATGTAGCAATGCAGTATGAAGAATGTTACAAAGTAACCAGCAAGCTGTCAACACTGTCTCTGAAATTCAAATTCATTTGATAGGGACAGAAATGGTTGATTTGGCAGCTTATGGCTGCTACCCTCCAGCAGCGTTTTTTAAGTGATTACAAAAATTGATAGCCAACCAGGAGGCCATCTGTTGTCACCCAGGCTTTTCAAGCTGGTAATGAACTGATTGAAATTCTCCTGTTATGTACATATTGTCTTGAATCTGAAAGCTTGTACATATAAATATGTGGGGGGAAAAAAGTTGGTGTTTGCCCCACGTGGCTTTGCACCTGGATTTCAAATATAACTATCAACAAAAATCTTAAGATTATGTGAGCACAAGTTTCGTTGTAGGATGAGTATATTGCTTCCCTCTTCACATGGAAATGCAAACTACATTGCAGGGCCACAAAGTAATATCATTCAAGTTAATGTCCTGATGAGACGACAATCTCCGGAAGGTTTTTACCAGCTCATTTGCAAACATGTGTGCATTGAAATTAGAAGTGTGGTTATGTCATTATGAGCCTAAAATAAATACCATGCCATAAATATAACTCTACCCACCTCTGCTCCATCAGTCTCATGGTAACTTTTTGCTGGCAGATCAAAAATAAAATCCTGACTCATCTCTCTGCATTATAGTGATCTATATTGTTTATTTGTCAGCCTACAACAACCTATGTGCACTCACTGTCCCTTTTGACGGACGTCATAAAATAGAGTGCCATCATTAGAACATTATAACTTCCACATTATGTAACAAGAAGAATATTTATCCTAATTTATCAAACTAGGCATCCAAAATTCATAATCCAGCCTCAAAATGATCTACCCATGTAGGAAATAGCTGATAATTACCATCCACGATCTGGCTAATGTCAAAATTACACAGCCCGCGTTTAATTTTAAGATACATAATAACTGGATCTGCAGATCACCATAATACAACTTACCCCACAAAAGCTGGATGCAAAGAATTTCCCACTTCTATCTGCCCTGTGCTCATCTTTGGTTATAAAAACAAGTTCAGCTTTCTCCAAAAAGTCAATAAGTTTTTCAGTTTAGTACAAGCGAGACGAAGGCTGGGCATCAACAGACTCAAGGCTGGTAACACGTGTGTCGTAATTGATGCATTCCGGCAGGGGCAGACCTTGGCAGTCAATACGTGTACTACGCTGCCTCACCAGTGCTCCCTGCAAGCAGTCGCCGGTGCTTTTTGCAAGCGATCAGTCACTAGTGACTGAGATACAGCATCACCCCCAAGACTCTTGCCTTCTGTCCACTAATGTGGGCACAATCAACACTGTCCACGCTGTGTCAGGTGCCCGTTTCACTTCAACAGTTGCTACCACCAACGTACCATCCTTACTTGCCAAACAGTGGATGATACAACAATACGACTCTAACTATCTCTCAATTGAAGCGTGCGATAAATTATATAGCTAACATACAATAATAGGACCTTTCACATTAACCAGCTGATGTGTATGTTTATCTGTCAATGACACAATCCAATGGCATTTTGAATGCACAGGGATATTGTGAGTTGGTGTGGACCACTGACCGGCCTTGTTGCAGCTGCAATGGCAGATTTTCACACCAAAAAGTGAAAGACTTTCCATGGCCAGAATCTCTACTTTTATGAAGCTATAAAAATGAAAGCTGGCTCCTAGAAAGATTAATTACTCTGCATTCCCATCATTAATGGTCGATTGTATTCAATATGATAAACGCAATTCCATCAATAAAAGGTCTTTATGCTACTTTCTAGCACTACAACCAGTCCTTATTTTGCTTCTGGCTTGACTCTAAAGTCTGCCACTGTACGGGAAAAAACCCAGACATCATTTCACATGAACTTGTACGTTTTTGTTTTGACATTTTTGTACCTGACCATCTCCCCTTGCATCAGCAGCTCAGTTTTACTGTAGCATGACACTTTCCCAGGTGATATAACTTGACAGTCATATTTATGTATTAAATATTGAAATCCTTCCTGCCCTGTCTTCGTGAAATGTTAAAAGTGTGAAACAAACACAGTCCTGATTTGTCCGGTCTCTTTTGCTTAAAAGTAATTTCTAACAGAGGTCAAAGGTCAATATTTTTTTCTCATTGTGTTCCATTTGACTGAAAACATACTTGATGAAGGGTGAGGACCACACCCATTTTTCAACTTCACTGCAAATTGTCCTTCTAGCTGACAACAAATCTGTTTCTGCCAAGAGCTGTTTTTGGTAAGGATATTTGGCAGTCAGATGGTGGCAGGACTCCAGGAGACATTTTTTGTCAAACACCAAAGGAAACCCACATACGGGTATACTGCAAGGTTTATCAAGGCTTTAAACACAATGCTGCCACAGCTATCATGATTGAGAAAAACAGCATGAAATTGCCAGTTTTTACACAAAAGAATGAGCTCTCCCCCCCCCCCCAAAAAAATGTCATCTGCTTCAGTATTTTCCAAGTAATTTCAACAGCAACGAAAAACAATTCAACTGAGAATTGTAGATAAGACCTATCACGACCACATGTCCCAGGTCAACAGCTTTCCTTGGCCTGGGTTTGGCACTTGATGAAAGCTGTTGACTCAGTCTTAATTCAAGGGGAAAAAGTTAAGGCAAAAAATTTTGTTGGTTCTGCTAGAATGGTAAAAGTAGCACAAGTGGAGACAAGCCCCAGTGATTCCGTCCATACCATGAGATTTATGCTGTTATCTCAGCCAAAAACAGGGAAAAATATCGCAAAATGGACAGCTTTATGTACATCGAATTATTTTACATTAAAAAAAATAAAGAAAGTAAGTTATGCTTCGATTTTGAAGTTAAGGATTTGCTTGAAATACAGTGGTTCACCTGCAAGCGGTAAAAAGCTGCACATAATTACACCAAATAAATCTACGACAGTAACAACAACTCCACATAACTTCCTCCCAGTACACTCTTTCTTCACAAAGCAATCGCGTTCTACACAAAATATGATTATTTTGCCAGAGGTCAAAGGTCACGTCACATAATGAAACAAATATAGGTTCATATATCAATCCGTACAACCGACTTATTTGAAGCTCAAAAACCTGTTGCTGACGTGTATTGCACTGCCTCAGGCTCTGGACAAGCGCTGAACCTTTCTTTTTTATTTTCTGCTTCAGGCATCAATATGTACATTTCATTATTCGGGCAAAAGACACAGAAAAAAGTCAACCAAATGGCCATGAAAAAAATAAATCATTTTTTGATGGATCAGCTGTCAACATATACAGAAAAACTACTGGTACATCTTATTATTATGACACTCACATGTCAACAAAATTTTGAGGTACAAAAATGTGCTTTTTCCTGTTATTTTGACTCACTCATGTAACACAAAAGTCATATGTTCTGTTGTACATGCATATTATCAATATGACCACAGGCTATGATCTCCAGTCACAGCCTATTTTCAAGTGACTACAGAAACGCTGAAATTTTTTTTATCTTTGTTTCAGCAAAACATTTACAATCAATAATTTTTGTAAAAAAAAAAAAGGGTTCCTCAGCCTGAAAGATATGAAAGGGTCTTCAGCAGGTAACTATTGGAACCTATTTTGGAGCCTGCAGTACTCAGACATGTATCTCTGAGAATCCAGAAATGCTGTTATTTGACACATTTTTACCTGATAATACAGTGTCATTCATCTCTTGGTCTTTATTATTTTGTGCCAAGAATTTTCCAAGAATTGTAACTATGGATGAAGATCCACTTCTTATTTATACATTTTACAGAAGAGAGATCTTGATGCGACTTGAATATCAGATAAATGAACAGGACCAGGAAAAGGATGCAATGGTCAGTAGTGGTGGTGGTTCAACCGGTTTCATCTTTTTCAGGACTCATCAGGAACTGTTGGTGAGATGAGGCACACCCTGTTTTATACCGCAGAATGATATTTCTGTTGCTATGTAAAACACGTTATTGTAATTACTTAACACTGAGGTCCAGGCTTTTTGTGACGGTAATCGTCACGATGAGCAATGATTCAAATGAACATTGAATCACAGTCGACACAAGAATTCTGTGTTTACTGTCAGTACATTGACGGGGTCAACAAGTGTACTTTAGGTGCATTGGGTGGGGAAACTATGATTCCTCAATAATCTGGAATAAGGAGTTATGGACTGCGTGACAATACCGAAATAACATATGCATGAATATCAGACATACAGTAAAACCTGTCCGAGTGGGCACCTCCGCTAAGTGGGCACCTGTCTTTAGTGGGCACTGTTGCCTGGTCCAGTTCCCTATACTTTCCATGTTAATGGACCTGCACTAAGTGGGCACCTATCTTAAGTGGGCACTGGTCCCAAGGGCACCCACTTAACACAGGTTTTACTGTGCATGTACCTTCAAAGTGTTTATTTGTCAGCAATATACAGCCAAATAATCTGCCTGCATGTTGTCTCTACCTGACCTTGAACTTTGACATGCTTTTCCAAATCCATTAAAAATGCATCCTGCTTCCATAGTGACATTGTCCAGGATGTCATTAACACTGAACTCTTTTTGGATCAATCTTTCAAGCCTTTGTCCAACCCCTATGCACATATAAAGTGAAAAGTCAGTCTCGTTATGACAGGATCTGGTCCCCTAACAAGGTGTCATATAACTGAATATCTCAGATAAATGAATTAAATAACAAAGAAAATTAACTATTTGTTCCACAAAACTTGTGTCATTAATGTGACTATGTCAGCTGTGTGTGTGTTGATATAACGTTGTTTCACTGTAGTTACTTCACACAGCCAACTCCCAAAGTTCTACAACCATACCAGCATATCAATCAGGAAAGCGTCAAATCCTTCTCTTTGGGCTGCTGCAGTCTCTGTGAAGTACTTCCTGTTCAGGTACCACACAAGTATCTGCACAAATCCTGGCTCTCATAGCCTGGGCTGTATGCTGTAAAGATTACTGTTTTTGCATTTCAAGTGTTTGAAAAAAGCTTCAATGTCACCATTTTACTCATACATGTAGTTCTTATCAAACCTGTATAAACATATTTCTCTATGTTTCTGTTTTAGTGGCGTAAATGCCACTTTGTCACATAAGCAAAATAAGCAAAAATAAAAATACTGCGAAATTAAGTGAGTTTACAGTGTGTGAATATTGCCTTTTAGTCCATCCCTTTACAGTGTGTGAATATTGCCTGTTAGTCCACCCCCTTTACAGTGTGTGAATATTGCCTGTTAGTCCACCCCCTTTACAGTGTTTGAATATTGCCTGTTAGTCCACCCCCTTTACAGTGTGTGTGAATATTGCCTGTTAGTCCACCCCCTTTACAGTGTGTGAATATTGCCTGTTAGTCCACCCCCTCTCCAGTGTGTGAATATTGCCTGTTAGTCCACCCCCTTTACAGTGTGTGAATATTGCCTGTTGGTCCATCCCTTTACAGTGAGTGAATATTGCCTGTTAGTCCATCCCTTTACAGTGTGTGGATATTGCCTGTTGGTCCATCCCTTTACAGTGTGTGAATATTGCCTGTTGGTCCGTCCCTTCTGCTGCACAAACGGGGCAGTCTGGCCTCTGTGGACATCTGTCACTGTATGTTTTATACACTTTTTTTGTGATTCCAAATCCTATGCTGAGTAAAGTATCCACATCTCTGGCGGTGGTGGTAAGAGAGTTTCCTGATCTACGAAGACAAACTTCAATCTTCTGTGAACTATGATCCCAGATCCCATGGCTAACCTTGGTTTAAACATATTTTATGACAACACAATTGGGAAACAGCGCGGAGCCCTATATAAATTCCTCTTGTACATGGCTAACCTTGACATACATGTAGTTGAACACAACAATGTGGGTTAGTTTCCCAGGAAAAACTTACAATTCTCAAACAGGATCCCAGGTGCAGTCATTTAACAATAAAATGCCTATGTATACCTGGTATATCATTGTCCACTATTTACAATGGGACAGTTTATCACTTGCGTGTAACACTGTTCTATTTATCTTTTACATCTGTTTTTGTCACAAATGCAGTAGATTTATGTGTCAATCGAGGCATATCTGTTTGTATCATTTTCCAGGGACACTTGTACAATCGAGGCATTTTTATCAAAATATCACACTTAGACCCCAAGTGTCATGTCCTAACACTTCTCAATTTTGTTTTGTTTTATTATTTTATTTGGGGGGGGGGGAGATTTTGTAAATACCTATCAAATTGACAAAATTCTCCTTCATATACACTTTGTCCCCACAATCATCATTTTAAATTTCAAACTTTATATTTATTATCTAAAGTATTTTCAATGAAGACAATTTTTTTCCTAATTGAATAAGCTGTGTCCTGTGTGCTTCAAAGTCCTTGACCAAAACACAATTAAAGACAAAATTGCACAAATATTCAGTCACTGCTATTAACATTTTATACATTAAGCCAGTGAAAATGTCTTCAAAGACCAGGGTTCTCTGGATTGAAGCCGCATCAGCAGAAAGCAAAGTGCAACATATCACTATCACATTCTTAGCAAAAAATAATAATTTCCTGGTACAGATTTTGTTTAACTTTCATTGAATGCCTTCCAGAGTGATGGTTCTTTGACTACGTTAACAGTGAGATTAAAATGATTAAAGACAGAAAATTATCCATATGTGTGTTTTATACATGACACAGAATCTAATTTTGCCAGATACAAGGGTTATAAACTGGACATTATAGAATCACCAGCAGGAGAAATCTGGCTGTTGATTGGTCAAGTTCAAAAATGAATTGATAAGCACTTGCACTGAACAAGATCAAAGCTCAGAAGGAGATTTGTTTGTTCACCTGTTCAGCGATGAACACTTGCACTTTATGCAAATGGTGCCCACAGTGGGAATGCCATCTGGCTATGTTATGTAACTCTTCTTTGTTTTATGTTTTGTCTCCGAAATGTTAACCTAGTTATGTAATGGTTTGGTTCATATATCACTGGCTTTTAGGTTGTAAATGTACACATGCATTATTTATCTTTGTTGGATCTTCACTTTTCGGCCTTAACTGCTGTCTTATTCTGCTCATGATTCCACCACACTTGGCACAAATCCAGCTGAATGAATATAGCACATATTCAATTTCATTTGGCGTTTCAATTTCATTAATTAGTCTTTAGCCATCAACAAAATCTGTGAAAATTAATAAAATGACACCGATCGTGTATCGTACACGGAGGTTCCCCAATGGAACTCAACTCTGATGCTTCACATAATTCACTCATTTTGTACAACCAGAACTTGGCACTTAACTCCGCCAATACCTCAGTGAGTGATATATCATTTTTATATATTTGTGTACCTACCAGTAATTTTACCATTCATTCCTAGGCCCAGCCTGTGACATATAGAAGGTAACTTATCAAAACAACGGATGACATTGTTTTGGATTCACATTTATGGCTTTTGTGAACCAATCCTGGTAGTTTGGGCAGTAGCTCTTTCAGTAGCAATTTGACAGCTTTCCTTGGCAGGGTTTGGACAAAATGCTTTCGAAGTGCGCCAGTTGAAGCTGTTGACCAGACTATTCCTGTGGTCTCTACTACTGTTTGCTGTTGACCCAGACTTCCTGTGGTCTCTGCTACTGTTTGCTGTTGACCCAGACTATTCCTGTGGTCTCTGCCTTTTCATACTGTTGACCCAGACTATTCCTGTGGTCTCTACTACTGTTTGCTGTTGACCCAGACTTCCTGTGGTCTCTACTACTGTTTGCTGTTGACCCAGACTATTCCTGTGGTCTCTGCCTTTTCATACTGTTGACCCAGACTATTCCTGTGGTCTCTACTACTGTTTGCTGTTGACCCAGACTTCCTGTGGTCTCTGCTACTGTTTGCTGTTGACCCAGACTATTCCTGTGGTCTCTGCCTTTTCATACTGTTGACCCAGACTATTCCTGTGGTCTCTTCTACTGTTTGCTGTTGACCCAGACTATTCCTGTGGTCTCTACTACTGTTTGCTGTTGACCCAGACTTAAAAGTAGGTAAATATACGCAAAAATCAGGGACTGGTGTGGAATGAGTTAATGAAGGAAAGATTAAACAACAAATACAAGCAATCATTGCCTGGTTGTCTAAAACAATTTGACATCAAAATTCTGAATGGTGTCAACCTAAATTATTGTAAAACATTGTAATAAACTTTGCTTTGCTTGTAATTCCCCTAGTTACACACCCTTGACGTCTGTATGTTGACTTATTTTAGGGTATTTTTTCACTGCTGTCGGTAAATTTACTTAATATGAGGATTTAAAAAAAAAATATTTGTTGATGGCATAAAATTGAGAAAATGAAAGTATAGAAAGTATCACAAATTTGATACAAAATAACAAATTTAACACGCCACTGAGAGGTAAAAAGCTTGAAAATTAGTTGACTTCAAAATAAAAACCCTGTACACTTAAAATGCCAGATAAGAAAAATGAATTATTGCATATATGATAAATGATTCCTGTTTTAGTAGTACAGTTGTGTATCATTAAAACACAGATAGTCGTTTCATGCATAAAAGATTGTATATTGTACCAAAAATGCATTAACTTCATTTATCTATGCATTGTGGAAAAAAAATGTACATAAAAATGCTTTAAATGCTATGTTTCAGACATAATGTTATAAAACTATCAAACTTGACAGTTTAGACTTGTCATAAAAACCATGTACACAAATGTAGCATTCTTTATAGCCCAGATTTTCTTTTTTTCATTAAACAGGCAATACACCAATGTAATCCATACCCTATCTGGAAAGTTGCCGTGTGGTCTTTGTTCTATTTACAATGGCATCAATTGTGTTACCTGGTAACAGATCAGTAAGGCAGTCCCAGCTGCTGTCAGGCGCGTATTTATATTTTCTCTCTCCCATTTATCTTCAAAAAGCTACATTTATCAACTTTGCATAGTGTGCATAGATTTTGTAGTGAGCCTCTGTTGAAAATACCAAAGCTTTCCTATTGCCTTTGCTGCAGGGCTGTGTAATGCAATCAATTGATGACGCATCTGTCACAAAAGATTATTGGTCACAGCAATTTTTTGTCTTGTCAGGGCAGTAAAGAAGAGCACAGCTCTGGATGGAAAGGTCAAGCATTGTGACATGCCTACTTCTACTCTGCAATTCTATTGATAACTGTATTTCAATATGTAACTGATTATGTACTATACTCATAAAGGTCCTCTGAAGCAGTTAGTCTGAACCAAGCATGTGAGAGTTGAATGACCACTTTCTGCACCAGAAACTTAAGCATGTAATTTTCATTGAATTCCAAACACAAAAGAAAATGTGGCTAAATAAAACATGACATAAGAATGTTTTGGTATCTATTCTGTATCCTCTTTCAGTCCCAATCATGTCTAAAGTCGATCTACTTAAGTCAGACTAGTATGAATTATCATAAGGATCCCAGATTTGTATTCCTCGTAAAAAGACCTTTCATTCAAGTATCAGTATGCCTATAGTTCCAGAGAGAATACCCCAGGTCAACAGCTTTTCTCGGATTGCATTGGGTGCATTGTGCCCAATGCATGACGAGAAAAGCTGTTGACTCAGTCCAAAATTTGGCACTGAAAGGGTTAATTTCATGAATTTTTATTTATGCATAAGAAGTGCCAAATTATATACAGCTGAAAAATTATTAAACATAGTTTTTTTATGTGACAGCAGAGTCTCTGAATAAAATATATGTATAAACAAAGACTATGAGTAACGCTACACAGAAAATGGGAGGGTTCACTGAACGGTGTAAACAAAGCAATTCCTATTTGTTTAACATGGGTAGTACTGTCTCAGATTTGGCACAGGAAAATCTAGTGATTTTGATGACAAAAAAATGTTGTGAAGATGTCTTCATTTATCAGTCATCTTGGAGCCTGTCTATAAAACTTGAAATGGCAAATTTCCAAAATTAAGTAGGTGCGAGTGTAAACACATTTTGGAGGATTAAGATGAAGGGAAAATTGAAATGTGTATCACCCAAATTTATTCATCATCAAACTGACACTTCCATTTGCAGCATTAATCGGCCTGACTATCTTTCTCATATTCGATTCTTCCCACTTCAGGTTTTCATCCCACAGTAAAAAGTCCACACCTAAAAAGAATAAATGGAGCGTAGACTCCCACAGTACATTTGGACAAATTTGCACAAGTTTGAATGCCAGATGGAAACGTTTACACATCAATCTCATATGCACATGAACACATGTACAATCAAAAGTTGATGTATCAAGACTTGAAGTAACTTGAAGGGACAACTGCAAAGAGTTTGGTATGTGTAGTGTATTGATCATTTGGTAAATTGATCCTTAAATATTAGGATTTTCAAGTTTTGGGGGACATAATAAAATGCTGTTAAATTGAAATGTCGTCTACATTGGTGTTTGTTATGTCCACTCCTGACTGTCTATGAACTAACTGTGTCATATCACAGGTCCATTTTTTAATAGAACGTAAAATTTATCTTGTCAGATCGAAAAGGTGATAATATGTGATATGTATTTCCGATCACACACTCTGCATTGTAACGTGTTTTATCCTATTGAATTGCACAGCATAAAATATTGGATTAACATATTGTTTATGTAGTTTTAGTGCTAAAATTAACATAAATACGGTAACTTAACATGTCTGTGAGCCCAGAAAATTGTGTTTTTACATGCAGATCTCTATCCCAAAAATGATGTAGTTTGTTTATGGGTGTACCTGAATGATCTGCACTTGACTGTCTCCCTCAAGTCCAAGACACTCACCTGACAACAGTATCTCCCATACAGATTATGGTCAATATCTACCTGACAATAGTATCTTCCACACACATCATGGTCAATTATTACCGGACAATAATATCTTTCATACAGATCACGGTCAATAGCTACCTGACAATAGCATCTTCCACACAGATCACGGTCAACAACTACCTGACAATAGCATCTTCCACACAGATCACGGTCAATAACTACCTGACAATAGTATCTCTCATACAGATCATGGTCAATAACTACCTGACAATAGCATCTCTCACACAGATCCTGGTCAATACCGCCTTACAATAGTATCTCCCATGCAGATCATGGTCAATAACCATCTGACATTCGTATCTTCCTCCCAGATTATGGTCAGTATCTAAATAACAGTTGCATCTCCCTCACACATCACAATTGGTAACTACTTGACAACAGGTATTTGTCAAATAGATCGTGCTAGAGCCACAAATATCATAACATATTGCCCCAGCTTTTCCTTTCAAATCTAATGGGATTACACAGGTCTTAATTCCATCTTATACCAATCACATCACTCAGTATTCTGCTAACAACTGCCAGGAAGACCTGTTCATCTATGACGCAGCAAAATCTATCCACTAATAATTCTGAAATTTTCTTTGGTGATTTATATTTCCACAAAAGAATGTGTTGATTGAGGATACTTAGAGCACAACCTGCCACAGTGAAGGTGACAATAAACGCATGTGGTTTGGGGATTCTATAAGAATATCCTCGTATCTCTAAAATCCATGTTCCATAGTCACAAATTGTTTTCCAATCAACAAGATTTACAATTTCCAGAGAAATGTTGAATGACAAAGTGACAGGAATTGTATAAATTGTGGAGATGCGGTATTTAACAAAGCGTGCACCTGTTGTTTGGACACACATGAAAAGCAAATTAAGAGACACAGTGATGCACACTCCCATTTACAAACAACATGTAACAGGTCTTTACACTGGACTCGACACTCGCCCGATGTGGGACCATTTATTATTTACGCTCTATTTCATGAGGAAGCAAAATAATTTCTGATGAATTTATGGGTGTTATTGATTCACGTCAACAAATCAACAGCCCAGAACTTCTTTTGTGTTTTGTTCTTTCCATCACAGAAGAATATATTCATAGGTTCTAATATGGGATATATGTGACCCAGAGACCTATTGTTCTTATTGACGGGATCCCGGTCAGTTTACTTACCGCCTAGATTAGCACTTTATGCTACAATTATCCAACCCCAGTCTTGATGAGACAATAATCAAAGCAAAATGTCCGCGTTGGCAAGTTCTCACAGTGGTCTTGAACAAATTGCCCCAGTATTCAAATCTTGATAGAGATAAAAGTCGCACAGATAATTCTTGTATGGCTCACCCTCAAATAAACAGCTTCTCCCTTTACAGGGCCAGAATTTCACAAAATTTTGCAAGAATCTATTTGGACTTTTGTAAATTAATTTTCTTTTTAAAGAAAGACAAGTTTAGGAGAATCTTTACGAGAATGGATGCTCGGATTCTCGCTGAAATTCTGGCCCTGCTTTATGAGTATCTGCAGCAAATGACGCAATGTTCAGTTCTGCACATCTTCAACTTTTTCTTCTGTGGACAGAGCACCACAGGGATCATGCAGTAATTCAGGCAGGGAAACTAAAACCATTTTCTTTATAAAAGGCAGACAATTTGGCTTGTTCCAGCCATACTCTGATACTGATGTACTGACAGTGGTTTCCGCATTGCCTGCATCATCAGGAACCATGACTTGCCAGACAATGCAAAAACCACAGAGTGTACAAGAACTGATCTACCCAACATTATTTATGTGGTGCACACATTTGAAACTAAAGTTGCGCTTAAAAACTGTGACATTTCATTTTATGAATCGTTCAGTGTGATAATTGCCAACATCATAAGAATTAGCACATTTGGTCACACCCTCTCTCAAGCTGCCTCCATTGTAACCACACGCAGTCACTGACTCAGCTTGATTCGGTCTTGGACATCGAAATTTGTTCTTTTTTATTCTTTTGGTTTTATTGGTCTACCAGTATTTTCTTTTTTTTAGTTTCTCAAAATTATTTCCACATAAATTTTACTTTATCTTTTTTTCATATTTTTTTTAAACAAATTATCGTTGCTAAACACTGCACTACCCAATGAATGAAGATATATTAGACATGCGACGAAATGAGAATATGTTTGACATATCATTGAGACAAAATGGAGATATATCTGATATGTCATTGCTATAAAATGATGATATATCTGATATGTCATTGCTATAAAAAGAGGATATATCTGAATGTTGTTGCTAAAAACTAAAGGTATATCTGATGTCATTGCTATAAAATGATGATATATCTGATATGACATTGCTATAAAAAGAGGATATATCTGAATGTTGTTGCTAAAAAAATAAAGGTATATCTGATGTCATTGCTATAAAATGAGGATATATCTGATCTGCCATTGCTATAAAAAGAGGATATATCTGAATGTTGTTGCTAAAAAAATAAAGGTATATCTGATGTCATTGCTATAAGATGAGGATATATCTGATGCGTCATTGCTATAAAATGAGGATATATCTCATATTTCATTGTCATAATTTTCCCTGTGGATCTCCAGATGATTACTTTTGCCATGCTGTTTAACTCATTCCACCCCAGAACAAGACAGTCAACAGCTTTCCTGGGTGCACTCTGGCCACTAAGTGCACCCAGGAAAGCTGTTGACTTACTCCATACAAGCCTAAATGGTCTTTCATTCAATCTTTATTCAAAATTTTTACAAATTGTGCAAGATTTGTAAAAATCAGATAAGCAGACGACATTAACATTTTGGCGGGAAAAGACGGGATCAGTATGGAATGAGTTAATGCCAAGGTTGTCTTATCAGTGCCACGTATATTGGTTCTCAGTGATGTGTTATTGATCTGTGATTATGCCCAGCATCACGTTACAGCCAAGTATACATTTGATAAGTATGGGGAACAAAAACACCAAGCTCTAGGTATTTCATGAGTTTCTGCTGGTGTCATATTGCATTGATTCTTTGCACACAATCATCTATTTATTAAAGTGTACACCTCTCCAGAAACTTGACCATCTCACTGTTCTCACCAATTCAAAAACTCAACATATATCGTTTTTACTATAAAGCTTGAAACATATGGTACTGGTAACTGCTGTGACTTTTGTTTTTAAATGATTTTTTTAAAACATTGATTCTGTATAAATGTTTGCCTACCCTGCAAAAATGAACATCTGTGTTTTCATCTATACAGAATGGATTGATTCCAGTTGAGCTTGGGCCCATAAAAATAGCTCGTAAATGCATCATTATTTTTCATATAATAGTTGACTTATAAACACGTGTGCCTCAACTGACAGGCAGCTTTGGATCAGCTTTGAGAGCCCTCTAGAATTGGGAGTCAGAAATATCCCACAAAAACCTACTTCAGGATCTTGTTTTCTTGCATCGGTCAACGTACATGTATTTCCATCAAAATGTTATACATGATGTAAAAGAAATCAGTACGACCACGGCACACTAGGGGGCACTCTACACATGTGGTCCTACATTGTAGGTGGTCTTGAAATACAGGTTAATTGAAGAGAGAAAGAGAATTCATCATGATGGAAGGTCTGTCTTCAAAAGATACGTAGTCTCCTACAGAAGGTGTTTGTTAAGGGAGGTACCATTATATTCAATTTTCGGTAAATTAATTTGTTCCAGTGAGTTTTTTTTTTTGAAAGATATATTTTGCTGAAATTAAATGGGAAATTGATGCTGAATTCCAATCCCAGAATAGAATTTTTTTGTGCAAAAAGCTGTGAAAACTTTGTGCAGTTAAGACTGAAAGTTGGATGTCGCTGCGAGATGAATAATGGTGACTGCATGGGATACAAGTATACATACAGTGAGCTAGAGTACTCATGTAAGTATACATAGTGAGCTAGAGTATTCATGCAAGTATACATACAGTGAGCTAGAGTACTCATTTAAGTATACATACAGTGAGCTAGAGTACTCATTTAATTATACATACAGCGAGCTAGAGTACTCATGTAAGTATACATAGTGAGCTAGAGTATTCATGCAAGTATACATACAGTGAGCTAGAGTACTCATTTAAGTATACATACAGTGAGCTAGAGTACTCATTTAAGTATACATACAGTGAGCTAGAGTACTCATGTAAGTATACATAGTGAGCTAGAGTATTCATGCAAGTATACATACAGCGAGCTAGAGTACTCATTTAAGTATACATACAGTGAGCTAGAGTACTCATGTAAGTATACATATAGTGACCCAGAGTACTCATGTAGGGATACATACAGTGAGCTAGAGTATTCATGTAAGTATACATACAGTGACCTAGAGTACTCATGTAGGGATACATACAATGACCTAGGGTATTCATGTAGGGATACATACAGTGAGCTAGAGTACTCATGTAGGGATATATACAGTGAGCTAGAGTACTCATGTAGGGATACATACAGTGAGCTAGAGTACTTATGTAGGGATACATACAGTGAGCTAGAGTACTCATGTAGGGATACATACAGTGAACTAGAGTACTTATGTAGGGATACATACAGTGAGCTAGAGTACTTATGTAGGGATACATACAGTGAGCTAGAGTACTTATGTAGGGATACATACAGTGAGCTAGAGTACTTATGTAGGGATACATACAGTGAGCTAGAGTACTTATGTAGGGATACATACAGTGAGCTAGAGTACTCATGTAGGGATACATACAGTGAGCTAGAGTACTTATGTAGGGATACACACAGTGAGCTAGAGTACTCATGTAGGGATACATACAGTGAGCTAGAGTACTTATGTAGGGATACATACAGTGAGCTAGAGTACTTATGTAGGGATACATACAGTGAGCTAGAGTACTTATGTAGGGATACATACAGTGAGCTAGAGTACTTATGTAGGGATACACACAGTGAGCTAGAGTACTCATGTAGGGATACATACAGTGAGCTAGAGTACTCATGTAGGGATACATACAGTGAGCTAGAGTACTTATGTAGGGATACATACAGTGAGCTAGAGTACTTATGTAGGGATACATACAGTGAACTAGAGTACTTATGTAGGGATACATACAGTGAGCTAGAGTACTTATGTAGGGATACATACAGTGAGCTAGAGTACTTATGTAGGGATACATACAGTGAGCTAGAGTACTTATGTAGGGATACATACAGTGAGCTAGAGTACTCATGTAGGGATACATACAGTGAGCTAGAGTACTCATGTAGGGATACACACAGTGAGCTAGAGTACTCATGTAGGGATACATACAGTGAGCTAGAGTACTCATGTAGGGATACATACAGTGAGCTAGAGTACTCATCTGTTTGTATTTTGTCACCAAAACAACAATCTTTACATTTCTAATGATAAAAAAACATGGAAAGCCTTTATCTCATTCCACCCCAGAACAAGACAGAGTCAACAGCTTTCCTGGGTGCATTTTGGGCACTTAGTGCCCAGAATGCATCCAGGAAAGCTGTTGACTTACTCCATACAAGCCTAAATGGTCTCTCATTCAATCTTTATTCAAAATTTGTACAAATTGTGCAAGATTTGTCAAAATCAGATAAGCAGACGACATTAACATTTGGGCGGGAAAAGACGGGATCAGTATGGAATGAGTTAAACAAAACAATCTCCCACCAATCTGTCAATGTTCTACTAATGCCACCTTGTATGAAGTGATTCATTACCTTTTGTTTATGCACTGAAAAAGATGATCTATTTCTCTACCTTTCTTTTTCTACGGCAAACAGGAAGAGGAGGAAAAAGATCAAAAGCCACCCACAATGCAGCCTGACCTAACAGTTTCATAACACTGGCCTTCAAAGATTCCATGTGCTTTACATGTTTGTTGCTATAAAATCTCCCTCAGGCCAGCAGAATGAACCTGAAAACCAATCACTGTTAACAGCGACAAACTATATTCTAATACACTTAGATTTGTATGTATTGCAGTCAGATCTGATACACCAGCTGCCATTTTGTGTATTAAGATGAACTCTGTATCCCTTGTAATGACCAACTGTAATTAGGATTAAGTAGTTTCTTCTAACCGTAATTTACCTCAAGCAATCCGTTCTACCTCATTCCCTTTTCAAAAGTCTCTCTATCCTTTTTTTAATGCACTTGGATGTAAATTATTGCCAGTCCTAATGTTTTAACATTAATTTCTCATTAGTAGAAAACTTTTATGCTGTGATTTGTAGTTAAGGGCTCTCAAGATGACTTTCCCCAGGTCAACAGCTTTCCTTGGTGCAGGTTTGGTGGAAGGCACCCACCCCTTGCCAAGGAAAGCTGTTGACTCAGTTGTACTCTGGCCAGGAATGAGTTAAGAGTCATACCTCAGTGACTAACTTCATTGATATCATTCCTGATGTTGTAACATCTGACCAAAAGACTCCAAATATGGATTCAGAAAGGATGTGCCATTGAAGTACTTCTGAAGTGCCTCAGAAGTCCAAACAGCATGGGTTTTAAATAAAGCTGTATGACGACATTGCGTGTCTAGTTTTTTTGGCCCCCAGTGATCGTTGATCTTTTCATTTGACGTGCTGTTAACTTTGTTTTCTTAAGCTATCATTTCTGGTAGAAATTATCAGTGGAAACACAAACAAGACAGTTGTACATTTTTTGATAGACCGTTGATGTACAAGTACATGTAGTCTTATCAACAGTGTCAAGAATGAGAACAAACTTAAAGAACACATTAAAAATAAACTGACCTCTTCATTTCGAACATGACTGATCATGGATCACAGATGATAATCTGTGGTCTTTTGTCGCTTTCTTTGGTGAACAAAGCCATTGATATTGATTTCCTCCTATCCTCAAAAGTTTGGATCAACTCGATGGTCAAGCAACAAAAGCTAACTTTATTTTTTATTCTTAATAAATGAACTGCACACAATTAACTATAAAGCTTAAAATTTCAATTCAGTCTCAAGGACTCCCTCCATAAAGTCTATCTCTCAACATTGAAGATGTGGCTTCTACATCATATTTAGGAATAGTTCAACACTATCATCATTTTTTAATTAGTACTTGGGGTACTAAATTTCATGACCCCCTCCCTCCCCCCTCCCCAACTTAGCACTTAAAAATGATGACCTTCCAAGAAATAATACCACAAAACTTAGGTTCGAATGACCATCATTTTCTGTTATCTGGAGAAGTATACAGGTCCATTTACCCCATTCCCCCGCGTACTGAAAGTACATATTGAAAAATGATTAAAATGTTGCACTTCTTATCAATGAACTTTCCTTTATTTTAAAACTGAAACTACATGAAAATTGTATGTTCAAATTCCTCATCAGA